>JAZKJV010000410.1:284442-689287 GCA_037367405.1 Ottelia alismoides
TAAATTGATTGGACACCCCCAAGTTGAAGAACCATTGTATGCACCCTCCTGTCGCACCATACCTTACCGGTACAGGGGTCTCGCTGCTCGGTCAACGAGCCTGGGTGGGCTAGGGGGCCTAGGTTGGCCCTCTCTTGCGGGGTGCATGGGCAGGCCCCGGACCTGAAACAAAATATATATAAATCATTGTGTGTTTTAATACTAAGTATATCTAGATATGCGTTTTAATCAAGGCCTTAAATGTCGGTTTCGGTCACCATTTCGGTATCGACTAAAACAGAATTTCGATGGAATTTCGGTGGAATTTCAACCGAATTCCGGTCATTTCGGTCATTTTTTGTACTAGGACCCCCATATTTCGGTCATTTCGGTCATTTCGGTTGAATTTTGATTTCGACTGGATATCGATATTCGACAGAAATTCGACTGAATTTCGCTGAATTTTGAGGCCATGGTTTTAATACTGGGTGTAGCTAGATAAATAGTGGAATCAATCTTGCATGAATAATAGGATTGATATATAGAGATATCGATGAAACATCGGCGATATCGATCGATATCTGGGATTTTTTGTACTGAATCCCAGTCAGTTTTGATCGATATGGCGATATATCGCCGATATATTACCGATATATCGCCGATATCCCTATAAAAGGATATACTGGGTGATATCGAAATCCCTTCCCTGTCAAAACCGATATATCGACGATATATCGTCGATACAACCTTCTATGACGAGGAGGGAGCATCTTGAAATGTTTAAAGAGGAGGATTTAAGAGAGAGATTTAATTATACTAGAGGACTTGGCATGTGTGGTTGGTAGAAGGGTATGCAAACACTCGTTTATTTCATCTTGCAATGTCATAAAGGTAAAACAACATAGATAAGTCGATGATAGAGGAGAGGGAGGTTGCAAGTTAAAGGGAGGTGGTTTTGACCATAGCCGAGTTTTTTGGGGGTTTTTATAATGGCAAGAAGGTTAAGTTGGATAGGGAATTGGTGCGATAGGGTCAACCAAATGATTGTCAAAGGACTAGTAAGGGGTCTTATGAGATTGATCATTGAGGAGGAGATGAAAGCCCACCCGCACAACTTTGAAGTAAGATGGTTCGTTGGAGCTTCATATGGGTTCTCATGCTTTTTTACATGTAATTTTGAAAGTGATTGAGATTTCACGTAGGTGATTATCGATTTCATGGTGGGGGAGTTCTAGTTGAAGAGATCATGTTTCTTCTTTCTTATTGCTGAAGCAAGACTTGATTGAGAGACCCGAGGTCTATATGTCTATCACACTACCCGACTTCAAGATTCGGTGAGCCTGATCTGATTTGCTTTTATCTTAGGTAGATCCTCGCTAGATGATTTTGTGGTGTCACTAAGATGGCCTTTAGTTGGGAGAGAGATGGTGCCAATGGCTTCTATTGGAAGGTGGATTTTGCTAATGCCAATGGCACCCAAAATTGATGTATCCTTTAGAGCACAATGAGGAAAAGAAGGGCTTTCTATTGGTTTGGATATCTAGAATGAATAGATGCACCGCACCAATATCCTTTTTGTGGTAGTGGATGCTTAACTGGAGGGTGAGCGGGTGCAACTTGGAGGGAGGGAAATATTATAAGGCTATACCCTCTAACACCTATGCTATTGTTTTGGCAGCAAATATGCTGGCATTGAGCATGGTGTATTTTTTTAATTGGGGTTTGTTCTTCGATTTTGTCAAGAGACTCTGCTAGTTGTTGTAGTTACCTTCACTTCATTTTTCCTTAAAAAACTTTTATTTTAGACAATTACATGGCCCAAGGTTTACATAACGCTCGACTATGCTCGACCACATTCACCGAGTAAAAGGCAGTCTCCCCAAAATTTACATCATTTCTAGCACACCCAATCGCCCACAAAAGCGCAAAAATAAAAATTGAGTTTTCATGTACCACGCCATAAGCCAACCTCAACTCCCTCCAGAAATCTGAGCTGTTAAGATGATTGCAAGTTTGATTTGAGTTCCTCATAGTTCTTCCAACATATTTCTGTTCTGCACATATTGACCAAATATTCCGCATAGTGCTTGTTGTGGAGTGGTTAGAGTGAAGGCTCAGAGGATGGAAGTCAAATATGCTGTCAAGAGGTGATCCGTTGTACATGTTGGAGTTAATTCTGTCAGCTTCACCTCTACTCTACATTTAGTTTTTGGAATGCGATGAAGATGGAGAAGGAGAAAGTTCTTACGGAAGGCGGGTAGGAAAGTATGTTATTACCTTGTTTCATTAGGTGGTAGAGATATGCATGCCCAAGAATGAATGGAGCTCTTTAAGGAGGTTCTATTGACCAAGTGGATGATGAAACTGTTGAATGGTGAAGGGGGCAAGCTTTGTGGCAGGATGAGCTCCCCTAGCATGGTTCATCATGAGTTTTGTAGGTGCCTATCCTCGTAGGAAAGGGTTGTTCAACTATTGATGGGTATGGTGTTCTAGAAGGGCTTGCTGTATCCATTACATATTGTTGTACTATACCTAATGCATTCAGGAGATGTTGATAATTTAAAGTTCTGGCTAGCTGTTTGGTCTCATAGAGGGTTGCTACTGGAGAGGTTCTCGAGGTTGATCGTACATATAGATGATCGATAAATGCTGATAGTTCTATTGGGGTAGTGTTTTGCGAACCAAGTTTGTTGCCCCCTTGTTAGACGATAAGATTTGTGTATTCCCTCTATTCATCATGTTATTGGATGGAGCAGTATTGGTGGACAGTGATTTTTGGCACCTAAGTCAGTCACTAGCGATTTTGTGTATGATTTTGTGTACATTTCTCGTCTTTGGGTGCCTAGGTTTCGAATGAAATGAATGTAGTTGTGTTAAGATGTGAAAATTACTCCATGGAAAAATGCAGTGGGCAATAGAGACATATGCATTGGGTGGCGATAATGCTCAGCAATTGCTGAACCAATATGTCGGTCTCAAACTACCTCTTCCCCAAGAACCTCAATGGAGTGAATATGGTTCCCTTTCCTCCAGAGCTGATCATATTAAAAAAAAACTTTATGTTTACATCCTCCTCCTTGATCGATCATTGCTTCTACCTGTACTTCCAATCCAACTCCACCTTCTTGTCCTCAATCTGCTGACAAATACGCTCCGGAACTTATCATCATTCAACTGTCATTCATCTCGGTGAGGATCAAGTCGGTTACTCTCTTCTTGCGCACTACTTCTTGCTGTTGTTCTTGATTCACATATCTCCCATTTATGTCATGAGATTTTCCTTTAGCGCTTGCAATTTCAGAAATATCTCTTGGTCGTTGATCCATGGATCACACTACCCCGTTTTTCATGGTGATGCCGGCGATGATAGGTGGATTTGGCTGGCTGTCTTTAGTTAGGGGAAAATCAGGCTCTGAGTAAATATTGACTACTTCACGCTTCCCGCCAGCGAGCCTCAGGCTTGTGTTCTAGAAGCAAGGTAGGGTCATGCTGCGAGCAAAGGTAGTGTACACGTTGTCGAGACGGCGTCGGACCGGCGGGCGTCGATCGAGTCAAGCCGACGCCCCAAGAGGTCAAACAGGAAGTCCGCCTACCGCCTGGGTGAACGGGACAGGGCACAAGCTACATCAACTCCACCGAGTAGGAAAGAAAGATCGAACCATTTTGTCTTCTCCATATTACCATATCTCTAGAGTCTGGAGTTCAATCACCATGTTCTCAAATCCATCTTCCAAAACCCATGAACACTCAAATCTGAAGATAGAATGACATTGCCATTGTAGCAGCCCCGCATCCCATAGTAGCGGGGTATGGTGTGAATGCACCTTAGGAAGAGCCTCTACGTATTGAGATTTGAGGTTGAAAACAACGTAATAACTCAATCGAGACCAAGAAACAATCCATCCTCTAACTCATATTTGTTTCTCTAGGTATATTTATAGTTGTTAGCATCAATAACCTCTAATTGTAGGGCCTCCACCAACTACATAAAGCCATCAAAACCTTGATCATGGCCTCCTCTCGCACTAGGATGATCATTCACATGTAATGTTACATTAACATCTCCGCTGAAGAGCCTTGTCACACTCGAAAATTCACTATGGATCTAGCCAAGTTCTTCCCATAAATTAGTTCTATTCAACCCACCTGTTGGAACATAAATTTTGGATATAAGCATCTCCAATTGATTAGAGCTTCTTTTAGTCAGAACCGAGAGCATGCACCGACCGATATTTTTATACAAACATTCCCAGGAGTCCCCATTCCAACTAATTACTAGCCCTCCCGATCCACCCTCAGACCTAACGACATAAAAATGTGTGAGGGTCAAATCCTTCACCGAGTTCCATAGATTTTCGCTCCACACTTCGATCTTCGTTTCCTGGAATAACACAAAGTCAGGATGCCATGTTGCGAGAAGAGTGTCTATCACCCTTCTCTTTTCGGGCTTCCTAAGCCCTCTAATGTTCCATATTAGAATATTCACAAGGAGAGTCGGTTAACGATAACCCACACTTCTGCCATTTCCAAAGTTACAATCCTCCTCTGAGGCTACATGAATTGCCCCGTGAATAACAAGAGCCATCGAATCCTCATATCTACCAATTGACGGATCACATGTAAATTTCCCAATTTGACACAACTGCTTGGGACGTCGAATCTATCTCTTATATGTCTTTCCCCAGTGCTTTTTAAAGATCTTTCCCAGCAACATTAACTCCAAACGATGTTAAAGACATCCTAGACATCCGCAAATTAGCAACACGTCACGGGGTGACCCAACGATTCATGTTATGGTGGATAGGGCGACTCTTGGAATTTAGTTCATGGATTGAGGAACATGAGTTAAAAAGGTCCGTCCTAAACTCCTGTCAAGTTACTACGATGCTATCTTGCCGTTGCATGATTCTCCTCAACATGGGGAATTGATGCAATCGGGCCCAACTTGAGAACCCAAATGCAAGTTCAACGGCAAGAATAAGCCACGAGGTCTTTTGCTTTATGCTAAGTTCTAAGGGTGCATTTGGATAGTGGGTTACCCGGGGTTGGGTAACCCATTTTTGTTTTTGGTGTTTAAATAAAGGGTTTGGGGTCATGGCCTCAAATTTTGGCGAAATTTGACCGAATTTCGATCGAATTTCGGTTTCAGTGGGTGACCGAAATCCGATAGAAATGGCCGATGTTGACTGAAATATGGTGGGGGCTAGTTCAAAAATAGGCCGAAATGACCGAAATTTCGGTCGAATTTCGACCGAAATTTCGTTTCGGGCGGTCTCCGAAACGAAACCGAAATCCGGCATTTAAGGCCTTATTTGGGGTTGAGGGGGTTTGTTGTGATGTGATTATTGAAGTTCGGAAAAGTGAGTAGTTGTTGTGATTTGGTTATATTGGAATTTGGAAAAGTGAGCAGAAGTTGAGTATTTTATAATTTTTAGATGATAAGATGGTATAGTATAACTTTTTTGTTGAAATGGATGGAATAGAAATGAGTTAATTAATGTATTAAATAAGAGTGAGAATTGACTTTGGTGGACGTCACAAGGGGATTAAGGATTTGGGTTTTGGAGGGTAAACCCTCAAAGAGGGGGATAACCCCCAACCAAACGCACCTTAAAGGTCTCTATGTAAAGTTTCTTTTTTTTATGTTTGCTTGAGTCTGGTTTGAGGGTGCAAGTTTGACCGGTAGCCCATGTAATTGCACTGCTCCTTTTATCTTGTAGGGGAGGCATGCTTTGTATAAAAGGGGAGGGGGATATAGTAAGGGATACATCAATGATTAAGAAACCAAGAAAAAGACCCCCACGGGACCTTGACCTTCCCCGACTTTCTCTTCTCCTCTCCCTCACCTTCCTTTCTTTCCTAGCTCTAGCCTCTTCCTCTCTTCTCCCAGCCCCCTTCTCCCCAATAGCCCGCAACTCCTCTTCCTCCTCCTAGCTCCCTTCTTTAACGGCTCCAACAACCCTCACCCCTTTCCCAACTCTTCTCCTGGTCCCAATACCCCCTCTTTAAGCCCTGTTTCTTCATCCCCCCACCTCTATTCCTTGCTCCCCTTCCACTTCGCCACAAAACCAGCAATCCTAATCTCTTCCACCTTGTCTTTACCTCCCAGCCACTACTATTGCCAACCCCATCTTGCCCTACATTCCTCGCTGTCGCCACTAGTCTGCACCGCCCCTTTCCGACTCCGTTGGTCAGCTACCTGATTCCACCTGTCCCACGATAGTTGCTGCCTCTCCCTACGCCTCACTCCATCTGTAAGTTGAATTTGTGTTTCACGTTTTTTTGGTTGTTAGTGAATCTAGAGTATAGAACATGTTTTTCGTTTTCCGTTCATTTATTCTCTACTGGAGCATTTTGTTAATTGCTCCGGGGCTTCGTTCAATTATTTTATAGTGTTGATTATTGTTTGTGAAAAGAGAATAATAATTTATTTATTCAAGAGATTATAGGGCTTCTCTTCTATAGAGAGGAGAAACCCTAGAGGGCAAACTACATATTAGGGATAAAAGAAATATAGATACATAAAAAATAAGAAGGTGGATAACTCTTAACACTCCACCTCAATCTGGAGCATATATGTCAATCATGTTCAGTTAGGAACAACACCTCTGGAATGACCCTCTAGCTAGTGCCTTGATGAAAACACATGCTGTATGTTCCCCTAAACTGATGTGGGAAGTAGAGATGAAGCTCTTTTGAATCATGTCTCGTGTATAATGATCATGATTTTTAAAAAATGTGCCTTGAGGCGTACGCCTCGAGGCGATTTTCCAAGAAAACTGCCCCGAGGCGCTTACCTCAAGTTGCCCAGGTGAGGCGGCATCACCTCAAGCTGCACAGGTTTGGTACCCGATTTTTTATAATTTTATATAAATTTTTATGATATTTAAGTATAGTATTAATGATTAACAATTCAATTTGTTATATACTCTTATATATTTATTCTATATTTAAAAAATTGTGTGTTAGTCATATAAAAAATTCGTTTTGGAGCGTCAAAAAAAATTCGTTTTGGGACGGAGGTGTTGCCCCCTACAACCCCTGCAAGGGGAGCGCACCTGCTCCTCCCTAGCTGGTAGGGTATGGTGTGACAAGGGGTGCATACAACGGTTCTTCAATTGAGTTTGGCAATCGGATGGTTAGGATTCAAAGCATATTAATATATATGTTAGTCATATAACACATATAAAATAGGGTCAACAGTTAGCCCTAACCGGGTCGACTTAGCTATCAGCAAAAATATGAAATTTCTATGTAGAAATCGACCGAGTAGTCGGCTGACTAACCTGACTACTCGGCCGATTAATCCGGTCTACCCGACTAAGGCCCGATTTGGCCTAGTCGACTCGGCTACCTGGCCGAATCGACTAATCGGACCGATTTAATCCGCTGATTTTTGCAACAGTGTCTACGATAGAGAGTTGGACCGTCTATCCATTAGGCTCATGATCTGAGGACATCTTTGTCATAGATGCATCATAATCAGATGATATTACGTTGGCTTGCGGTGGTTTGCAAGACTTTTCCCAACACATCTCAGATGGGTGGTTGGATCTGTGACAGTGACTAGAATCACGATCTCAGCTTCGTCGGGAGTTGTAGCGGTCACCTCTTCCGTAGGATGCCAGAAACACAAGGTTCTACGCATTCTGCCAGGATGAGTATGACTAATGGAGGTCTTTACATGCTGTAGATGATTAAGGTGACCTTGATGGTGGGAATCATATTAGACGAGAGAAACTAGCCCTTCCCGATCTGATAATGAGGATGAAGAGTAGCAAGAAAATTGTAGACTTACCGCTGAGATCACTCAACCACTTGTTTGGTACTATATGCTGACTGGCAGATGGCAAGTTCCTCATAGAGACTGGTGAGACATCGATAGTATTCCACGAGGGTAGACTCTCCCTAAGAAGCGGACCAAATCCCCATGTATATGTCTGCAATTCATGACTTAGTAGTCTGTTGAGAATAGGTCTGTGCCAGTTCATCCCAAATATCCTTCACAATGTCCTTGAACAGGAAAGTGACAACAATGCATGACTCAACACTGTTAGTCATCCACGTCATGACCCGATAATTGTCCTTAAGTTAGGACTCGTATTCTTTGTTCATTTACTCTAGAGGTTCCTTGGTCGGAATAGATATTTTCCTCTAATTGTTGATGAATATCTGGAATGCTTGAGACCACAACACATAATTATCTACACCCTTAAGTTTGATCGAGGTCCCCTGAACATTCATAGAAGATGTGGAAAACATGTGCTTGATCTCTATAGGAGTCACGACCATAGCAATCAGGAAGAAAAATCAGTAAAGTCCGGAGTCAATTCAGTCGCACATGAGTAGTGACACCAAGGATTGCACACAAGCTAGAGTTTGTGTGCAAGGAAGCACACTAGGGCACTGCGGGAGTGCACGGGGGGGGGGGCTGTGGAGGCTGTTTGTGCAGCCGCTGGGGCCTACTGGTGCTTCGCAGAAGCGCCGGAGCCTGGAGGTGGCTGGTGGTGCCCCTAGGGCTCCTGGTGGCATTGTCGGTGCCTACTGGTGTGCACAATAGTGCTGGAGATGGCTGGGGACGCCCCTAGGGCTCTAGGGGCGTTGCTTGTGCCCTGGTAGTGACACGCAGTAGCATTGGAGTTGGCTGGCTGCACCCGTAGGGGTCCAGCAGCGTTGCTAGTGGCCCTGTTTTGGCACACAACAACATTACGAGGGCATGCAGAAGGGATATTCATGCAGGCTGATGGCATGGAGGAAGAGGGACCCTCGTGCGGGGCTTGGTGAGGTGGATGAAGAGGCCGGCTTGAGGTTGGGGAGCTTGTGGTGGCGGTGGGTTTCTCGGGTACAACTCTTTTTAGGACTATCGATTTGATACCATGTGGAGAGAGAATGAGAATGCAATGAAACAGATTTTATTCATAGGGTAGGTTCCTTATTTAATGAGAAACTCTAGTGCCCAATATTTAGCAATCATGTAATAGTCCCCACGGAGTTTACATAGAAAGAGAGTACATATAAATATATTAGACATGAATAAACCAACATAGGAAAAAACTAATAAAGGAAACACTATTCATTTTAGAATAGACATGGATACATTAGCGAGTGTGATAAGGATAACCCATATCCGTTTTCATTCCAACATGTAAGAACACTCTGTTGTCGCAAGAGGTTATAGATGGTAGAGCTTTGATGAATGACATCAAGGTCTATCGAGAAACTACCAAGTTGCTAACATGCAATTCCATGTTCATTGTTATTACAAAAACTGAGTTGAGTTATCTCTCTGTCGAAGGCAACCATTATTGAATAGCCTTCTTATCACATTATTATGCTGATCAATATATATATTTTTGTGTATCATATAATTTTGATTGGCACACAGCTGACATGTTTCCTAATACCACTTTACACAGTCATACCAAAAGGCTCTCAAAGCAGATCCATCATATAAGCCTGCCGTGGAATGTCTTGCCATTGTTTTGACAGACCTTGGTACTAGCTTGAAGCTGGCAGGGAACACTCAGGAGGGAATTCAGAAGTATTACGAAGCTATAAAGATAGACAGCAATTATGCCGTATTTATCTTATCTTCAATAATTGCCAGCTCTACTGTTCCAATTTTTAATGGCCTTCTTTTTCATTCGAGTTTAGTTTCTTGTTACATTTGTTTATTAAAATGCATAATTAGTGCTTACTTTCTAAATGCAGCCTGCATATTATAATCTTGGAGTTGTTTACTCAGAGATGATGCAGTATGATATGGCTCTCAGTTGTTATGAGAAAGCTGCTCTTCAAAGACCTATGTATGCTGAGGCATACTGTAACATGGGTGTTATTTACAAAAACCGAGGGGACCTAGAGGCAGCTATTGCATGCTATGAGAGGTAAGAAAGCTTCATGTGCCTTATGCCTTGCGATATCATCAAGAAGTGCTCTGTTTACCTACATTGATTTGTGGATTTGGTTGTATTTTGCTTCATATCAGATGTCTGGCTTATTCCCCAAACTTCGAGATTGCCAAGAACAACATGGCAATAGCTCTCACCGATTTGGGAACGAAGGTGAGTTATCACTACTTGATTATTATACTTGAAAATGTGGATCCACACTTGTTTGGCATAACATAGATCTACGGTTCTTTGAAAAGAAATTTCTATTTCTATTTCATAAGGCCACACTCATGAAGTTGGTTGGATGAAGCAGTTTGGCCATCTTAATATAAATTATGCTAACTTAAGAAGCATGGCACAATATATGTTCGGACCCATTGCAGCTTTAGAGTCTACGTGAAATGGCATTTTCTTTTGTGTCCTTTTTCTGATGCCCTTTCAACTTTAAATGTTTTCCCTTTGAACATGAATGCATTAAGGTAATAATAAAGGGGAGAATGTAGAATTTAACAAGAAAATATTAACAAGAAAGTTCGAAAAAGAGTTTCTGGTCAAAGCTTTTTTTCTAAAAGTTTAAAGAACCGTCTCTTTTGTTAATGATAATTAATGTTATATGTGCCGATTCATATTCCTCAAGGAAATTTGAAGGAGGTAGAATAGGATGTGATGACATTCTCATTTACAGATTTGATATTTTTAATTCTGCTATGCTCCATATTATTCGATTGACCTAATCATTGCTAGGATAGCTAATCAAGTGTACATGATCATATTTGGTTCGAGTGCATTTCCTTGTACACAAATTGTTAATTACTGTTAGAAATGAGCATTCTGCACTTCAATGTATCAGACGCTTGCTTAATCAAAGTAAGAGTTGGGTAATACATTTAATAAAAATATAAAGAACAGTCTATTTATGAGAAGATTGCATATTATAAAGGATGGAGAATAGAATTGGTGGGGGGTGTTGAAGAAAGAGTGGGAGATGGTGGTGAAACCAATGCTTAAACATGATATGACGAGAGAGGGGGGATTGCTCCATCATTACATATTATAAGTTTATAACTTCATGTAGAATTCGGGCATGTTTACATTATTCATATGATGTGATAACGTTCTCGTTTATATAATTGATCTTTTTAGTTCTTCTGTGCATAATGTTATTTGATTGATCCAATCATTGCTAGCACCGCTAATCGCATGTACATGATCATATCATATTTGGTTCTTTCCTAATACAATGTAGTTCATTACAATATGAAGTGAGCTTTCTGAAATTGAACATATCAGATCAGATCCTTGTTTAATCAAAGTAAGACTTTCTATCTATGAGAAGATTGCATATCAGACCCTTGTTTAATCGCATGTACCACTTCAATGGTCTGGCGGTAGTGCAGTGCCTACCAGCCAAAAAACCAGGGTTCAAATCACTCCTTGTGGGGGTTGCGTTCGGTAGCCAATAACCAGCATAAAAAATAGTTGGATCTACTTTCAACATTGATTTGAGCAAGACTCCCTGTAGCTGATCCTACTTAAAGTGGGAGAAGGCTTCACCTATGAGAAGATTGCATATTAGAAAGGATGCATGGTAGTCACAAATCATGGGAAGGAAGAGTGAAGAGATGCTCTTCTATTCTTCGACCTTGCCTGAATTTTGAGTCCGGTTCATTACTCAAGCAAGCAGCTAGAACAAAGACTAGCAAAGCAAAGACTAGATTTACTTGCCCCGCCTGGCGAAGGGAAAAGTTTTTCTATAGCTAAAAAAAGCAAAATTGACTAGTGTCTATCCTAAACAATCCAATGGAAAAGTATTAGAGTAAAAAAAAAAGAATCCAATCGTAATCTCAACTCCCCGACCATACCCTCTCTCTGTTTCTCAGATTTTAAGAGCCTGATAATCTGCCACCAATATTAGTGCCTTGATTTTTTCCAATCAAAGAGTTTGTGTTTGGAGTTGGAAGACCAGGTACATCCTGGGGTCTGATGGCACTTGCGTGCGCAGTACTAAGGGTGTGGATACTGATCACCGTTTTTTTTCTTGCACCACATCGAGTGACATTTGGGCCGAGGCCGATCTTGGCAGGGTGGCTGTTGGGATTGCCCTTTGCTTTCTACGAGTCGGGTAGGACAGATGCCTGAGAAAATCTGGATGGCGATTATTCTTTGGGTGATCTAGAGAGAAGGGAGCTTGCTCCATCAATACATATCATGATTTCAGATAGAAATAGGACGTGTTTACATTACCCCCATGGAAGAGAAAGCTTTGAATTTCTGCTACTTGTGGAGCTACTTTTAATGGTGTTTATCATATCAGGTAAATTTTCCTGTGTCATTACGCAGGGTCCGGAGTCTATAACTGAATCCGTAGCATCTCTGAAATCAATGGTATTGCTTAGTGGTCTAAAGTCCTTTATTTGTCACGGGACTTTTGCATTTTTTATTGATTGCCAACTGTACACGTATTACATAGATTTATGTTAAATCAGCCGAAACTTGCACCACCATTAAATATACATTCTCTTAAATAAAGACACACAGTTATGATCAGATTCGTGTATTTAGAAGTGACAGTGGTTTTGAGTCTGTGAGCACAAACTTACAAGGCAGTTTCAAATTCAGGGACTACATCATACGGCGTGTTCTTTTTTTGAGAAAAAGGGGGAAACAAGCAATGGTGTCTGTCCCAAAATTTTATTTAAAATAAAGGAGAAAGGGATACATCACAACAACCGGGATTCAATGAGAAAACTAGCATGATATAGCACATTCTCCAGGTGGTAGCGATCCCTTGCGGAAAATCACACCATCTCGAGCAATCCAAATAGCCCAAAGCAAGGCTACCAGTTTCAGTCAAGTATCAAAGTGGTGTAAGCGATCTCAGAAAATTGATTCCCAGAAGTAGTCCACGCTTTTTGTGTCCAACCACGACATGTCTAGCATTGTCCACCAAGCTTGTAGAAATCGACCTATTAGTCAACCGGATTAGTCGAGTCAAGGGGTGGAGGAGGAGGAGGGGGGTAGTCAAACCGACTAATTTGGCTAACTAGTCAGCCGATAAGTTGGTCGATTTTTTAATGGTATTTTTTATTCATTATGTTTTCATTTTGTATCATTGTTAGTAACTTAGTATTCATTGTTAATGTTGGTTAGTAGTTAGTAACTTAGTATATCACGTTGTTTTTTATTTTTTTATGTTATTCCTTTATTTCTCATGTTATTTTGAAAGCATCGTTTGTTCCTCATGTTTATGTTGTGTATTATCATGTTACACATTTAGTTTATGTTGTAAATGGAATCATGTACCAAAATCAAGAAAATTCGGGATGGGGTGGGCATTAAACAGATGTTCAGCTGGGTTCAACAAAACAGATGGTTAGTGTTAGAGTATTTAGTAGTGCGCCCATTGAGTTGTAGCAGGGTAAATGGATCCTGGAGAAGATCCATTTACCCCATTCTGTGTTTAGTCCCACATCGTCTAGTGGTGGGACTTGGAGGCTCTGGAGAGGCTATATAAGGAGCCCCAGACCTCCTGTATCCATTGAGAAAGTCAATAGACAAACACGCCCCGTTGAGGGCTTCTCCCGTGGTTTCATCCCGCTCCTCACGGAGTAGGGTTCCACGTAAATTCCCGTTCTTCTTTTCGTTGTTTATCATTTTATCCATGTTATTGCTTCCGCTTCCGATTTTCTAACATGGTATTAGAGCGGGTTCGATTCTCGAGGACTGTTCTTGATAATTTATTTCTTTATTGTTCTAGTTTTTGGTTCGGTGGTTGAAGATTATTTTTGGAGAATATTGTTTATGCTATTCAAGATCTCATCGGGATTCATCTTTAGTCGCAAGCCCTAATCCAGGGCAAGCCGCCATCTCGTGCAGGCGGCATATTCAAGCAAGCAATGGGCCAGAGTACTCCGACGAGGAGACTCATTTCCAGTTGTAGTGACTCTGACAGGCGCAGTTCAGAGCACATGCTCTTCGACGAGGAGCATGGCCTCAAATTTCAGCGAAATTCGGTCGAATTTCTATCGAATATCGATATCCAGTCGAAATCGAAATTCGATCGAAATGACCGAAATATGGGGGTCCTAGTACAAAAAATGACCGAAGTGATCGAAATTTCGGTCAAAATTCCACCGAAATTCCATCGAAATTCTGTTTTGGTCGGTATCGAAATGGTGACCGAAACCGACATTTAAGGCCTTGACGAGGAGATTCAGCAGACTCACACTCCAGCCCGTTCGTCCTCCTCACCTGCACGGCATGAGAAGCAACGTCCTCGACTGCAGCAATGTGCGCGTTGGGTTGATATTGTTCGTAGTGTCCTGTAGCGTTGAGTTGAGTTTCTTTCTGGTTGTCCAAGCTGAGCATTGCATGCTCCAGCTTGAGGGGGAGTGTTAGAGTATTTAGTAGTGCGCCCATTGAGTTGTAGCAGGGTAAATGGATCCTGGAGAAGATCCATTTACCCCATTCTGTGTTTAGTCCCACATCGTCTAGTGGTGGGACTTGGAGGCTCTGGAGAGGCTATATAAGGAGCCCCAGACCTCCTGTATCCATTGAGAAAGTCAATAGACAAACACGCCCCGTTGAGGGCTTCTCCCGTGGTTTCATCCCGCTCCTCACGGAGTAGGGTTCCAGGCGACGACGCTCGGGCTTGCCCCACGCGTGAGCCACCTCTTGCGCGACACTCCAACATCAGCGACGCGAATCCAGGATCGTGCGGCGATTGCGCCGCTCCTCCTGATGATCCAGGCTCGTCGCCCCTTTCTCCCTGAGGCGCTACTTCCCGAGCGGCGCCGCTTCCCTCTTTGCTCTGAGCGGCGCCCTTCTTCGTGCAACCAACAGACCAAGCGATGCATCGCCATTCCAGAGACTAGGCGATGCACCCCCAAGCGCGATCTCCTGCGCGAGCCGCGCGCGCACCAACTCCCAGGCGCGAGTCGAACCTCTGGCGGCACCTTCTGACGCACCCTCCAGCCCGCGCAAGTCCCTCGCGCATCGAAACCAGGCGGCGGCGCCCCTAGCGTGCGCCCCCCCCCCCCCCGGCCTCCACGCGCTGTGCGCATTTTTCTGATCTCCCCAGGCGCGCTCCTCCTCTCCCAAGCACTGGCGGCGGGGCTTTAACAAAAAAAAGGGTTCACGTGAACCCTAGTGAGGTTCAACGGCTGGGCCTTTGCCCGATGGCCATTTTTAAAAAAAAAAAGGGAGAGGGAGGGTCCTGTTGGGCCTGTTAGTACCAATTTTTTTTTGAAAAGCTGTGAAAAAAAGAGAGAAAAATGGCGCGTGCAATAAAAAAGAAGAAGAGCCGCACGCAATGTTAAAAAAGAAGAAGAAGAAGAAGAAAAAGAGGCGCGTACACAAAAAAAAAGCCATACGCAAAGTTTATCAAAAAAAAGGTTGCAAAGCCGTAAAAAAAAGATTGAACGGCTTATGTTATAAAAAAACATCATGCCGACTATTAAAAAAAGAAAAAAAAGAAGACAAAGCCGCAAGTTTCATGTTCTTGTTGTTTACCCCCTATCTATCTTGTCTTCTCCCAACTTTGTCGATGTTCATGTTCTGACAAGTATGGGAGAAAGGGGGAGTATATGTAGAGTCACAGGTCTGTTCTATTGTTCCAGATTTTAGATCCAGATTGATGCAGATTTCCAGACCAATCAGATTTCAGACTCTACAGATTCCAGTTTCAGACTCGACGATCATTGTTCCGAGTCTCCAGTTTCAGACACGCACGAGTGTGCGGTCATTTTCAGATGTGCATATGTTGCCATCATTGTCAGAGGTCCCCATCATTATTCTTGTTTTGTCGGCCAGAGTTTTCATGTGAGCCATAGGGACTCCAGAGTAGAGGACCATTCCCTAGACCGTGTTGGCAAGGGTTTTGATGTGGTATCATAGGTACACCAGAGCAGTGCACCATTCTCTGAGTCAGATGGGAGCGACCCAGTTCTCCGACGAGGAGACTTATTTCAGACTCCATTCTCCAGCAACCGTGGACTCCGACGAGGATTGCACAACCACGGCCTTTTCAGTTCGGCCCTTTTCAGAGATGGAGCAGATGTCCACATTATTGTGGTGGGCCAGAGTACTCTGACGAGGAGACTCATTTCCAGTTGTAGTGACTCTGACAGGCGCAGTTCAGAGCACATGCTCTCCGACGAGGAGATTCAGCAGACTCACACTCCAGCCCGTTCGTCCTCTTCACCTGCACGGCATGAGAAGCAACGTCCTCGACTGCAGCAATGTGCGCGTTGGGTTGATATTGTCCGTAGTGTCCTGTAGCGTTGAGTTGAGTTTCTTTCTGGTTGTCCAAGCTGAGCATTGCATGCTCCAGCTTGAGGGGGAGTGTTAGAGTATTTAGTAGTGCGCCCATTGAGTTGTAGCAGGGTAAATGGATCCTGGAGAAGATCCATTTACCCCATTCTGTGTTTAGTCCCACATCGTCTAGTGGTGGGACTTGGAGGCTCTGGAGAGGCTATATAAGGAGCCCCAGACCTCCTGTATCCATTGAGAAAGTCAATAGACAAACACGCCCCATTGAGGGCTTCTCCCGTGGTTTCATCCCGCTCCTCACGGAGTAGGGTTCCACGTAAAATCCCGTTCTTCTTTTCGTTGTTTATCATTTTATCCATGTTATTGCTTCTGCTTCCGATTTTCTAACAATTACGATTTAATACATATTAATAATTTATGCGATTCAATTTTGTATTATTGTTATTGCTAATGCTATTAGTTACTATAAACATCTACATATGGATGACTTATTTTTATATGCTATTCATTCATTGCTAATGCTATTGGTTAGCATATTTATGTTATTCATTTTTATGAATGCTATTTTTTAATAGGTGTAGTATTCTTGTAATGTTATTGTTGGGAAAAATAATAGATGTGTTTATTCCTGGAAACCCTAGGCTCTCTTATATAGAGGAGAGACCTATGGGTAAATTACATAAGATAGACATAAAGAAATAAAATAATCGAAAAGGTACATAGGAACTTAGAAATATCTCTACACTCTCCTTTAAGATGGAGCATATATGTCAATCATGCTCACCTTGGACGAACACTTCTGAAATGGCCCCTTGAGTAATGCCTTGGTAAAGATATCTGCTGTTTGCTCTCCTGAACTAACATGAGAGGTAGAAATCAAACCCTTCTCAATCATATCTCTAGTATAATGGCAGTCTACCTCAATATATTACGTTCTCTCATGCAATGCAGGGTTGTTTGCAATGAATAAGGCAACCTGATTATCACTTTGTAACTGCATGGGTAGAGGAACATCTATATGCAAATCTGCTAACACTACTCGAACCCACATCATTTATGTACTTGCTTGCACCATAGCCCTATACTCAGACTCGGCACTTGATCCAGCCACAACTGTTTGTTTCTTGCTTTTTCGTGAAACAAGAGAACTGCCAACAAATACTGCAAAGCCCGAAGTAGACTTCCTATCCTTAGGACACCCTGCGTAGTCATCATCAACACACACAGATACATAGAGTTGCTCCTTTCTTGAAAAGTAATCCCGCACCTGGAGAAGATTTTAGATATCTCAATATCATGTATATAGCGTCCACATGTACTTGCCGAGGCTGCTCCATGAACTGAGTCACTCGACTCACTGCAAAAGAGATATTCGGTCTGGTAATAGTAACATAAAGGAGCTTTCCTACCATCTCTCTATATCTCATCTTATCAACCTCATCTGTATCATCATCGTATAACTTCATGCTAGGATCCATAGGAGCAGTAGAGGGTCGACATTCAATCATGTCCGTCTCAACAAGCATGTCGGTAACATATTTTCTTTGGGTCTGTAGAGACAGTTGTTCGTCTCTTATGTTATTTCATGTTATTTCAGTTTCTTTATGTACCTCTCATGTAATTTACCCAAGGGCTCTCTCCCTATATAAGAGACCCGAGGGCTTTATAGAATAAATCATCTGAGTATTCTAACATGGTATCAGAGCCATAACCCTAACCCTAGGGTTCTCCACCGCCGCCCCCCCCTCCCCCCCTCTCCCGCCGTCTAGGGTTTCGAACCCTCCCTCCCCAGGCTCGCCGCCTCCTCGCCCAGCCCCCCCCAACGGGCTCCGCAGCCCCCCAGCGCCCTCTGCAGCGGCCTCCCCAGCCCCCCAGCGGGCTCCCCAGCCCCCAGCGGGCTCCCCAGGCCCCAGCGGGCTCCCCCCAGCACCTTGCGGCCCTCCGATCAGCGCCGCCCAGCCCCTACACCGCCGCCCAAGCCCCCCGGCCTCCAGCCCGCAGCCTCCTGCTCGCTGTCAACAGTCCTTCAGCCGCCGTAATCCAGTTGTAGGGGCTCCTAGAGCCTCTACTCGTGGCCGAGGAACCGCATCCTCGCTAGGACTCGGCGTGATGGTCGATTCAAGTGCATAATCGTCTACCTATGCACTTGAATCCTACAAGGTCTCGGTAGACAATACTTTCTTGGTCTATCAGTACTTGTTCTTCTCCGGAATTATGTCAGAACACAAGCTTGAGATGCCCGCCATAGGTGCCTTCAAAGGTTCGGCACCAATCGTCAAAATGGACGGGACTAACTACGAGCTGTGGGCAATGCAGTTCCTCAGTCTTATGAAGTCGTGTGGTAAGAAGCATATTCTTACCGAGGATGAACCGCCGGAGAAGACAGGGATTTATGCCTCATGGGAGGCTGACGACGCGTATGCCAAGGTCTGGCTCTCAGGTACGCTTACGACGGAGATAGCGAATGACGTCCTTCACCAGCCCACCGCTAAGGCGATGTGGGATATTTTGGCTATGACGTACTCTCAGGTACGCAACGAGACGAAGATGCTCCAGTTGCAGCATGACATATTTACCACGAAGCAGAATGGGAGGCCTCTCCATTCACTGTACACGTCGCTTCGTGGCATGTTCGAGAAGCTCTATAGCACCATCCCGCTTACAGCCACACCGGAACAACAGAAGACGTTCCGCAACGCCACTATGGTTGGTGTATTACTCGCTGCCCTAGACCCGGAGTACGAGGCAGCACGCTCTCAGATTCTAGCAGATGCCACTATCCCGCCGATGGAAGAGGTATACAGGAGACTCAGTCGTGTACCTGTTTCATCCGCTACAGCGAATGCGCCTCCGTCTGCAATGGCAGTTTCCAGGGGACGTGGTGGTTCGTCCTCGTTTCGTGGCAGAGGAAATGGTGGACGTGGACGTGGAGGTCGCATACGGTCCACGTGTTCTTTCTGCCGCCGTACTGGTCATTCGGAGGATACGTGCTATTCCAAGCACGGCTTTCCCCCTTCTGCACGTGTCGCGGATCATGTTCAGGGTCCTTCAGCTTCTGCCACAGATCACAGGTTCGAAGAGTTAGTAGCACGCCTTCGTTATATCATGCCCCAATCGTCGCCAGAGAATGCTGAAGTTTCTGATGTTGCAGCATCAGCGTCTGCTAGTACATCCGCCTCTGCCAGTGCCTCAGGTAGTCCTTCAGTCTCATCTCATTGTCATGACCTCACAGGTTGGATTGTCGACTCTGGGGCTACCCATCATCTATGCCGTGAGAAAGAGATTCTTCAGTCCTACAGAGCTGTACAGCCTGGTCGATCTGTACTCATAGCTGATGGAACTCATTCTCCTATCATCGGTCAGGGGGAGACGGCTTTGCTACCCTCTATGCACTTACAGAACGTCCTACATGCGCCAGAATTCTCTATGAATCTCTTATCCATTAGTCAGATTACACGTGATTTGCACTGTCGTGCTATTTTTGATCCATCGTCTGTTATTTTTCAGGACATACTGACGGGCAGGGTGATTGGCTGTGGTTCTGAGCACAATGGCCTTTATCGTCTAGTCCGTAACTCCTACGCTGGTGTCTCTCTACATTCCCAAGGCGCCGTATCTCCGTACACCTGGCATCTTCGGTTCGGTCATCTGCCTCTGCAGAAAATGCGTCACCTACTGCCTCAGATCTCTCCGAGTTCCTCCTTTCGTTGTGAAGCTTGTCAGTTAGGGAAGCACCATCGATCTAGCTTCCCAGGTCGTCAGAGTCGGAGCAGTCACTCCTCGTTTGAATTACTTCATGTAGACATTTGGGGTCCAAGTCGTGTGCCCGATCATCAGGGGCACAGGTTCTATTTAGTAGTGGTTGATGACTTCTCTAGAGTGTCCTGGACGTTTCTTCTTAAAAATAAATCTGAAGCAGGAAGTGTCATTCAAAATCTTATTAATGAAATCCAGAATGTTTTCTCTTCTACTGTTAAGTATGTGCGAACTGATAATGCATTAGAGTTCTGCACTCGCTCTCTTGCTAACTTTCTTTCTTCAAAAGGCATTGTGCATCAAACCACATGTGCTTACACCTCACAACAAAATGGGGTTGCGGAACGTAAGCATCGACATTTTCTTGATATTGCACGCACATTACTCATTCAAAGTTGTGCTCCATTATCCTTTTGGGGTGATGCTATCCTTACAGCATGCTATCTAGTAAATCGAATGCCTACAACTGTTCTTGGGGAAAAGTCTCCAATCTCTGTTCTTTTTCCAGACAGAGACTTGTTTGCACTTACACCTCGTGTCTTTGGCACTGTTGCGTTTGTCCACCACTTATCTCTAGGACTTGATAAGCTCTCTCCTAGGGCTATCAAGTGCGTTTTTGTGGGTTACTCCAGGACACAGAAAGGATACCGTTGCTATGATCCTGTCCATGACAAATATTATGTGAGCGCAGATGTTACCTTTTTCGAACCTGTTATGTATTTCTCACCTGCGGGTGACAGATTGGCCTCCTCCACTTCACCAGATTCCAATGTCTTTGTACCACCACCACCAAGCCTGGGTCAATCCTCTACTCCATCAACACCACCACCACCACCACCACCTCCTCCTGTTGTTCCTCTCACTAAGTTCTATACAAGGCGGAAAGGCAATGCTCAGGCTACAACTCAACCATCCGATACGCCTCAGGTTTGTTCTGAAACTAACACTAACGATGGCTTAGAAATTGCACCTGTGCAGGAACATTTACTACAGGAGGAGGAGCATCCGGTCAACACGGTCTTGGATGATTTGGACAGGCCCATTGCTCTTAGGAAGCAGCGCAGACAGTGTGCTACGTATCCTCTTGCCTCTCAGGTCTCCTTCCATAGACTCACTGGGGATTTCCAGAAGTTTGCAGCTGCTGTATCGTCTGTTGAGATTCCAAGGACATATCAGGATGCAATGAAGGTTGACTGCTGGTGACTTGCAATGGAAGAGGAAATGCGTGCGTTGCAGTCTAGGGGAACTTGGTCTCTTGTTCCCCTTCCTCCAGGTGCCTCAGTAGTAAGTTGCAAGTGGGTTTTTACGGTGAAATATCATGCAGATGGTCGTCTAGACAGGTACAAGGCCAGGCTCGTGGCACGGGGATTTACACAGACATATGGTGTTGACTATTTGGATACCTTCTCACCGGTGGCGAGACACTCTACCCTTCGCATCCTCCTATCAGTTGCAGTGGTACGTGACTGGACCATTTTCCAGCTTGATGTTAAGAATGCTTTCTTGTATGGTGATCTACAGGAGGAAGTCTACATGCAGCAGCCACCCGGGTTTGCTGCTGAGGGGGAGACTCAGAAGGTGTGCAGACTTCATAAGGCTATCTATGGCCTTAAACAGAGTCCCCGTGCATGGTTCCAGAAGCTATCTCAGCTTATTGAAAGACAGGGGTTCAGAAGATCTAATGCGGACCACTCACTGTTCGTCCGGAAGACCCCTAGAGGTACCATTGTTGTTATGGTATATGTTGATGACATATTGGTTACAGGAGATGATGCACAGGGAGTAGAGATCACCAAGTCTATGTTGGGCAGCCAGTTCATTACAAAGGATCTAGGCACATTACGATATTTTCTGGGGATAGAATTTGCAAGAAATGCACAAGGACTGGTGATGACTCAAAGAAAATATGTCACAGATTTGCTAGTCGAAACAGGAATGACTGGATGCAGACCTTCAGGTACACCTATGGACCCGAGTATGAAGCTGTACGATGATGATACCGAGGAGGTGGACAAGAGAAGGTACAGAGAAATGGTGGGTAAGCTCTTATACATCACCATAACGCGACCGGATATTGCTCTTGCAGTAAACAGGGTGAGTCAGTTCATGGAGCAGCCGAGGCAAGTTCATATGGATGCCTTACACATGATATTGAGATATCTGAAGTCTTCCCCAGGCACAGGGTTGCTATTTAAGAAAGGTACAGATCTATCTATTTCAGCCTGTGCAGATGCAGATTATGCAGGATGTCCAAGGGACCGTAAGTCTACTTCTGGATTTGCTATCTTCATAGGAAGCTCTTTAGTCTCTTGGAAAAGCAAGAAGCAAACTGTTGTGGCGAGATCCAGTGCCGAGTCTGAGTATAGAGCCATGGCACAGGCAAGCACAGAAATGATGTGGGTTAAAGCAGTCTTAGAAGATCTGAACGTTGATGTTCCCTTGCCTATGAACCTTCAATGTGATAATCAGGCAGCATTATTTATTGCCAATAATCCAGCCTTCCATGAGAGAACCAAACACATAGAGGTGGATTGTCATTACACTAGGGACATGATTCAGAAGGGCTTCATCTCTACGTCTCATGTCAGTTCAGAGGATCAGACAGCGGACATATTCACTAAGCCATTGCTCAGAGGACCCTTCCAGAGATGTTCTTCCAAGCTGAGCATGATAGATATCTATGCTCCATCTTGAGGGGGAGTGTAGAGACAGTTGTTCGTCTCTTATGTTATTTCATGTTATTTCAGTTTCTTTATGTACCTCTCATGTAATTTACCCAAGGGCTCTCTCCCTATATAAGAGACCCGAGGGCTCTATAGAATAAATCATCTGAGTATTCTAACAGGGTCATCACAAGACCTTGCGCATTCCTAACAAATTCCAACCCTAAGGGTCCGTTTGGTAACTGGGTTGGGTTGGGTTGGGGTATCCCCTGTGAATAATAAATGTTTGGAGGGTTGGGAGGGTTGGAATGATAATTGTAATGTGACGTGACATTACTTATGTGTTATATTAACTTTTTAATGATTTCAATATATTTTTTATGTTAATAATTTTATTTGAAGATAGTTAACAAATATTATACCAAAGAAATTGTAGGGTCAGTACAAGTAATCCCAACCCAAGTTGAGAGGGTTGAAGCGAGGGGTATACCGGTGTACACCAGCAAGCAAACGATCCCTAAGAAATACCTTAGGGGGGGTAGATTGGTCCTGCTGAAGGTCGTCCTTTCTTCCATCCCCATCTATTTTCTTTCCAACCGCAAGATGCCTAAGGGGATTCGTGCGAGACTGGAGAAGTGGATGCACACTTTTTTGTGGGGGAGCCATTTGAATGGACGTGGAGGGATCCATCTGGTGGGGTGGGAAGATATCACGTACAGAAAGAACCTTGGGGGTCTGGGGGTGAAATCGCTCGAGCAGATGAATGAGGCGCTTTTGCTTAAGTGGGCTAGCAGGGTTTGGGGGCCGGGGGATGATCTCGTTTGCTCGGTTGTTCGTAAGATCTATGACGAGAGGGGGGCGCCGCCGTCGCTGCCCAGCAATCTCGCCGTCATGACCCCCTTCTGGCGGGGCGTGGTGAAGAATTTCGTGAAGAACTTGGCCCTCTTTAGGCCGGTCCTCGGGGGGGGGGGGGGAGGCCTTCTCTTTTTGGGCGGATGATTGGTCGGGGGTGGGGGCTCTTTGCACTCGTTTCCCCCGTTTGTATGCCCTGGCGGAGGAGAAGCTTTGCTCAGTGGCGGAGTGCTGGGCTGATGGGATATGGTGTCCAACCTTCTCTGCTAACCTCTCAGATCAGGGATTTGATGAATTCTTGGCGCTGCTTGACGCCGTGAGGGAGGTGGGAGCTCCTTGCGGGGGAAGGGATCATTGGTGCTGGAAGGAGGGGCCGTTCTCGGTTAAAGGAGCTTATGGGGCCATCTCCAGGCCGCCGCCGGCTAACTCGGAGCTGTTGATCAGGGACTGTGCAACTATTTGGACTCTCAGGCTTCTTGAGAGAATTGTGTTTTTCCTTTGGCTACCCAGGAGTAAGAGGTTGATGACGCGTGATCGGTGCGCCAGACTCCTTGGCGTTATTTCGGAAAGGTGCTTAATTTGTAATGATGCGATTGAATCTGTGGAGCATCTCTTTTTCTCTTGCCCATCGGTCTCTCAGATATGGCAGGAGGCTGCTGTAGCTTGGTGCCACATCAACGACTTTCAGGCCTTCTGGAACTCGATCTGCGCAAATGTGTCTAGACCAGGGAGGGAGCGCCTTTATCGCATGGCTATCCTCTGGGCAGTCTGACGAGGAAGGAATGACTTACTGTTCTCGGGGCAAAGATTTTATAAGGAGAACGTGGGGGTGTTTGCAAAGCGCATGGTTGAAGACTGGGTGTTGTAATGATCCTGTGAGGCTGCTGCGTGTTGTGTTTTTCTTCCTTGTTTTTACTTTTGCTATTTTGAAATAAATTTTGATGGGGCGGACGCCTTCGAGTGTTTCCCCCTACCTTTTAGACTTCAAAAAAAAAGAAATACCTTAGGGTGCCCAGATCCTTAGTAACAACCTGATGGCTTAGAAACTCTTTTGCCGTCTTTATCCCCTGCATATCATCTCCTGTAATAAGAATATCATCAACATAGACCACTATGACAGCAATACCTCTAGGTGTCCTCTGCACAAAGAGTGAATGGTCTGCATTAGACCTCTTGAACCCTTGTTTCTCAATCAAATCCGAGAGCTTCTAAAACCACGCCCTTGGACTTTGCTCAAGGCCATATATCGTTTATGGAGTCTACAAACTTGCTGACACTCCCCCCTCAGCAGCAAACCCCGGAGGCTGCCGCATGTAAACTTCGTCTTGTAGATCTCCATACAAAAATGTATTTTTAACATCCAATTGAAACAAAGACCAATCACGTACCACTACTATCGAAAGTAGGACAAGTACACTAGAGTGACGAGCCACTGGAGAAAACATGTCCAAGGAATCCACGCCACAGGCCTGAGTAAAGCCTCGTGCCACTAATCTTGCCTTGTAGCGATCAAGGTTGCTATCTGCATGATGTTTAATAGTAAACACCCATTTGCAACTGACCACATACACCAAACTCCATGTACCACGTGACTGCAACACAACCATTTCTTCCTCCATAAACCAGCGCCAACAACTATCCTTCAATGCCTCCTGATATTTCCATGGAATTTTCACTACAGATAGAGCCACTGCAAATCTCTAAAATTCCCTTGTTAGACGATGAAAGGAGACCTAAGAAGCAAGACAGTTGGAAGTACAAGACCGCTTCTGCTTCCGAACTGCAATGGGCATATCCAGGTCATTGGGAACCTCCTCCATCTGTGGGCTATTCTTCTGCAATGATTCCTGCATAGATATATCTCCAGACCCATCGTTAGAAACCATGTTATCAAAACAAATCTGGAGCATACTGGATGATGGACGATGACCGTGAGCAGAAGCAGTCCGACGGGTATAGAATTTAGGTAATGGTGGAGCAATAGGCACATGCGACTGTATAGTGTATAGTAGGAGGTGGAGGAGGTGGTGGCAAGGAAGGAAATATCGGTATCGATATCGTTTCGATACAATGCCGATACCGATATATCGCCGATATATCGGCGATATATCGACGCATATCGCTGAAACCCGGTATCCATTGTGCTATTTTGGCCTATCGATACCCGATATCGTCCATATCGGCGATATATCGGTGACCTGTCGATACCGATATATCGCCGATATATCAACGATATATCGCGATATGGCGATCTATGGGTGGTGGTAGCGGTGGTGGTGGAATCACATGCACATGAGGAGGTAGTGAATGAGTCGTAGGAGGGGGTGGCATGTAAACCTCATATTCTGAGTCTAATGAAGCCAACCTGTCACCTATAGGAGAGAAATACACCACAGACTCAAAAAATGTGACATCAGCACTTATATAGTATTTTCTGCGCAAATGATCATAACATCGGTATCCCTTCTGGGTCCCGGAGTTCCCAACAAACACACGTTTGACAGCTCTAGGAGAGAGCTTGTCAAGACCTAGAATCAACTGGTGAACAAAAACAACAGAGCCGAACACACGAGGAATGAGTGAGAATAACTCCTCAGGGAAAGCTATAGAGAAAGGAATTTCTCACCCAAGACAGACGATGACATATGATTCACCAAATAGCATGCTATAAGAATCACATCGCCCCAAAACAAATGTGGGGTACGACTCTAAATGGGAAGAGTCCGAGTAGCATCGAATAGATGACGATGCTTTCTCTCAGCAACACCATTCTGCTGAGAAGTGTATGCTGATGAATAATCCCACGGGATGAAAGAAAATGGGATAGAGCACGAGTACAAAATTCCAAAGCATTATCAATCCGCACAAATTTCACAGAGGTAGAGAAAACATTCTCCACTTCATTAATAAAAATTTTGATCACATCCCCTGCTTCAGACTTATTTTTCAAAAGAAACACCCATGACAACCGAGAAAAATCATCCACAACCACAAGATAAAACATGTGTCCCTGGTGATCAGGAACACGATTCGAATCCCAAATGTCAACATGAAGTAACTCAAAAAGGGAGCTATTGCTCCTACTCTAACGACTAGGAAAAGCAGACTGATGATGCTTTCCAAATGATATGCCTCGCACTGGAAGGAAGAACCTGGTGAAATTTACGGCAACATGTGATACATCTTCTGAAGATGTTGATGACCGAACCAAAGGTGCCAAGTTAACGGAGAGACTGATCCAGACAAGTGAGAGGATACACCTGCATAGGGAGTCCGAACCATGCGATAAAATCCACCTTGCTCACTGCCACAACCAATTACTCTGCTCGTAAGAATGTCGTGAAAAACAAGAGACAATGGATCGAAAATAACTTGGCAGTGCAAATCCTTTGTAATATGACTAATAGAAAGCAAATTCGTAGAGAAATCAGGAGCATATAACACATTCTGCAAACGCATCGAGGGCGTCAAAGTGATCTCCCCCTGTCATGTGATTGGGAATGAGTCCCATCGGCTATTACAACTGTTCTCTCTGGGGGAACCTGTCTATTAGATGTAAGCTGTTGTCTATCTCTACATAAATGATGTGTCCCCCCAAAATCCATAATCCACTCTGTAATCTCAGATCCATGACATGATGTAAAAACACAAGTACTACCTGAGGTGTTAGCTGTAGCAGAGGTACTAGCAGAAGCAGAAGCTGCCGCATTTGAATGGCCTCCTGGAGATGGTGAAGCAGAAGGAGGCATAATATCCCTTAGTCTGGCAACAAGGTCATCAAACCGATGATCTGAGGTAGGAACAACTGGAGACTCAACCTGTTCCGCTACTCGGGCCGATGGAGGTAGTCCATGCTTGGAATAACATGTATAGTCTGAATGGCCAGGACGATGACAAAACGTGCAGGGCTGACGGATTCGACCCCCTCTACCACGGGGCCCATGTCCATGAAAAGTAGACGAGCCCCCTCTGCCTCGGGAGGCTGCCATCGTCTGAAGAAGTCTGGCTACTAGTAATCGATGGGACAGTAATCCTGTTAAGCCTGTGGAAAGTTTCCTCCATGGGAGGAATTGTAGCATCTACGAGGATCTGGGAGCGGGCAACATCATATTCAGGATAAAGAGCAACTAGGAATACACCAACCATGGTAGCATTCCTATATGTCTTCTGCTGCTCAAGGGTGGCAGTGAAAGGCATGAAGCTGTATAACTTCTCAAATATTCCTCTCAAGGATGTATACAACGAATGCAGGGACCGTCCATTCTGCTTGACAGTGAATATATCATGCTGGAGTTGGAGGATCTTTGTCTCATTCCTCGCCTGAGAATATGTTGCTGCGAAGATATCGCACATCGCCTTAGCAGTAGGCTGATGTAACACGTCATTGGTGATATCAATAGTCAATGTACCAGAGAGACAAACTTTGGCATAGGCGTCGTCCGCCTCCCACGAGGCGTTTACCCCAGTCTTCTCCATTAGCTCCTCTTCGGTAAGAATATGTTTCTTACCATTTGACTTCATAAGGCTCATGAACTGCATAGCCCAGAGCTCATATTTTGTCCCGTCCATTTTGACAATAGGCGTTGGACCTCTGAAAGTGCCTACGGCGGGTACATCTACTTTGTTCTCAAACATATCGTTGGAGGTAGAAGACTAGGGCTATGAAGAACAAAGAGTGATTGTCTACACAGACATATGTGGATTCGAATGCATATGTAGACTTATACACCCAAATCCATCAACCAAACGAAGGGACTGACGTCGGCCCGTGGAGGTACGGTACGTGAAGAAGCTGCGCCTGAAGCGACGCCGCACGAGGGCGGCGCGCTGGGAACGATGCGCGTATAGGTGACACGCGAGGGCGATACACGGGGGCTGCGTGTGGGCATGTGGTGCGTGGGGGCGGCGCGCCGGCAGGGGTGGCACGTAGAAGGAGGCACGTGGGAGGGGCGGCGTCACACAACATGCGACAATGGGGAGAGGGGGGGGGAAGGTGGGGTTAGGTTTTGGATACCCGAGCTCCGATCTAGGATCGCCGCTCTGATGCCATATTGGGAAAATAATAGATGTGTTTATTCCTGGGATCCCTAGGCTCTCTTACATAGAGGAGAAACCTATGAGTAAATTATATAAGATAGACATAAAGAAATAAAATAACCTAAAAGCTACATAGGAACATAGAAATGTATTATAGTATTGAAAATGTTTAATCCTATGCACTTAAATAAGAATGTATGTATAAAAATTGATTTATATATTCAAAATACTTAAGAAATTCAAAACTGACTAAAACTTGACTAAATCCGATGCTTCCGTCGACTGCCGATTAGTCTTTAGTTAGTAACCTGACCAATCGAGTACCGACTACATGCTTCTGCAACCTTGTTATCCACAGTTCTTCTACCTTGTCACAACCCAAGGAAATATGATCGACGAACTCCACCTCTTCTCTACAGATGTGGCATCTATCATCACCCACAAGAAGATGCTCACCCAACGCTCCATCTTCAGTCTCCTGTGTCTTAGAAGCCACAAAAAAAGCTTCACTCGAGACAGAAAACACATGTCCCAGATAACTTAGCAATGTCGGGTCATCCTCCAAGCATGGGTGGTGGGGGTGGTGCCACTACTTGATAGGCCCCCTTCGCTGCAAACTCTCCATCCCGCCACTTCCAGTGATCCCACCCTCTAGATGGCCCCTCCAAAGTATACAAAACTTCCATCAACTCCAAGAAGTCCTGGAACCTCTACGCTAAAAATTTGGCTGAAAAGTGGGCATCCAAGTCTCATCTAGCCATGCCTTCAACACTAGCATGCCATGTTATGCAGCCAAGGCAAAAAGTCGTGGAAATCTGACCTCCAAAGACCCCTTATCAGTCAGATCATCCTTCCAAGCCCTGAAGGAACAACCATACCCAACCACCAGATGGAAAAGCGTAGGAAGTTGTGGCGAGATAGAGCAAATCCCCTTCCAAAATGTAGATGAAAGATGAGTAGGACGAGGCACTATAACATGTTGGACATCGAACCCATAAATGCTACGAATCAATTTACAACAGAGGTCCTCACTTCCTCCTTAAATTCTCTCCACCCATTTCGACAAAAGTGCACGATTCGTCGTTTCTAGCTTAGGAGTGTTTAGGCACCCATCTTTCTTCGAAAGTGCGACCAAATTCTAGTCCACCAGATGAATCTCTCTAGTGCTTTACGAGCCAGATTCCCAAAAGAATCTCCCCATAATCACCTCCAATCGATAGCAAATCCCATTTGGTGGAAGTCTGGACGACACAAAGAACACCATTATAGCCATAAGGACTGCCTTAACCAAGACTAAGCACTCACCTCGGGATAAAAACAAAACCTTCTAACCAAACAACTTCCATTGCATTTTCTCAGTGATCGGTAACCAATCTACTAGGTAGAGTTTGCCACTACTTAACGAGATCCCCAGGTATCGTGAAGGCATAATATCCACGGATGTATCCAAAGCATTACCACATTCTAGCACCTCTGTCTCTGACATCCCACAAGAAATGAATCAACCTTTTCTCTATTAATCTTCAATGTAGATAATTCATCAAAAATGTCTCGCACTGTAGCCATGTCCTTTGCTTCCCGAACCCCACCTTATAAGAAAAGAACCATGTCATCTGCGTACCTAAGGATGGGGATTGAAATATCCCTGATCACATAGTTTGCTGAGATCTGGGAACTATTTTGCAACAGGATGGGGAAATTGATGGAGATGTTACTAATAGAATAAATGCAGGCTGGCTAAAGTGGAGAGGAGCCTCTGCTGTTCTCTGTGATAAGAAAATTCCTTTAAAAATTAAAGGAAAGTTTTACAAAGCAGCCGTGAGACCTGCTATGCTCTATAGATCTGAATGTTGGCCTGTGAACCATAGACATGTGCAGAGATTGGCTGTAGCAGAAATGAAAATGCTAAGGTGGATGTGTGGACACACACACACACACGTAAAGATCGGATTCGGAATGATGCAATTAGAAAGAAAGTGGGTGTAGCTCCGATCGAGGATAAGATGCGAGAAAACCGCTTAAAATGGTTTGGTCATTTGCAAAGAAGATCAACGGATGCACCAGTTAGGAGATGCGAGTGTGGGATGTTGAGCCGGCTAAGAGAGGGCGAGGACGATCCAAGAAGTGTTGGAAAGAGACTATACGAAGGGATCCTATTTTTTTTGGATATAAGCCCGAGATTGACGCAATATAGATCTGAATGGAGGCGAAGAATCCATGTAGCCGACCCTACTTAATTGTGGGAAAGGCTTTGTTGTTGTTGTTTGTTGTTGTTGCTTGTTGTTGTTTACATAGTTTGCTGAGAGGCCTATTTGCTTAAATCTCAATGTTTGCTTAAATCCATGTTGAAAAGATCCAAACTATTTTGAAACAAGTTCCTAAATAGTGTTATTAGAAAACACTATTTACGAATTTGTCTCTCTTGCGATGGTTGTCAACTACCTAACGCGCAACCAGTGTTCACGAAATTGAGATGAGCAACTGCATATGCGGCCACATATGCGTGTGCGGACCCCCTAGGGTACCGTATACGTGAAACCCATCATTAAGCGCCCCTTGCGTATATGCAGTCCGTATATGCGGGTTGTGCGACCGCATATATGAACCGTGCGCTCGCTTCCTAGGATCGGGGCATTATCGTTTTGTCAGATCCAGATCTTGCAATCCGAATACGTATCTATCCAAAAGGGCGACCCAATTTGCTAGGGTTTCCACCTCAAGAATCCCCGATACGTGATCGGTCTGCTGCTCTCTCCCTCTGAAGTGACTCCTTCACCTCCGCGCCTCCCCCATCGCCTGGAAGCCCTTCGCCTCTTGTTCCTTTGTGCGATGCTCCACCGCCTCCAGCTCCTCTGTGAGAGGCTCATCCACCTCCAGCTCCTCCGTACGAGGCTCCTCGGCCTCCATCTCCTATGTATGAGATTCCTCTGCCTTCCAACTCCGCCGTGACCGTACAAAGGTAACCCTAGATCCCTTTTTTATATAATTTCATGTTATTTTTGATGTATGCAATTAAATTAGTATAATGCATATTAGAGGTATCTTCAACTTTGATTTCAATTTTTAATTTGATTTTCGCTTTTGATTTCGTGAAGTTTTATCAAAATCTTGTTTGTGAAATAATCCCCCACATACTATGTTCTCTCTGTTTGTCCTCTATTCCACCTATAACGGGGATCAAATCCCCATGTTTTTCGCCCAATCCATCGTCATCAACTTTTTTCATCTCATTCGCACTCGTTCCCCTCAGATCAACCTCTGTGATAGAAGGTTTTCTCTCTTATTTCCGTCAATTTTTTCGTTGAAGAACATGCACGCCCTTCATGCACAACAACAATCCTCCTTCATAGTTGATTACATCATCGATCAGGCATACTCCCCCCATCAACGATCCCATCGCCGAAAGACTAGCATTCTCCGTCGCTTTCATATCGCATGTCATCTCCAAGACGTCTACATTCAGATTCAATCCACAATTGCTAGTCCATGCAACCTTTCTTATTTGATCTGATTTTTAGAATCGAGTCTGTCTCTCAAACCTTTGCATCGGTAGCCATTCGCTTGTCTCCAGAGTCTTCGATTTGACTATCTTAAAAATGAACTCTTATATCCCATGAGATAAGGAAGAGTAGAAAGGTCAATTTTGAAAAAAGGGCACGGTACCATTATTTTTCATCATATTATTGGTAGAGAGGCATTAATAAATGCACATGTGATACAAATATTTTTTTTCAGAATTTAAAATAATCCATGTTACTTTTAGAACTTAAACATCTAAGTTTGCAGCTTATTATCTCTTTTATTCACAATTCCTGTACTATCTTTGTTGAGTCTGCATGCAAGTGTTGATTGAATTAAAAGGATTGTCTTTCGAATTGATATTACTATTTTGGAAACCAATTAATTTAAACTAAGACTGGTATCTTTAGCATTGCGTCGAGATTGGTTCTTCTGTTAACTTAATTAGCCTATGTTAGGCAACTATGGCCTTCGAATTACCATCTGAAAGTGGTTCTTATCCTACGCCTGGAACTGGAAGCTAGCCTCCTATTCAGATGAGCGATACATCATAGTTTTTTGTTCCTTCTGGATCCATTGATCCCGGATGGAATTATACTTTTCAATGTTGTAAAAGTCGGCCGACTAGGTCGATTAGTCGGCCCGACTAGTCGAGTAGGGGGGGGTAGCCGACTCGACTTGGCCTAGTCGGCCATTAGTCGGTCAACCCGACTAATCGGTCCGACTAGTCGGCCTAGTCGACCGACTACAAGGCCGACTTTTACATAGATAATTTTTTAATTTTTAGTTTTTTGATTTTTTAAGAGCAAACTTATTCTAATATGCTTAATGTTATATCTAAAGTCAATTACTTCTTTTATTTCATTATGATAATATAGAAAATGTACAAATCAATGTAAATATATAAGAATATATGTATACACAATGATTTATATATTTAAAATAATTAAAAATTCTAAACCGACTAATGACCGACTAAATCCGACTAAAAAATTCTAAACTTAAAGCACCTTTGAGGCGGTAAGGTTAAAAAATTGGTGCCACACATGTCAGATGCTACACATCATTAATGAGGTGGTAAATAATATAGTTTTGGTTATTTTATAGATCCACACGAAGAAAAGGAACATGCTTGAATTCAAGCGATTAAATGGCTTAGTGCATGCCAGATTCAATGTCAAGTTGAGGGATCACCGTCTTAAAAAATGAAAAGATCATGTTGAAATCTGAGAAGCGGAAGCGTAATGATAAACAAAATAATAAATATGAAGAACATGAAGATTTACGTGGAACCCTACTCCTTAAGGAGCGGGATGAAACCACGGGAGAAGCCCTCAGAGGGGTGGATATTCTATTAGAATTCTCAATGAGTAAAGGGGGTGAGGGTCTCTTTATATAACCCCTCAGACAGACCGAAGTCCCACTGCTCATCCATGTGGGACTAAACATGAGTGAGGTAATTGGATCTTGGTGAGATCCGATTACCCACCTATTACATTCTCCAACAGATCCATTTGCCACAAATGATATAACCCATTTGAGAGATTGGATTGGTGAAGAAGATGAAGGAAATGATAAGGTTTTTCAAGGAGTGGGACTGACGTGGAACTTAGTGGCTGATGCAATTGGCGCAAAAGATTTAGTACAACATATAAGAAGCCAAAGGCATGCTACTAGTTCAACCTCATTGCCTAGTTTAAATGAGGAAGAACTCCCATCTGAGGAAGAGAGTGAAGATGAAGATGAAGACAATATCACAGTGGAATTTGATGATGATCTAGATTAGAATTGCTTTGTACTTAGTAGAATATTGTCGCTTGAACGTTTCAGTTTTCTTATGCTGTTTTAATTAGTACTTTACTAATGTTATTTGTTTTGAATTTCGGGTTTCTTTTGGAGGCTTACATATTTTTGTGATTGTTGGAGTATTCGTTGTATGCGTCATGAGTTGTAGCAGGGTAAATGGATCCTAGAGAAGATCCATTTACCCCACCCAGTTGTTTAGTCCCATTGTCCAGCAGTGGGACTTGGAGGCTCTGGAAAGGCTATATAAGGAGCCCCAAACCTCCTGTATCCATTGAGAAAATGCAATAGAAAAATACGCCCCTTTGAGGGCTTCTCCCGTGGTTTCATCCCGCTCCTCACAGAGTAGGGTTCCACGTAAAATCATGGTGTTCCCATGTTGATATTTCTTGTTCTTTGCTCTGTTTTATCATTCCGCTTCCGCTTCCGATTTTCTAACATGGTATCAGAGCGGGTTCGATTCTCGGAAATTTTTTTCATATTCTTATTCATTCTCGAGATTCGATTGTAATTGTTGAAGATTTGTTTTTTATTTCTGAGATTCGATTCTTGAAGATTAATTTTTTAAGTTCTGGAAGTTGTTCGTGAAACTCTAGGGTTTTTTGAAACCCTATGTTTGGCTGAGGATATAATACTCTTTGTTTTTGTTCTGGTGTTAATTTTGTCCTGCTGCTAAAAGTCTGCTACAATATTTCCGGGGTTTTATTTATGGATTAGTTTGCTCCAGCCGGGCATTTATCTTATCTCTTGTTCTGACACATCTTTGTCAATTACAGTTCCGGATACTTTCATTTATTTCTATCACACTCCCATCTCTACTTGACCCGAGATTCGGATTGCATCAAAGTGTTATCAAAGCGTGGAGAACGAATTGTTCCATTGATTTGATGAACCTATCGATTATTGGCGGTCGAGGTTCGGGTTGAGCCATCTTTGTCACGGCTCACGCTTATGACGAGAGAATTTCAAGTGTCGTCTCCTATCAAGCGTCAAGGTCCAAAGATGGCTAGATCTATTGTCCATAGAAGATCTGGCAAAGTCCTCGCATGAGCCACATCTTCAACAATCTCTGAAACCACAAAACATGAAGCGGGAATCCGAGTCTACACTGGAAGCGGTTGTTGAGCCCTTATTGATGTCGCAACCGCCACCTCCATCGCAACGACCTTCCCTCTTCGACCCTGACACCACCACCACCACCACCTTCCCGCTCGATCCACCTTCTCCGCAACCATTACCCCTCCCTTTGCTGAACCAACTCTCAATAACCTTGCATTCGCCTCCGGGAAAACCCTCCCGCAGTCTCGACATCGTTACCACAAAACCTTGCGTTTGTCCTACTCCCATCCTCACCAAAACCCCTCACACCGACTAAACTGCCGCCACCACTCCAAAGCCCCGCTGCCACCAACACCACCATCATCTCCTACTCCCTGCAGCCGCCGGCACCACCCTCCTCCTCATCTACCAACTCACGCTATCGACGCTGTATCACGAGCTCAACGCAACTCTCCTCACCACCACTAGCCCTAACCAGGTCGATTCGATGTGCTGCCTCCCTGCTATTGCTGTGAGCACCCACCTTGCAACCATCATCATCCGTGGGCCAAACCTTACCGTCTATGCTAGATCCTATGCTATCTACCTCTCAAAGATAGAAGCTGTGGGTGTATGTGTGACCACATGCGCTCGACACATTCCCTCACGCATTGGGGTTTTGCCGCCAACCAGGAGTCTTCCTCCATGGTCGCCTGTTTCAATGAAAATGCCATCAACAATCTAGCTGCGCATACCACAACAAGCCTTGCCTGTTTTGCCACCACTATTTGGTTTGGAGTAGAGAAATCCTTAGGGATATTAGGGATGGCTGTTGCATGTGGGTTTCCCTCGTGTATTCCCAATAGAAGCCGTGTATTCCACGAAAGGAATAAGCATATGCCATGGGAGATATTAGAGAATACCCTATCCCAAGAGTACTTTACCTAAAGGAAGCACTGGAGGGAGATAAATGAGTAAAGTCTTATGATGAACTGCTAAATGACAATTATAATATTTAATCGTTGTAATATGACCAAATAACAATCGATCAGAACCAAGTCAAAGGTCTCCATGAAGAGGACTTGGCTTAATTTATAACATGGGCAAGTCCAGGGTCGAACGCAGGGATACAAGCAATTATCTAATTTAATCTAGATTTTAAATATATATTTATATGATTTATAGGCTATCTAGATTAAGCGTACACAACAGACTGCGATGCATGAATTTTTCAAATCATTTTATGCAATTATATTATATGAAAAAACTATGATGCAATGCAGCACATATTAAATACACATCTAAAACAAAGATGCTCATGATTAATTAATTAATTAAATAGCTTGAGAGTTAAATTAATAATTGATGAATAATCAAGCAAATCAATAATGTAATTCAACCATATATAATTAAATTTTAAGGCAAATATAAGGCTGAATAGACAACTTATGTTCTCCGAATAATTAAGTACGAATGATAAATCAAAACAATGAAACAAATGTACCAAATTAAAGAGCATAAAAAGAGCTTTCAAACGACACCAATTTCATTAATATTGGATATATGCTTCACAAGATATTGACTAAACTATACAGGGGCATACTTGTAATACACTTTATTTTATTTAATTACAAAAAGGTCCAAATTGGACTGAATAACAAATAAGTAAAACCGTCTAGACATGTATGCATTTTAACCCCGACAGGGACTTATATGCAAATTAAGAATATCGCAAGGGCTCGACTGCAATTTGTCCACCTCACGTGCGCCATATCACGTGACAACCAGGTTCAGAATGGGGGCTGGTTCGGGCAACGTGGCACTTAGAGGTTGCTTCGTGTGGGCATGTGGAGGCTCGGACCGCCCGAGCCTACAGTCTGTAGTGTTGCTTCGGGCGGCCGGCTTGGTGAACGCTGGATCGTCGGATATCAACTATGGAGGACCAAACGAGCGGGTACTGCTATCCGCGTTCTCCCCTCTCCTCCTCGTGCGGTGGGGTTCTAGTGGAGCTCTGGTGAAGTGTTTCTGCTGACACCGCGCTCCCCTGATGGATCTGAAGATCAGTATGCCTTCCTGATGGTATGACAAGGTTGATCCTAAATCAAGGAAGGATATACACTCCCTAGAGTGCTATGTTGATGACAATCGTCTGGAGAAGAAATTCAGGACCGGAGCATGATCAAGCTTTCCGATCAATGAAGGGACCTTCACCTGCAGAGTTAGTAAACCAAGAGCCCAAGCCAAAGGGGATTTTTCGGGAGCAGAGTGCAGCAAAATTGAGTGGCTGTGATAGAGAGCCCTGGGTGGTTCTCTTCTCTTGCCGAGAAGAGAAAGGATCGAGGTAGACACACTTTCAGCACCACGATGATGAATCAAAGAGAAATATGCTTGTAGGTGGTATGATCGGCTAAGATGCAGATGGATTCAGATTGGTGACAAACTTAGAGATAGGTTGTAAAAACGTGAAGAAATAATATGAGGAACACATCGAAACTCACCTATAGACGAAGGGGATGACGGAGGAGGACTAAGGAAGGCGGAACATGCATGGGAAGTGGAGTTCTTGCTCCAGGTCGTTGCATCTTCTCTTGTGCTAGAAGAGAAGAGCTCGAGTAGCAAGAAATGGTGATGCTGCAACATTAGGAATGTCTTGTAGATCTCTCCTGACATAGAACTCCGTCGTCGCTTAACGTTACCGTCAATCCCTGTCTCGAAGGAGTAGGAGGTTCTAGGAGGAAGGTCGCAAAAATGGCGGATAACCGTTGCGGCGGTTGGAGAAGGTATATATACAAAGGAGGTGGTTGGCAAAGGTTGCGTCCAAGCAGTGGTTTCAACCACCGCAAACTGGCTATGGAGTTAGGATTAGGTATCGTTAGGTGGTTAGCGTGAGTTATGGAGGATAAGGGAAGAGGTTGGTATCATAAGTTAGTCTGGGGGTTATCGTAGGAAGTTGAGAAAAAATGGTGATGATGGGTGATTCAACAGTTGATAGAAGAGAGGGCTGAAGCGCAGCGATGTTGAAGATAACACATGAACTGTTGGATCCAGATCCAACAATCCTGATGTGGGCGCGCATGAAGAGATCCCGATCGAAGATGATGAATCGAACAGTGACAATAATTCGATGGGAGGTAATAAAGAGCCGACCATGATCAAATCAAAGTAGCCACTCTCTAAGGACAAATAAGGATAGGTCGCGAGGGGAAATTGTTGGTCTTCTCGCGTGCGTTTGGGCGATTTTGCTGGGGCGTAATGCGACGATTTTTAGGGGACAAAGATTCTACAAGGAGAATGTTCTCGCGCATGCAGCTATGCTTTCCCATGACTGGTCGTTGATGTAGCAATTTTGTTTTGGGGGTTCTCGTGGGATCTTCTCGATCCCTGCTCTCTTTTTAACCTTTCTTCGGTCCCGCTGTACCTCTCACTGTTTTGTTCCTTCGCTTTATTAATAAAAAGTTTGGGGCGAGCACCGCGCCGTGCCTCCCCCGAAATGTTAGACTTCAAAAAAAAATCAAAGTAGCTAGTCTCTTCAGCGAAAAAGAAGCCTGAAAGAGGTTTGATTTCTTCAATAGATCGTAGGGCACTCTTTCTCTTTGCAGAAGGTGGTATTGACTACTTTAGACTCATCACCAATTACACAATTAATCTATGATTTAGAATCCAATAATGACAATTTTCAGTCAGTGTCCTAGTGGAAAAATCTATTTGTGCCTTTTTCTGTCTATTTCATTTTCTCTTTGTTAGTGCTGTCTATAATGACAGATTGATCAAGAACTTGAAATTGGCTAGTCAGAACAATTCAATTGGTATTTTGTATTACATTACGATCCTATCTCGAGAAATGAAAACCCCTTGATATAAAATAGCGGCCAAAGGAGCTTTTTTAGAGAATCGAAGCAGTTCTATCTATAGGGCGTTGTGGATCCGTACGAGCCCGTACGCCAGTGAATACGAGGTCAACAAAAAAATAGCGAGGATTTGCGGACTACTGAGATGAGGTGACGACGACTAGACAAGTGGAGGTCTGAATCAGAGACACAGCCTCAGAGGAGGGGAGCAGCTAAGCTGAGAATGAGTAGCAGGTCCATAATCAATAAATAATCGGTAGTTCCCCGCAGTTGACTCGCGTGGACCAATGGGAAAATTCTAAAAATCAGACAATAATGTAAAATAGAAAATAAATAGATAGAGGAAGAATTAGAAAAAAAGCATCAACATAAAAGTTGTAGATTTCGATGAGATCTACAACTTTCATGTAGAACTCAAAGAGAGAAGTCATCTATACAAAGAAAATATTTTTGTAAGTAATTTCAAGTAATAAAATTACTTATTTTATTTACTTTTCTTTTTAGTTTTTGGGGTTTTTACCCCACGAACCGTATTAACTTTGTAAATTACTTTCTCGACCTTTGAAACAACATAATTCCTCTCTAGACCTCGTAAACTTGCTAACTCTTACCCCATGAACCCTGCGGTTTATCTGTTTGAAGCTTGTGGGGGTCCTTGGGGTAATTTACGGGGTTGATGGGGTAATTACATTGTGCAAAAGGTTGTAGAGGAATTTTAACAAGTTTCTAAGGTTCGTGGGGTGTAAAAATCTTTTTTTTTTTTATTTTTAATTTATTAATTATGTTCAATTAATTATATACATACTATCCTAATTTTTATTTAATTTTTAATAAATAAGAAACACATAAAATATAGGCACAATTATATATATATACTCAATAATTAGTGTTAATTATTTACGCATAATTAATAATTAATGTTAATTGTTAGTGATTGTTATTGGATCTTTTAAACTAGAGAGATAATATAGATAAATAATGTAGATAAATTTGGGATTTATCAACTTCTCTATTAGAGGGATGCGAAATTCACAAGAATCACAACTACACCCTCTTCCCCAAGCAAACTACAAAAGGAACATGGAATATGGGAAAGGGATTAATGTATTATGGGTTCTGATCAACATCAACCGCTGTACGTATAACCCAAAGGTCAAGCAACTCATTAGGAGATGAGTTCTTTTATGTTGAGAATTGATGCCTCATGGAATTTGTTAGACATGTGAGCCTATGACGAACCATTTATGCAATAAATGTTAGTAAATTAAATATCAACAAAAGTTATTGATTTTCCACTTTATTTCTGAGTTTATAATATACATGCACTTATTGGGTCCCTTTGTACAAATGGGGTTATGTATTTTGGCCATCTTGAGATCATACAACTGTTGATTCAATTGTTGGATCATAGAAGCTGGTGCTGAGTTGAATATCTAACGAGTTAGATTGAGGACTCAAATGCATCGTCAAGTGAATTAAGAAAGGATCTCCAGCCTGAGAAGGAGATGATAATCCTTCCTCCAAAGGTTGACATCCAACTAACCTCTTGATGTAGGTCCTTTACGTATGAATAGAGATTCGGAGGTGTTGGATGAGCTAAGTCAAAGAGTGACTTAGCGAGATCGAGATAACAAAGTTCTATGTCGTATGCTATCATGATATAAGCATGCATCCTCTGACCATAGAATATGTATTACTATATGTCTGAGTATGTGCATTTGGCAGGCCATTATGTTGATGACCTAATCAAGGTCTATACACCGACGCATTGGTGTGCTTATAAGGACATATGAATAATACGATCTCTCGAAGGGATCATATATGTGCACTACTGAATTGGAAGACATGAAATAGTAAACTTGGGGCGGTGAGGATAGAGAGAGAGAGCGGTGAAAAAAGGAGCGGCTTCATTGGGCGGTGAAGGTTGGAGATCGGGCTTGGAGGAGGGCTCTCGAGAAGGAGGGGCGTAAGAGCGGCGACGCTGGTTGGGTTGTTGAGAGAACGAGGGCCACCAAAACAAGTGGTAAGAGGAAGGACACAGACTGGACGGTTGTCTCACATACCAAGTGCATGCAGTGCTGCTTCAGATGCCATCGATCGAGCCACCAGGCTTCGGATTGCGCGCTTCCAACGCACTGTTTCACATGTAGGCGAGAAGGGCACCAACGTAGCTCTTGCACCGGCGCTATCTCGATCCTGAAGCGACCCCTGATGGTTCACCAGAGCAAAGAAGAGCAACGACGTGGGGCCCGAGCTTAGTCCGCGGTAGCTGATCTTTCGCTGCAGTTGTCGCCGGGACTCAACAAGAGGAGCCCTGTCCTGGTCTGCTTATGTGCTCTTGGAGGCTCGAAAGTTATGCGCCGATCACCGACGATCTAAATCACTGTTTTGCTGAGAAGTTCGAGGGAGATGTCGTCAGCATTGGTGAAAAGAAATGCTGCGAAGGAGCCTCACGGCTCATCAGATCAAATGCATGCTCGATCCTGAGAGGGATGCAATTATTTCCTGAAGGATCTTGAGGTTTGCGGATGGTGAGGCTTTGGAAAAGAGCGGGAGGTTGGCATGGGTGATCGGCGTTCCGTTCCTGTCAAGATTCATGGAAGCTTTGGGACCGATGATGAGGGCTCTTGAAAGGGTGATGCGGGTGCTTGCGGATGGACGCACGCCAGGTTCAGACCCTTTCACCACCCTGGTCTTGGTTGAAAGCCCTAAAACCTGCTTGTTGAAGTCATCCTTCACCCTAACGGTGCGGCAAGCTTTGTTAAGGCTCTTCGTCCAGTTCTTGCCGTCGCAGCCACCACTGCCACCAGCTAGTTCATTGGCGGCCACGATGGCGAGCTTGTCGTCAGCGGCCCGGGCACCTCAATCGAGGGAGCTACAGCCACAATCTCAGGATGAAAATATTGAAGGCACGTCGTTGGTGGAGAAATCTTGTGAAGGGGAAGATTTAGTGTTGCAGTTAAACGAAGATACGAAAATCTTACCTTTTGGGGAGACCTGCGTAGCCGAAGGGTCGGTGCTGCCTTGGGTTAGGGCACCGAGCCCTTTTTGTGTATTCTTTCAGCAGTTTTTGGGGCTTTTTATGCGGAGCCTCGATTCGGTCAATTGGGAGGGTATTTTTGAATCCGCTTGCAACTGGTTACCAGAGCATCTGCTTCGATTTCCTTAGCTCGAATCCGAAGAGTAGACTTGGCAAGAAAACCGGTCCCTGTCTTGTGCTCAGGCTACACAGCCTTCCTGCCTGTTGGGTACGACCGATCTGAGTGCAACGGAGGCTGACAACGCTCCATATCCAGGAGCTTCGGAGGCTGGCAACACTTTGGATCTGGCCCAGTCGGTGGCCATGGAGGGTCCAGTCCCTAACGATGCTATATTGGGAGGTTGTCCTGAGGAAGGAGTCGTGGAACTAACTGAAATCTCTCTTTTGGATGGTCGACCTGCTTCCCCTCTTGAATCCGAAGGAAGCGAACTGCGTATGGGGAGTGCAACGATGGTATCACAAGCCCCTTTGGCGGGTGTAGGGGGAGAAGGAGAGATGCAAGGGGGTCCCAAACCCTCTTCAAATTCAGCATCAGAAGAAAGAAGTGAGAGAAAGTTAACAAAGAGGTACAGGAGCATGCATCACAACAAGATCCTAGGGCTCGTGGTCTCGATACGCAAGGCCCGGATTGCTTTAGTGGCGAGGTGTTGTGCGTACCTCGGGCTCGTCACGAAGTCCTCAATGAAGGTTCTAACCTGGAATGTGAGGGGTCTTAGGGACCCAGAGAAAAGAACGTTGGGGTCTAGGTTTGTGGAATGTGGCTGTGATATCATTCTTATCTAGGAAACGAAGCTCAGTTCTTGCTTCGTCTTTACTTGGGGCTCTTTTGAGGCTGGACCGCTTTTCGACTTCAGGACTATTGACGTGTTTAGCTCAGCAGGAGGATTATTGGTGGCTTGGAGAGACTCGTTGTTCTCTTTTCGGTCTGAGCTTAAGGGGACCCATTTACTTACGGTTCTCCTGGGGAATATTTCTACGGGGTTGTTGCTTGCTTTCTCGTGTGTTTACTGGACTTGTCTTCAGACTCTCAGGCCTGAGCTTTAGGTGGAGCTTAGAGTAGCTAGAAGTTCGTTTCCGGCCCGTGCTTGGCTTGTTGGTGGAGACTTTAATATGTCGTTACTTTCTTCTGACTGACCTCGTTTAAGGGGGGATCTGGAACTAGGCTCGGTGGTGTTTGCTGAACTTATTGATGAGCTGGAACTAGAGGTGCTCGGCACTGCTGACACGAAGTACACTTGGAGGAGGTTAGGGTCTCTTTCACAGATTGATCGTTTTCTATCGTCGCTTGATCTTTTGGATGCATTCCTGCTTTTGGTCCCCTCCTCCATGTCACATACGAGATCAGATCATATCCCTTTGATGTGGGATTCAGGGGATCATTCTCCGGTTCGGGGATTCTTCGGATTTGAGCTGACATGGCTGTAGGATGAGTCATTCAGAGATATGGTCTTGAGCCTTTGGACTACTGCTGTGGTGTCTGGGTTTGTGGCTTCTCGCTGGCTCAGAAACTTATTGCACTTCGAAAGCGACTTTATGTTTTCAAAAAAGAGACTAGACATACAAGAATGGCGCAACGGGCCGCTGCTGAGGCAGAGATTGCCTTGCTTGAAATGTTAGAAGATGAGAGGCAACTGGAAGCTCTGGGACTGGATCAAAGAGCGGCGATGCATAGGGTAATCCTTAATAACGATAAAAAGCAGGCAACGAAGTGGAGGCAAAGATCAAGGCATGCTTGGCTCAAAGATGGGGATGCAAATACCGCCTTCTTTCACATAGTTCCAAGTGGGGGACATCGCCACAACTATATTCATTCCGTTATCGTAGATGGGAACATGGTGGAGGGTGATAGGGTGATGGGGCGGGCGATTGCGAATTATTTCCGCGATTCCTCAAGGAGAGCTGCTGACAGACCATGTAGGTGGAATGGTTTGGGGGCTTCTCATATTTCTAGTGTTCAAGCAAACCATCTTGTCCAGAGCGTAACCTTGGAGGAAGTGAAGACTACAGTGTGGAGCCTGAATGCGGAGGGAGCCCCATGTCCTGATGGGTTCTCGGTTTGTTTTTACAAGGAGTTCTGGCTGGGAACAAGGATCCTGGAGGTCATGGAGGAGTGATGCAGATGCAATGCTGATTTTGTGAGGCTAAACATGGCTCTTATTTTCGTTCTGCCCAAGCGAGATGTGTCAGAAAGAGTGGAGGATTTTAGTCGGATTGCCCTCTCTAATGCGATCTATCTGATAGTGGCTAAGGTTTTTGCCATTAGACTGAAATGGGTATTGGGGCACTTTATTTCTGCTTTGTAGTCAGCATTTGTTCCTGGGAGACAGATTTCGGATAGTTTGGCAATGGCAGCGGAAATTATTAGGACTGTAAGAGGAAAAAGATGAAGGGTCTGCTTTGGAAGATCGACTTCTTGAAGGCCCTATGACACAGTGGACTGGCGCTTCCTCTGGGCTATAATTTACATACGAGGATTCCCTGACACCTGAATATCATGGATGAAGCGTTGTGTAACCACTGCCTCATACTCTATTTTACTCAACTTGCGTTCGAAAGGTGGTTTCTTTCAGTCATAGAGAGGAGTTAGGTAGGGGTGCCCTCTCGCTTATATGTTGTTTGTTATCGCAACAGATGTTCTTGCGTGTATGACTGGTTACCGATGATTGAGAAGATAGAGAAAAATTATCAGGTTGGAGGGCGTTAAATTCTATCACGAGGTGGGTATCTGGTGTTAGTGAAGGCAGTCTTGTCCGCTAAACTAGTTTTCTTCATGTCGTCGCGGGTGCTGCCTGCTGGTATCCGAAAGCGCATTGAGAAGTTGATGCGGCGTTTCCTTTGGAGTAGGTTTGGTCATGAGGGCTCAGGAATACATTTGGTGGACTGAGAAACGGTAACGTTACCGAAATCTGGTGGTGGCCTTGCTGTCAAACGTTTGGAGGCCATGAACGAGGCACTACTACTTAAATGGGTGGGTCGAATCTGAGGAAGAAGTGAAAATATGTGTTGCAGGCTAATACAAAGTATCTACGATATCAACCAACCAGATCGTAAGATTCAACGCCCTAGTGCAAGAACCTCGCCGTTCCAGAGGGGGATTTTATCGATGTTGCCTAGATTCCATGAGCTCTTCTGTCTTGTTCTTGGGAATGTCAACTCTTTTGCCTTTTGGACTGATAGTTGGACCGGAGAGGGGTAGATCTCCAATAGATTTCCTCGTTTCTTTGCTTTGGCAGCAGATCGTTACACTCTCGTTGCTGAATTATGGGTGAGTGGTAACTGGATGCCTTATTTCGCTACTTACCAACGTTTGGAGGAGTTCCTTTTGCTCATGGAGTCTCTGAGGCAGTTTGACATGCCTTCTAACGGGCGAGATCACTGAGAGTGGAAGGGCAATTCTTTTTTGGTCAAAAAGACGTACGGTGCAGTTTGCAGGCCTCCACCATCTAGGACCGACAATGTGGTCACTGACTACAACCTGATCTGAAACTCAAACTGCTTGAAAGAAATCGGGTTTTTATGTGGCTGTTCCGTAGGAAGCGTATCATGCCAAGATACTGATGTGCTAGACTCTTTCCGGTTATGTCAAACATTTGCCCCTTGTGTCGGAGTCAAATTGAAACTATAGGTCATCTTTTCTTCCATTGCTCGGTTACTTCACCAATTTGGGTTGACACTTGCCCGAGTTGGATCAACATTCAGAGTTTGGAGTCGTTCTGGATCTCACTGACTGAGGCGGGAGACAAACCCAGAGAAGAGCTACTCTTGCCTTTGGCAGTTATTTTGGGCATTTGGCTGGCTAGAAATGGTGTACTCTTTTCCTCACAGCGATTCTACTGTGAAAATGTTTTTATTCACTCCAGGACTATCCTTGAGTCTTGGCTTCTGTAAGACTTTCCTGTTTTTTTATTAATTAATTTACTGGGGTGGACACCATAGTGTGTTTCTCCCTTTTTGGGCCTAAAAAGATAAATCGGTAGAGATGAGCTCACTCACGAGATATTGGGATAAATCAAATTCCATCAATGGTCGTATTATTTTGGAAACAAGACATGATTTGTAGGTACGATATATACTTTTGGATATCGATACCAACTCCCAATGATCAAATGAGAAACTTGATGATAAACTCTGAAGAAGACAATTCAAATGAGACCAGAACTTCAAGTTTAATCACAGTCTTCCATCATGCAGGATGTACGCATATTAGGAATCCTCAAGGGTGATGGATCTTAAATAATTGTATACCATGTCGCTTCCATTCTAAGTGAGTGATGAAACATGTTTGGATATTACTGGCTCCTATCAGTAAGTTAATTATTCTAACTTGGTCCAAATGTTGGACACAATCTGAATTGTATTCAGACGTGTTTAGAAGATGGAATACAATGTCCAATATGATCAGACAACACTGATCGGTCTCTTAGATCTGGATATGGGATTATATCTCTATATCGAAGTCAGTATACATGGATAATATAACTACATTGATCCTATCTCCAAGTATTCGTGAAGAAGGCACACTGTCCATGAAAGAGTTCATGGATCATTCCAATAGAAACAAACTCTAATTAAGAGGACAAGAGAGAAGATTGTGATAATTAACTTGGATTTAATTATACAAAATAAAATTAATGTGGATAGTGATCCATAATACTTTTATGTAATAGTGTGGATATGATCCACATTATTTTTGAGACTTAATTTTGTGAATCAGATTCACAAATTTTATTATATATGAATATTGGAATCAAATTCCAATATAAATGCAAATTTGATTTACATTTAAATTTGGACCAATAAATATCATTCGTTTAATTATTGGTATAATTTGTAAATGTTACAAATTATTTATTTAAATAAACAAATGAATAATTAGTTGGAACTAAAACCAACTATAATCAAAGAAAATAAAAAAAGAGAGGACAATCTTAGAGTAGACGTCTATGGTGAGGTCCGACATGTTGGATGTCTACAATTTCTAGAGAGAATTCTCTCTCTCTTTTATTATCCTCATTATCATATTGTTTGTTTTAATGGATTATTGAATTAATAATTAGTTATTAATTCTTATCCTAATAGATTGTTGAGAGCTATTTTAATCTTAAAATTAGTTTGAGCTCCTTCAATCTTGATCCTTGATTTTACAACAAGGATTACAATCCTAATGGTCCAAATTCATATATAAGGAGATGCAAGGCATGCTCCCAAAAGTTAATTCAAGCAACCAGTCTCTCTCTCCCTTGGACGTCTCATCCTCCTCTCAGATTGTGGTCATCCCTTGCCCCAAGGCTAACGAGGAAGTTGACTCGTTTCTGAATTGTGGGAGGTACACAATTCATCTCCACGCCCACAAGTGTTGTCTTCTTCGCATCGGACTTAGACATGATGTCTCTTTCTTTAGAAGCTAGAGGATCACATACATGCTTCAAAGGTAATTTCTTACTCATGTGTATTCATGAACGGATATGTAGTTTTACTTTTAAAATTCCGCATCTATCTTGATTCATAAGACGACTCCTTTGATTTGGTCGAATATGATTCGATCCGCATGCTTTAGTGATGCACCATACCCAAAAATCAGCCTTCAAAGCGGTATCAAAGCTTTGATCAGAGGTCTTAGATACGATCCATAGTCATGGGATGAATATCTTTGGATATCAGATTGTAAGAACGTTGTTTTGTACGATTCCGAATTGTGTTTGCAAACATTTGATGTTGCTGCATAATGCCCCAGTTATGGATGTATTTTGGGATATATTATCATGTTTAGAATGTCTAAATATGATATCAAATATCAAACCAATGGTTGGCAATGATCAGGCAAAGATTCAGATGCAACAAGTTCTTGCAGTGCATTGTTTTACATGAAAACTCGGATATGTAACTCAACGTTTTTTAGTTCCTGTTTTTCTATCATGAAACTTGATTATAACACAATACTTATATCACAAATTAAACTAGCAAACCACACGAATTTATTTAGTGCAATTCCAAGTCCGTATGCTCTAGACATGTGATATTTAATGTACAGGTCGGAAGATGGTTAGATCATCATGTAGTCATTTTTAAGTGTGTTAATCATTCATAAATAATCATGGTAATTTGGAATTTACCTTGATTAACATTTGTTTCATTTATTTAGAGGAATACATGATTTACAACAATCTTGAATGATAGGTTCATGACATGAAAATCCTAGCTTATCCTACAATGGTTGCAGGACAACTTTTACATGCAAAATCAAACTTGTTTTCTTGATATGACTAGAAATTTAGGATCTTTAAAAAATATTTTAAGATACTTAAATCTCTGAGTGTATATTACATATAGTATCATGCCAGTCATCAAAGGAATGATCGATAAAACCACAAGAACATTGATTTGATTTGTATTGTTTCTAAATCGGGATGGTGAAGGTGTATTGATCGGGTTATGCTGTCTTGGTTACCTAATTAGCGCCTTGCATGTTAAGGAAACGGTCCCTCCTAGCATATACTCGAGCGTCTGACCAGATCCATTTTCGATGAGGTGTAATATGAGTAAGTCATGTTGTACTCGAATTACTAAAATCAGAAAAATACGTACTTGCGAGAGCTAATACTATATAGTAATATCAAACAAACCTAATTGTTTGTTGGTTGCATTAGATTGTTGATTTAATGTGATTACATTATTAATCCAATTAAAATAAACAATCTGTTATTAATAGGGCTGTAATTCCCTTGGTAGAATTAATAAAAAACACGATTCTAAATGATTAATTAAAATCAAGGTTGCAAAAAACGGTATGCGGTATACAGTCGGTAGGGTCACTGATTACTGTTTAAACGGTATGCGGGAGTTTAAACGGAAATTAAACGGTCTATGCGGTTTTACATTTTTTAAATTAATAAAAAATATTACATATATATATTTAATAAAAAAGTATAAATGCACTTTAAAAATATAATCACATATCCACAATTTTGATCAGATATTGTCAATTTCAATGACTTCTTCATCCAAATGTGACATGTCAAAGTAGATAGCATAATCAACATAGGGTTTATGTAACCTTAATGCAAAACGTGGCCGCTTAAACGGCGTGTAAACGGCCGATTACACCCCGTTTAAACGGTCTGACCGTTTACATGGCCGATTAAAGGTTATACAGTCGGTCGATGACCGAATGAGTTTAAACGGCCTTTTAAACAGCCGCCTAAACCGATTTTTGCATCCTTGATTAAAATTTGAACGAGATATGGAGGATCGTAAGATGACATCCATGGTCTTCTGTCAAGGCGGAGAGTACCGTCTCCATGGACTACATTGCTGAGATGCCCATGTGAAGTCATATCTCCAATATCGAGTACACATAGATTGGGCTTTTTTCTTCTTGAAAGAGACATGTCATATGCGTAGTGACCCCAATAATGCTCCTCATATAATTGAGGTAATATTGGATTGCGCATAGCGAGTTCTATTCGTGTTGATGGTTAGTTTAATTAACATTGGGTCAACAGTACCGTAGGGTGGTGGGCTCGGGTGTTAAAGACCGAATTGGGAATGCAAGTTGGACTTGCAAGGCGGATAGATTTCCCGCTTTCTTCACCAGAGTTGCATGTTTTCATATAATTAGAGTGCAACAAAGGTAGAAGGGAGATCCCAGATCTTGCTGGAGATATAGTGGTAAGTATATCTCTTGCTTCGAAAGTTGGATAAGGGAATCGACTTTCAAATTATTAAAAAACAAGACATCTTTAATTTATAATTCTTAAAATCAAAGAAGTTTATATAAACAAATAAATTTATTAAATATGTGCTAATAAGTGCATTTTTTAATCTCAGACGAAGTTCATGAACCCACTCAACAAGTTTTTGGAAGTAAACCAGTTGAAAGGACTAAATTACTCGGATTGGCTCCGTAATTTGGAACTTATTTTTTTTTGTTGAGCGCATCGGATATGCGCTCAAGAAGACCAAGTTTGAGAACCCTGTGTCAGCGGAAGAAATTCAATATAATGGAAAATTTGATGAGGACCACTCGCTGACCCTGTGACACCCTTGGATCCGCGTACCCGTTTACAACACATTCACGGTATTTTATTCATTAAAGATCACACAAGTTATATGAAAATATAGGGAAATTTTTTGCTTTCTGCAAATGACATTCACATTTAAACTAACAACCGCAGAACCAACAATATGATGTGTCACGAAACTTTCATTTCATTAATTTCCATATATATATATACACAACGTGCACAAAAAGAGGTTGACAGTACAAACATGTATCCCAAAATATTACTGAAGAGAAAGAAAGCAATTTACACTAAAAACTGTAACAACAGTAATTGTACTGTCTGGTGTAGTAACTAATGTCAGGAGTCATCAACCAGATATTGAATCGTAGGCTGCTTGCCTGCCAAAACATGAAAGGAACAAGAGACATCAGCGAGTGCTGGTACATCCCGTAAATGTATTAAAACAAGCAGGTATTTAAGGTGGTTGCAAAAGAAAAAGTAGTAAGGCGTAAACAACAAAAAAATTTGCAACTACTTGCTATATATAAAAAAAACCTTCAAGCTACTCTGAAAGGATACCCCAAAATTTACCCATTTCCTTTTATATGACATATTTTTATATAGTAATTAATGACTCATATGTAATTATATTAATATCTTGTTATTTAAGGATCATAATTATAGATTTTTAATGATGGAGAAGATGAGTTTTTGAATTGATTCTTGATTTTATCTAAATTCTCCAGTTTAGTGGAATTGATTCTTGATTTTATCTAAATTCTCAAGTTTAATGGATAGTTTGTGGTCTTGATCTGTGTGTGACCTCACACTATGACTCTAAGGCGTGAAGAGTGCCTTAGGGTTGGGATGCCTCCGTAGGCATGCGATGGGGTATAGTGCATCCTAATTAAGTTCCCAACACGCCCACTAACTTGCCCTAACACTCGGAGTAGTAACTCTAGTCATATTCCATTATAATTCATTCATCCTCAATTGTAACCCCTTTTATCCTCAGTTGCATCCGTTTCAAATGTAACCTTAGATGATTCAGATGTAGTCATAGGAGATTCAGATGTAGCATCGTCGAGCCTATTGGCGGAAAAGTAACCAAAACTCAAGCGGTGAGGTAGTTTCCTAACTCCTAAGGAGACTTTTCCGTCTCGTCCTCTAATGGAAGTGCGGTCCATTAGAAGGATAGATCTACTTCAACACTACGTCACTAAGATGGGTGAGAGAGACTCTCCGGAAAAATCACTCTAGACGGACCCGATCAGTACGGGTAGACGAGCTCGTACGAAAAACAAAAACCAAGGATCCCCCGCATGGGTATCCTAAAACTGAGGGTCAGTGGAACTGGTCAAAAGTCGGGATCTCAACGAGGCGTGAAAACACTGCGAGCTCGCGTAAAAACTGAAAAAGGGACTGGGATCCTAGACCCGTGCACTTGGCGACCGCTGCCCTAACTGGGCTTCCTGTCTCCCGCTCAGTTGAGGGTCACTGCACCCTCACACAGTCAAGTGTAAGGGTCGCCACAACCGACACTATTAATTGAAAGTCATCATTGACTCACCATTTTTTATCTTTATTATCTTGACTGCACAACTCTCTCTTAGTCCACTATGTGGTTGATTGTACGGATCTAGATCTTTTGGTCCACGATTTTATTGATATCACTGATTAATCATCGACCTTCCTTCCTTGACCCAAACTTTAACATGATGTGTTAAAATGATAATCCAACTATACTCATGCAGTACTTTCATGTGCTCAAATATTTCATGCTTCCACTAATTATAATATATATTATTTTTATTTTATTATTATGAATATATTTTAGGTCTCCACAAAAGAAAGCATAAATTCACAATGCTTAACTTTTCCAGTATGAAGCCAATACGCTTATGACCAGTAAGAATGTAAAGAAAAGTAATTAGCTCATGACTAATTACATAATCCATATAGGTAAATTTTTAATATTGTTTTCTTTTGAAACCTGATTATCTAAGATTTAGTCAACTTGGAGAATGAAACACTGCTTGGAGATATGGGTATAAAAAGATCACACAAGTTTTAGTGAAAGTTCCATCTCCAGAATCTGCCATAGATGTGCATCAGGATTAATTTCTCTAACTATTGTAAGTGTAACTGTGTAGTTACCAACTACTACCCTTTTACAGGATGTAGTATAAATATCATAATCCAGGTCATTAGAGGCCCAAATTTCAATCTTTTGAATCAGTTAGAATATAAGCTTCACCTTTATCAATTAAATAGAAAATGACATGCATAATTAAGATAAGAATAACAGTAAGAAAAATTTCCTTCCAGGAATATGTCAAACAGAAAATAATTGATGTTTTGTCACATCTCCATGTATAATATATATACCCAAATACAATTATATGTAAAAGAAAACACTTATCCTAACCTTATAAAGAGACCTTGAATCTTTTAATAAACATATATGCCATATAGTCACTAACATTCTTAATGAAATGCTATTGGGGACTTACAAATATATAAATATCTCTTTCAACATCCATCATATCTTTAATTTAATCGATATATATGTAGTCTACACAAGTTGCATTATAAACATGCACTCATACGTTTCTCTCCATCCCTTTCTTAATTCAGAAAGTAAAACTTTTAGGAGCACTTACATTAATTATAAATGAAGCAGCCAGATACGAATTCCAGGAGTCATAAAATTTCTATATAGTAGACCGATATGGATATTTTTGATCTTAATTTTAAATGCAATTGAGTTTCCAAGGAGTAGCAAAGGAAAGGAATTAACTTGCACATGTATGGCATCAAAGATAGGTTTAGGATTGTACTTTGGATTTCAAAAAGAAATGGAGATATGCATGCTTCAGGAGGGAAAAGGGGGCCTTCAATCCTTGATTTTAGCCGTTGTAAGCTGCTGGAGCAGCCAACTGTATGTAGCAGTGGAATCTCTAACAGAGAAAGGATGGAGGTTGCAGCAGTTGTTGGGCAACAATGCACCTCCAATTGTTGTGCAGCAAGGAGTTGGAGGGCTAAAGCTCCTTGGTTGGAGCTTGGAGAGGTGCTTTAAGCTTTCTTGGTGAAGGAATTGGGAATGTGGGGAAACATACGGAGGAAAGAAAGGGGAGGAGTTGCGTTGGAATTGTGGGGACACTGGAGAAAAAATAAAGGGGAGGTTCCTTCGTGGAACCTTCCTCTCCCTTATTATTATATATATATATTTATCAATTTCTCTTATTTATTTAAATCGTTAAAATTAGCCGTATTTGCGCCTCGGGCCTCGGATTTCGACAGGCAATATCTCGTTTTGATCATCTCTGAACGCCGATCAAGATGAGTATAATATTCATATACTTTTCATTGGGTTTAGATCCCCAAAATTTTTGAGATACAGTTTCAGTTTATTATGAAATTTCACGTTTTATAATATCGAACGATCTCCGATTGATGAACTGTCGATTCCGTTGGTCTTATTTCGTCGAATCGGATTTTATGGCAATCTCTGTTTGTTTTGCATTTTCTGAAATTTCACCGCAGTTTTTCCGTGACACGCAATACGGTGCGATCGATTTTTGGTTAATTTTGAATGAGTAACTTTTGATTGACGACCAATTAATCTCATTAGATCAATTAATGTTGATTGATAACTTTATTGATTTATATGGACCCTAATCGGGTCGGGTTCGGGTTTGTGCGGATCCGGATATTACATGCCCACTGTTATATTATGGTATCTCTCTCCAATGTGCTTTAGAAGCAACATGTGGACATGGAAGATGCCCATGATATAATGCTGAATTTAAAAGAAATGTTCGGTGATGTGAACCACACTCATCGCTGCAACTTGATGAGAGAACTTATGCACTGCAAGATGAAGGAAGGGGAGCCTCAAAAAAAAAGATGAAGGAAGGGGGACCTCAGTCAGAGATAATATAATCATAATTTTTGGTTACCTCTCTGAGCTGGAGACCCTTGGGGCTGAGATGGACGCATACATGCATTTCGACTTCATTCGTGTTATCGTACCACGTGAACTAGTGGTCATTGACGGGCGTTGAGTTCATGTCTTCAATGAAGTCCACATAGAACATGATGAAGAATGAGAATCCTGCTAGCAACGCAATGGTTGTGTAAGTCAAAGGGAAGCACGATCGGAAGCAAGGGTTTGGAAGGATCTAGCTAAGAAAAAGAAGAAGAGTCAAAGCATTGGCTCCTCCTCTCATTCTTCCACACATCTGACATCTAATAAAACAGAAGTCTGTCATCACTGCAAGAAGCTGGGTACTGAAGAGAAACTCTCCGGATTATCTGAAAATCTTGGAGAAGGGTAAAGATAAAGCTCCAGCAGGTATAAAATCTACTTTCATCATTGAAACTAATTTTCTCGTAGGATGAGAAGGTAGTTGGGTCATTGACTCTAGTGCTTCTGTTCATGTATGCAATTCGTTGCATCTATTTCAAGAAACCAGAAAGCTTGATGAAGGGGAGATAGTCATTTAGATGGGATCTGATGCAACCGTTATAACAGTTGCCGCCGAGACATGCATAGTATATTTATCTGGTGGAAGAGTCCTAATACTTAGAGAGTGTCTCTATGTTCCGGATATTAGAAGGAACTTAATATTTGTATCTAAGCTAGTTGGACATGGATATACGTTCTTGTTCTGTAATAAGCCTGTCATAAATCATTATGATAAATATATTGCAGAAGGTTTTCTAACTACAAATGGACTATATGAATTGTTCATTAATGATTGAGTCATGAATGTTACTATCACTGATAAAACCTATAAAAGATCTAGAGAGGATGGAGACCATTTAACTGTGGTCTCGCATCAAAGACTTGGTCATTTATTTATCGATAGGATCAATAGATTGGTAAATGATGGGCCATTAGATTTCCTAAAAGTCCAAAATTTACCTACATGCGAACATTGTATTTGAGGTAAAATGATCAGAGCACCCTTCCGGAGTAAGGCTACCCGATGCGAAGGTATACTTGATCTTATACATACTGATGCATGTGGTCCCTTCATTATCGCGACACAAAATTGACATCGATATTATGTGACATTTATTGATGACCATTCGCGATACGGGTTTGTCTTCCTATTAAGTCAAAGTCTGAAACCTTTGAAAAATTCAAAGAATTCATGACTTTGGTTGAGAATCAAACCGATAGGAAGATCAAACAAATTAAATCTGACCAAGGTGGCAAGTGCCTTTCAGATGAATTCAAGGAATACCTTAAAGAGAAATGAATTGTAACCAATCTCACTCCTCCCGAAACTCCCGAACTAAATGGTGTTGTTGAAAGATGCAACGTGACGATAATGGATATGGTCAGATCAATGATGAGTAAAGTACAATTACCTCTTAGTTTCTGGGGATATGCAGTTGAGGCTGCATTATATATCCTTAACAAGATTCCGAGCAAATCTATACCAAAAACACCTCATGAGCTTTGGTTTGGAACCAAGCTCAGTGTCAGATACTTGAGGATTTGAGGATGCTTGATCCATGCTTAAAATGTGGATGCAAGTAATCTGGAATCTCGCACTAGAGAGTGCTACTTCATTGGGTATATAAAGGATGGTATATGATACTAACACCATGACCACACGACTCGAAAGATGTTTATCTCTAGGGATGCAAAGTTCATGGAGGATAAGTCAAGATAAGAATGAAGCAAAGGAATTCATTAAATCCTCAGAGGATAAGGAGATTCTTTAGCCAGAAACTGAAGAGTTAGTTGAAGATGAAACACCCATACCTCTTCGAAAGAGTTCGGGGGTGGTTAGACCAACAAAAGGGTATGGATTTATGTGTCAGAAGAGTCTGACAATGATCCGAGTTTATATTATGAATCACTCGCAGATCATGACATGGATAAATGGATGCTAGCTATGAAGTCTGAAATAGACTCCATGCACAAGAATGATATATGGACCCCGGAATATTCACCTAATGGGGTAAAATCAATTAGGTGTAAATGGATCTTCAAGAGAAAAAGATGACCTGATGGGAAGGTAGAGACCTTCAAGGCGCGACTCGTAGTCAAGGGCTACACCCAGATAGAAGGCGTCGACTATGATGAGACATTCTCCCCCGTGGCCATTCTTAAATCCATTAGATCACTGCTTGCTATAACTGCACACCTTGACTACGACATCTGGCAGATGGACGTCAAAACGACATTCCTTAATGGATACCTCGAGGAGGATATCTACATGGAGCAACCTCTAGGCTTCATGAATAAGGTAAAGTGTGCAAGTTGAAAAAGTCCATCTACGTGCTCAAACAAGCTTATCGTAACTAGAACGTCAGATTTGATGAAACCATAAAGAGTTATGATCTAATTCAAAATTCGGATGATCCTTGTGTATACAAGAAGCTTAGTGGGAGCACCACTGTGTTCATCGTGCTTTATGTAGATGACATCCTTATCATTGAAAATGATATAGGGATGGTGACTATTGTTAAAATTTGATTGTCCCATACCTTTGAGATGAAAGATCTTAGAGAAGCCTCTTACATCTTAGGATTGAAATTGTTCAGAAACCGAGAAAATAAGATCTTGGGACTATCACAACATGGGTATATTAAGAAGATCTTGGAGAGATTCAGAATGGATACCTCCAAGAAAGGCTACATTCCCTTAAGATATGGTATTCACTTTTATAGAGGGATGACTCCTCAAATTGTTGGGGAAAAGAAAGCTATTGCCGGATGCCTTTACGCATCAGCTGTATGAAGCGTAATGTATGCCATAATGTGTACATTATCAGACATCTACCATACAGTGGGAGCGGTAAGCCGTTACCAATCTTGCTATGGAGAACAACACTGGAGCGCAGTAAAGAGCATTTTCAAGTATCTAAGAAAAACGTAAGATTACATCTTAGTCTATGGAAATAGCGATCTTCAGATCTTAGGATACACAGATTCCGACTTCCAATCTGATATTGATGATCGAAAGTCAACTTCAGGGTTCATATTCCTTTTGAACGATGGTGCTGTGAGCTGGAGAAGCAAGAAGCATGGCACCGCAACTGATTCGACAATTGAAGCCGAACACATTGCCCCATCGGATGTTGCAAAAGAGGCGATGCGATTGCACAAGTTCATCTTGGAACTAGGCGTAGTTTCCTTAGAGAACCCCATCCCGTTGCTATGGGATAACACGCGAGCCATTGCTCAGTCAAAGGAAGTCATGTGACATCAAAAGAGCAAGCGCGTGGAGAGGAAATATCACATCATTCGGGAGATACAGAAACGTGATGACATCGTCATCACCAAGGTTGCCTCTGCCGACAATATTGCTAATCCTCTTACCAAACCTTTGCCCCAAAAGGTTTTTGACCATTATGTAATGAATATGGGTTCAAAGATTATAATTGAATGGTTCTGAGGGCTAGTGGGAGATTGTTAGACATGTGAGCCCTCGGCGAACCATTTATGCAATAAATTTTATTGTAATAAATATCAATAAATTTTTTTGATTTTCACTCCCTTTCCAAGTTTATAATATACATGCACTTATTGGGTTCCTTTGTACAAATAGGGTTATGTACCTTGGTCATCTTGAGATCATACAACTGTTGATTCAATTGTTGGATCATACAGGCTGGTGATGAGTTGAATATATAAAGAGTTAGATTGAGGACTCAATTGCTCCGTCAAGTGATTATCAAGAAAGGATCTCTAGCCTGAGAAGGAGATGCCAAACCTTACTCCAAAGGCTGACATCCAACCGACCTTTTGATTCATGCCCTCTGCATAGGAATAGAGATTCAAAGGTGTTGGATTAGCTAAGTCAAAGAGTTGACTTAGCGAGATCGAGATAACAAAGTTCTGCATTGTATGCTGTCACGATATAGGCACACATCCTCTCAAGAGATAGATGTATTAGTATATTTCTGAGTATGTGTATTTGGCAGAAAATTAGGTTGATGACCTAATCAAGGTATATATACCGGCGTACTGGTGTGCATATAAGAGCATATGAGTAATACGATCTCTTGAAGAGATCATTCAAATTCACTACTGAACCGGAAGACATGAGCCTGCTCATGAGATATTGAGATAAACCAAATTCCATCGATGACCATCTTATTTTGAAAACAAGACATGATTTGTAGGTATGATATATGCTTTTGGAAAGTATATGATCGATACCAACTCCCAATGATCAAATGAGAAACTTGATAATAAAACTCTGAAGAGGACAATTCAAATGAGATCAACACTTTAGGTTTAATCACGGTCTTCAAGTATGTAAGATATTCGTGTATTAGGAATAGTCGAGGGTAATGTGATCCTAAATAATTGTATACCATGACGCTTCCATTCCGAGGGAGTGATGAAACAACTTTCGATTTTAGTGACTATTATCAGTGAATTAATTATTCTAACTTGGTCTAAATGTTGGACATAGTCTGAATTGGATTTAGATGTGATGAGAAGAGAGAATACATTGTCTGATATGATCAGATAACACTGATCGGTCTCTTACATCTGGATATGGGATTATATCTCAATATCCAAGTCACTATACATGGATAATACAATTACCTTGACCCTATCTCCAAATATTCGCGAAGAAGGCACGCCGTCCATGAAAGAGTTCATAGATTGTTCCAATAGAAACAAACCCCAATTAAGAGGATAAGAGAGAAGATTGAGATAATTAAATTGGATTTAATTATCCAGAATACAATTAATGTGGATAGTGATCCACAATAATTTTATGTAATAGTGTGGACATAGTTCACATTATTTTTAGACTTAATTTTGTGAATTAGATTCACAAATTATATTATATATGAATATTGGACAAATTCCAATATAAATATAAATTAGATTTACATTTAATTGTGGACCAATGAATATGATTCATTCAATCAATGACATAATTTGTAAATGTTACAAATTATTGATTTAAATAAACAAATGGATAATTAGTTGGAACTAAAACCAACTATAATTATAGCAAATAAAAAGAGAGGATAATCCTACTCTAACTAGAGTAGACATCCATGTTGTGGTCCACCACGTTGGACATCTATAATGTTTGGAGAGAATTATTTCTCTTTTATTATCCTAATAATCATGTTTCTTGTTTTAATGGATTATTGAGTTAATAATTAGTTAATAATTCTTTTCCTAATAGGTTGTTGAGAGCTCATTTAATCCTAAAATTAGTTTGAGCTCCTTTAGTCTTGACCATTGATTTTGCAACAAGGATTACAATCCTAACAATCCAAATTCATATATAAGGAGATGCAAGACATGCTCTCAAAAGTTAATTCAAGCAACGAGTTTCTCTCTCCCTCTCTCTTTCTTTCCCTCTCCCCCCTCCGTTGGACGTCTCCTCCTCTCATATTGTGGCCTTCCCCTGCCCCAAGGCTGATGAGGAAGTTGACCCATTTCTGGATTGTGGGAGATACACGATTCATCTCCGCGACCACAAGTTATGTCTTCATTGGATCGGACTTAGACATGAGGTCTCTTGCTTTAGAGGCTAGAGAATCGCTTACACACTTCAAAGGTAATTCCTTACTCGCGTGTATTGATGAAATGGATTGGGAATTGTTCCCAATCCATATTGTTTAATCTGTAGTTTTAATTTTGAAATTCCTCTGCTATGTTGATCCGTATGACGAATCCTCGATCGAATATGATTCAGTCCACACGCTTCCGTGATGCATGAGGCCTAAAAACCCGCCTTCAGAATTAACCTATTAGGAAAGGTTTAGGTTTGTAAAAAATGTAATTTCCTTTTTTATGAGTTGTCTTTCCCTTTTTTGTGTGCTCTTTCCCTTTTTTGTGTGCTCCATCCCTCTTATATAAAGAGGATGGAAGCCTTTGTTGGAACGCAATTGAAGTCGAATAGAAAAATTGGAGCATTCTCCAGCCACTCTCTTCCCTGGTTCCTCTTATCTTCCTCCTCCCTTACTCTCCTCCTGACACCCACTACTCTCCTGACCTCCAATTCCTCTCCCTTTCTCTAGTTCACCTTTCCTTCTCGAACTCCCCTCTCTCCCATCCTAATTTTTTTTCGAGAAAATGGTGGGATGGGCCTCCTTTAGAGGGCCATCCAAAAAATATATTAATTATAAAAATTATATATATACAGACGCCAATACTCCAATAGGGCTCCAGCATGCCCAAGAACATTTTCAGGATAGAACCTAGATCCATAAAAAATCACACTATTTCTGCCCAACCAGATGTACCATAACAACGCACACATTTTCAGTCTATCGCCCTCCGAGCCACTCCACCTCCTGCATGAATCCCAAAAGCAGGTCTTGCTACTCCAATCGAGGCCCGTGACAGCCGCTCTCCGCCAAATGTCAACCGAACTAGGGCTCCCATCAGCCGCTCTCCCATCCTAAATCTCCAGCTAACCTGGCTCCCATCTGCCTTCTCTCCCCCTGTAAACCTGACTCCATCTTCCCTAGCTTCTCTCCTAACTCCTTTGTTCTTCCCCTCCTACCGCTCTCTCCCCCTTTCAATCTTCAGTCCAGCAACTACCATCACCCTAACCTATCACCACTACCAACATACCATTATCACCCAACAATCGCTGCCCAGCCTCCAGGTTATTCCCCAGCCTGACCAACTCCCCGCTGACAACATCCCATGCACCCCATCCCCGACCAGCCCAGTTGCAACACCATCGCCATGTCCTCCCCCCCTGCTGGGTGTTGTTTCTCCTGCCAACCATCATTGAACTAGTAGACCTGGTTTTGTATATTTCATTTTATTTTTTTCTCTTTGCTGGTGTCTTTGAATCTAGTTCTGAATAGCCTTATATGATGCGGTTACAGCGGGATATAGTACTCTTGATTTTTATCTTGGTACTAATTTTTTCCTGGGGTTTATTTATGGATTGATATTGATCCATCCAGACACTTATCTTATCTCTTGTTCTGACACATCTTTATCCATCAAAGTCCTGGGATAGTCATTTATTTCCATCTCAAATCCCCTCTACCTTTGAAGGCATTTATTATTTACTTAATTTATCTTTGTTCTGGAGCAGTAGAACCATATAGCTTTTAGTTTTTTATTTTATCCCAGAACAGCAAAACCCTTGTCAGGGTATGAAATAGCCATAACCAGCCGTTTGTTTTTAACCAACCTGAGTATTTCTCATCAGTTCAGAGTCCTTTAGACCTCTTTTGTTTTTTTTTCTATTTGCAGTGAACCGTCATTCTAATCATGTTGCCTCATCGCTACTGCACTTGAATCTCTCCACCCTCATAACCAGGTTGCATCACTCTCACTCTCCGCTTGTGCAGCTTGGTGCCGCCTCTTCCCCCAACTCCCGCACAGCCAGAACCCTGCTTCTCCTCCTATCTTCCTCCTCTCAACTCTCCCCGACCGAAATATGGATTGCATCAGTGAATTCGATCGGCTCAATCGGTCACTTCTGTTGAAGAAGTATGTGGCGCACATGGTGCATGACATGTGATCTATTCCTCTTTTGAATGTCATCTTTCTTATCACGATAAAGGTGTTGGCTAGTAGAGTTCGAGAGGTTCCGGGTTCTATTATTGTCTCCACACATATGTTTTTCATTCTAGGCAGGCACATGCTAGACGGGATTGTGATGGCTTCTGAGATCGTGGTTGAGTGATGGCAGAAGAATATGATTTTCTGTGGAAGGTGGATTTTTTTAAGGCATATGATTGTGTTGATCGGAGATTCTAGTGGGCGTCCGTGCATTGCATGAGCTTAAGTGATGGGAGGTTTGGATGGAGGAAGAGGTATGTGACGACATCCTCCTGTGTGGTTCTTATGAATGGCAAACAAAGTAGGGTTTTTTTTTACAGTCGTAGCGGAGTGTCTAGCCAGGGCGTCCGCTGGCATTGTTGCTTTTTATCTCGACTACTGATCCGCTTACCCGGAGGGTCACCAAGGTAGTGGATGGCTATTTGTTTCTCGTGGTATACTATTAGCAACAATTTTGTGCCTTTTATTCAATATGCCAATGATATTTTATTCTTTGTGGAGGGAGTCAATGACTTGACAGAGGAGTTCATTATGATTCTTGAATTGTCTGGAATGCTTTTTAGATTGAGGATCAATCATGATAAGTCATCATTTACTTTTTTCAGGATGGATGAGAATGAGGTGGCAGCTTGCATGGCTTCGCTTAATACGCAGTAGAGGATGCTCTAGATCATTTACTTGTAGTTGTCCCTTGTTGGGGGCTAGTTGAGGCAGGGTGATTGGTTACCAGATGTGGAGGAGTTGGAGTAGAGATTGGAAGGGCGGCATACCTCATACTTATCTAGGGATGGCCGTTTTGTAATTCTAAGGATGAATTTATTGCCTATTCCAATCTTTTTGTTGACGCGACTCCTATCGGTGTGTGTTCGTGGGTGACTCGAGACATCGATGACAAGTTTTTTTCGACATCCTTGGGGTATGGTCAATGAATGCCTTTGGTGGGGTGGAAGATGCTTTTACTTGCAGAGGAGGATGGGAGGACTTGGAGTCCTGAGCTCTGTGAAGATGAACAAGGCATTGTTGACCAAATGGATAGACCACATTTGGTGTGGAAGTTTGGCTTTTTGGTGTAGGATGGTGGGCGACATATATGGCGTCGCATTTGGAATTTCGATGCGGGTTGGGGGCAATGAGTGCGCCTTCGAACTTTTGGTGTGGTGTTTGTTTGATTTTTCTTGTTCCTCTTTCCCGAAGTTGATTGCAGGTGACGACGGTGACTTCCGTTTATGCATGGATGATTTGATCGGGCACATGATTCTTGATGAGAGGTCGCAATGACTTTTGGCCTTTGCAACTAATAAGAATTAGTTGGTTAGTGAGTTCTGAGAGGACGGTCGATGGTTCCCTCAATCTGTACGTATTTGTCAGATCAACGCATTAACAAGCTCATGTTGCTGATGGATACATTGGTTGATGTTGGTGGGCCTTCGTCTGGTCATGACCATTGGAGTTGCGTTGATGGCCATTTCATGATTATGTAGGCATGCAAGGCATTAAGCATTGTTGCTGCCTTTGACCCAAAGATTGCTTCGACATAGTACATGCAGATTTCAAGATGTAAAGTTCCATCAGGGTTGGATTTTTTGTTTGGTTAGTTAGGAGAGATCTACTATTGACCGGTGAGAGTTGGACACACTTCTTCCCCAACACTAATGGGACGTGCTGCTGGTTCTGCACGGTTTCATGGGAGGATGTTAGCCATTCATTTTTTGGATGGGAGGTCTGAAGGAATGTTTGGGATTCGATTTGATTATCGTTGGTGTGACAATTTGCAAGGAGACCTTCTGGGTGTCTATTGACAAGGTGGGGACTATGTCTGAGACTAACTTGGGTTGGATTATGGCTATTCTCTGGATCTTGTGGTTGGCAAGAAATGGGATTATTTTCTCGGGGTGAGAGAATGTAAGGGAGAGAATGTGATGGAATATGTCAAGTGCCTACGATCATCTTGGTCTTTGAAACTATATACTTAAAAAATGTTATATATAAAAGTTTTGGGTGTCTGTTTCATGGTGCATCACCCTTTTTCTTTTCAAAAAATAAAATAAAACCTCAGGTCATGTTTGCTTCTTTTCCAGTTGTAATTGCTAATTTGTTTATTCCAAACTAATTTTTCATGGAAGGAATTGGAAACCGATGAAAATTGCTAGACGAATTGTTCAGGGAATTTGAATTAGTATTTCCCTTCAATTTTCCCATAGAGTTGGTGTATTATAGCTATCGAAACGGATAACATTTTCCTTTTTATGCCAAAAATGTACACAAAACATCGGATCTCAAGGTTGTATATTTCTTTAATGCATTTGTGGTTGTTTAAAACTTATGGTAGACCCCGTTCCCATTTGCGTGTAGTGGATTTCACCTGAATATATCGCGCTGTGCTGGCTTGGCGCAGCAAGACCTTTAGCTCTGAATTAAGTTGCTCTGTTAAGCGTGCTGCATGTGACTTTGTAAATTTCTCATTCAAATAATGCTGGGGCGGAGATCCCGGTTCTCCATCATAGAGAGAGTATGCCTTGTTCTTTGCGGATTATACAAGTCTTCAGCTATTACTTTCTTTCTAAAAAGGCAGCCAGATCTAGTTAGTCTACTTGCTTACTTTGTGGTTGCTTAATATTGCTTTCAAAAATAGTCTTCCACCTCCTGGACTGCGACGATCGAGTCCTAGACCAGCCGACCAGGGTTGAATAGCTTAATATAATAAGATGAAAGATTTTGAAACTGTTATACAATGGCTCCTTCTTCAGAAAAAGAAAAACACGAATGCCTGAACTTGATATCTAATCCCTCATCGTAGGTTGGGGGCTTAGGGCTTTATCATACAAGAGGGATGTTCATTCACGATTCCTATACGTGAGAGCATAAGCAGAGTCTTGTGTGGATGCCTATTTGCCTCCGGAGGCATTCAAAAATGCTAAATATAATGATTCAACTTTGTGACGAAGTTTTCTCGAGATTGTAGATTGACCTTCCTTCCTCCACTATGGAGGACGGGCGATGTTTGACTACCAATCATGGAATGACTAACTATTTTTTCACATCATAGTAGAAATGACGAGAAAGGATGACTATCAATCGCCATCTACATAAGGGAAAATGACGTGCACATGGTGCTTCTTTTTTTGTTCAAAATATTTGTTAAATGTCCAGTATAGGATAAATATACGGGCGGTAGAGCTAACTGATGATGTATGTCTTCTAAACCTACCACTGGCTCTTTCTTCTTTACGTAGTCTGACTATTTTCTGGCTCTCTCTGGTATCCCAAGGGTTGGTATGGCGGGAGGTAGAGGGGGACCTTTGCATTGGAGTACCAGGAACATATGAACTAAGATATGAACTGGGTAAATGGAAATGGAAAATAGATATCTCAGAGGCCTCTAAAAAATGCGCTCTACATCTCTCAAAGAATAATCTTGTTCCTCGGGATTTTTTGTAGTACAACAATTGCCATATTCTTTGAATTGTTATTTATTTTACAAGATTCTCTTTTAACTTAACTAAATGAAGTCAATGGTACCCAACTTCATGTCTTAGGGTCTTGCCGGATTAATTCTGGGGATTTTGGTGTTAAAACTGGTATCTATTTCCACCATCTCTACTTTGAAATTCTTGATTTTCATGCTGAAGATGTTCTAGCTAGTATTGGCTTCCAATATTGTCTTTCGAGTTTCTGTATCTTTCATGAAAGCCTTGTTTTTTGTTGTAGAACAGTCGTGAACTCCTTTCCATCTGATTCGCAGTTGCCTGGTTCCTCGAACCATTCTTGATTGCTATGGATTGATGTCTTCAACATGTTAAAAGTGCTTTTATCATCCCTTTTTGCTAGAAGCACCCCTTTGTTTAAAGAAACACTATGAGATCATCTGATTTATCGTAATTTACATGTGTTTGGATGAGTACTCATTTGTAATTCTATATTGCATAAATCAGTGCTGCTTTTCCACCTATAATGTAATAGTTTAATACAGGTAAAACTGGAAGGAGACATTAGCCAAGGGGTAGCATACTATAAGAAAGCTTTATTCTACAATTGGCATTATGCTGATGCAATGTATAATCTTGGTGTTGCTTATGGCGAAATGCTTAAATTTGACAAGGTAATGTCTTCTTTTAAGCAGATAATGTACATCGGTTTTTTGTTTTCATTAATTTAGTTTCAGTTACTTTGTATTTTTTTAATTGCTCTTTTACAATGATTATAGATCCTCTCAACTCGTATACTATATCCTTCCAATCTTTAATTACATGCCTGCTTGACCTCAATCACACTAACATTAATACTTTGCGAAGGCCATTGTATTCTACGAGCTTGCACTGCACTTCAATCCTCATTGCGCAGAGGCCTGCAACAATCTAGGAGTAATATACAAGGACAGAGACAATCTTGAAAAAGCTGTGGACTGTTATCAGGTAAGTTTCCACTTTTCTATGTTTGCGAATATATTTCTTGCATCAGTACTCCCTTCCTTGCTTGCCATTTATTTAAGCATAAAGCTCGTCTAATTATTTCTGTTATTCATCTCAGTTGGCTTTATCTATCAAACCGAGCTTCTCACAGTCATTAAACAATCTTGGTGTCGTTTACACTGTTCAGGTTTATTCTCATGTGGTTTGCAATGTTATACATCTGTGAATAAAGAAATGAATGATGCCAAGTGCATTCTAACTTTCAGGGGAAAATGGATGCTGCGGCGAGTATGATTGAGAAAGCGATTGCTGCAAATCCAACATATGCTGAAGCCTATAACAACCTGGGTAGCCTCTCTTTGCTTCATCTTCTCCTTCTGGATTTTTTTAGTCACTCCCGAACAATAGATCTGGAGCTGCATTCTCTTATTCACTGCAGTTAAATGCTTTCTTTGATGTTTTGCAGTTGAGGTCACACATTTTTAAATCTTCAGCCTTTTAACGTAGGGCTGCATTCTATGTATGAGAATTTTCCAAACAAGCAAATGGAGGCAACCCTAATAAAGGCTATTAGAGCGGAATGGCATCACAGACATCTTAGTGCACCCACCATGCTGATGTTAAGCTGCACTGTTGTAGTTATTCTGCATGACATGTTTGTTTGTTCGATGCATTTCATATTGTAAGGAATGATAATTGGTTTTTAAAAAAGTAGTGACTAGGTGTTAGAAAGATGTATCCGCCAATGCTGCAGTCTGCAGACCATCGAACAAGATATAGATAGCATGCCATTCCTCCGAACTTGTGAAAATAAAATTGTCTACATGGAACATGGTTAATGACATGGGGTCAGGGAGATAAACCTCAGCATTTTTCTTGCCATGTATGCATTATCTAGATAGAATAGACAATTACTTGAGGATGATAGTCCATGGAAATGTACTAATAATAATCAATTATAATGATACAACACGGGGCTCTCCCTATCTCGTATCTTGGATCATCGTTGGTGGGTGGTAGGTTGTGGCGAGCTGAGTGACAATTATTGAGAAGCTAGAGAAGAAGTTGGCAAGTTGACGAGCTTTGTGTCTTGAGAGAGGTGGTCGTCTTGTGCTGTTTAAGGAAATCCTATCGGTTATCCCCTTTTTTTCTTCTCTATGCACCTCTTGCCCGATGTAGTAAAGGGGATGTTGAATTTGGGGAGCTGCAGGGGATGTCGCTGGTTAGTTGGAAAACATTCATGTTGACAAAAGAGGATGGTTGGATGGGGATATGCTGTCTGAAGGTAATGCGTCATGTGCCACTGACGAAGTGGCTGGCCCGAATTTGGGGAAGAGTCATAGATTTGTCAGTGTTTCTGTTAGAGTATGTGCCATTATAATGTATGATGGGTAAAAGGATCCTTCCAAGATCCATTTACCTCATCTAGAGTTTAGTCCCACATCTACCAGTGGTGGGACTTGGAGGGTCTATGGAGGCTATATAAGAAGCCCCAGACCCCCTGTATCCAGTGAGAAAGTGCAATGTATAAATCAACCCTTTGAGGCGTTCTCCCGTGGTTTCATTCCGCTTCTAAGAAGTAGGGTTCTACGTTAAATCTCGTGTTCTTCATTTATTTATTCTTTATTTCTCTGATACGCTTTCGCTTTATATTTTCTAATATGATATCAGAGCGGGTTCGATTTTCGAGGATATACTTTTTTTTATGTTCGATATTTATTCTTGAAGTTTTTTTCTCGAGATTGGATTATCAAATTGGATTCTGTTCTTGGTTGCTCCATGAAGATTTGTCCAAGATATGTTCTTCATTGGGTTCGAGAAAAGTTAGGGTTCCTGTTGGAACCCTAATTCTGCAAAGTTGCTCTGTTCTCACGCAAATCCCTAGCTTGTCATCCACATGGTACTTGCTGTGTTCAATAGCAATACCAGAGTTTAACTAGACCATGCTTTGAAAACAGATGTTCCACGACAGTCAACCTCGTGATGTTGGATTTGTGGACAAGGCAAGCACTATGAGGATACGTCACCGCTCCTCTTTCAGCATCTCTCATTTTATCATCATGAATCACATGTCGTTTGATCCGTGAGGGCTGCGGACGAAGACGAAGTCCACAATGAAGCTTTGCTACGGATGCCTATCGCCAGAACCCTAACAGCAAAACCCTTCAAGCGGCACCTCTAGCCACTGCTTCGACACCGGGAGCCCATTTGTGGGACCTGGCGACTCCTCCTCCACCTCGTGCACTCTAGGTGGTGCCTTGCACGTTTCAGCAGCGCTAACCCATCATCGCTCCTCACTAGGAAATGGAGCCCCATCACGACGCTGAAGAAGCCCCTATCGGGTCGCACATCCAGCCGATAGCGACTCAGATGGGTCGAGCCTCCATCTCCAAGCGGTGCAAGTACCTCGCGCAAACATCATGCGCACCTTCCTCTAGATCGCCATCGAAGAAGGCACATCTCCCTTGCAGATTTCTTCCAGCAGCGCATTCTACCACATGCGGCGGTGCAGATCCGACGTAACCCTCTAGGCTGCCGCATCTTCTCAGGCGGCGAGCTCCTCATCGCCAGTCCCATTGATGGGCCCTTAAATTCCCTAATTAATTATGTCAATTTGTTGTAGTATTCGGGCAATCAGGATCGATAAAAATAACCACACGAATAAATAAATTAATCAAGTTAATCAAAGTACGGTTTTGTGTTTATTTAACTTGGGCAAGCCCCAGGGTTGACTCAAGGAGGTAATGGAACAACTTAAGATGCAAATTAAATCAATTATTGCACATTTTTTAGAGAAGATTCTTTGATATTTTTTATGCAGTATGGATGCAAAATGGAAAATGCGAATGAATTCAGTTCTTAAGCAAAATAAGCAACTTAGCCCAATTAAGTTTTAGTTCAAAATCAAATTAAATTGGGCAAATGATATTTTTTTTGTGAACCTAATTCAATGATGTGCATGGAACATATTTTTGTGGATTTTTTGGGATTAAAATACAACAATGAAAAATGGATGATTTTTATGGATTTTTATGCAATTTTCGTGCAAACAGTATGCAAAAATTATGAAATTTGGATAGAAAATCAAATATGATGAAATGCACCTACTTTATTTTTTGAGAGTTTTATGGCAATATTTGATTTTTTATGAATTTTTTTCTGAATTAGAGTGAATCTGAGAAATTAATTTCTAAAAAATCCACAATGAAGAGTCACGCTAAAACAAAATTATCTCTCATAGGTCTATCAATAAGAAATCCAAGAAACTTGGATTTGCGCAAAAATATTTTGCCTGGACTTAATAAAAAATTAATCATAAAAATCACTCAACTAATTATTTCAAGAAAAGGACACATTCGATTTCAATGAAATTTGGATATAAGTTAAATCACAGTTAAACACATCACTTCTGATTTGTTGAGAATTTTTGGAGAAAGGAATAAATACTTATGAATTTCAGAGCATAAAGGGCAAAATATCACTGAATTTCAAATTCTGATTTTTAGTAAATAAACACAAAGTCACAAAATTATAAACCAAATATAATTTGATAGAGAAGTAGTTATTAGACAACAAGCTATTTTTGGTTCAATAAAATAATAAAAATTAAAGCTCTAGAACGATACTCCAACACAGGGTTCTCTTTGCAATGTAAAATAAAAAGTTCAACCAACACAGGTTATGCCTAAGGGCAATTTTTTAATAATTTATACCTTCAGGGTTGAAGGCGCAATTTTTCCAAAAAAGAATTTGGGGTAACTTCTCCACTTTGGTCGTGGGTTCCAATTTTGGAACCCACTCCTCACGAGATGCCTGCCAGGGGCGAGGCATGACGGCCGTTGGCGTAGGCTGGGACGTGTGGCCACGTACGAGGGCTGTGGCGCGGCCTGGTGGGTGCGATGGAGCAGTAGGGGCATCATCATGTGTTGGAAATGGGAGCCGCAGGGGCGCGACCACGAGCAATCCAGGGGCACAAAGTGGTGGCAGAGGGGTACGGGGTCGGGGCCACGTGCGACAGAGGTCGAAGGCGCACGTAGCTGCTGCGCGTGAGCGGGAGGAGGCGCACACGACTGCTGCAGTGTTGCGAGCGGAGGCCGCCACTGGAGATGGAGGGATGCGCGAGGCGTTGTGCTGCGGTAGGCGACAAGGGTACGTGCGGGCCGCTGGAGCAGCGACAACCACACACTTGAGGGACATGGCGCGTGGTTGCTACGTGTGCGAGGCTACGATGTGGGGCGAGAGTAGTAGGTGGAGGTCGTGGCCATGTGCGGGTGATGCGCGTTGCTGCTGCGCGTGCGAGGCGACGGTGGGGCGCACGACTGTGGGCAGCAGGCCGCACGAGGCGGCTTTAGGCAGACATGATTAGTCCTCCCTCTCTATTCCTATATAGGATGGTTGTAGCTTGAAGAAGGGCTTCCAAGAATGATCTTCTTGCTGCAAAGTCCTGCAAGAGAAATTTAGGATGGAGCTCGAGCAATAGAGGGCTCAGTTAGGGTGTGTTACAGTGACCAGATGGGTGGATGAAGCTCCAACGAATGCTAGGAAGGATGAGCTTAAATGGATGGAAGGTTATGGGAGATAGAGAGAAGATGGAGAGATCGAGAGATGATGCGATTCTCCGTGATGGGTTTCTTCGCCTGGAGGTAGAGCTGCGATGCGCGGCTCCAGATCTTTGCCTCAAGAGTTGCGACGAAGAACATAACTTGAAGCTTTGCAGCAGAGATAAATCTTGCTGCAACGAAGTGGAAGAAACCACTTCTGATCTCGCCTGTGAGATTGTCGTTGCTCAACTTGTCTCCTTCAACTGTCACTTGGAGGTTAAAGGAGCTCGACCTCTCTTCTCTCGAAACGACAGATAAAGAGAAAATGGAGGAGGAAGGAGGAGGAAGAAGGATGGAAGTTAGAAAAGAGGTGTGGTGGAAGTTAGGAAAGAAGTGGGACAGGTGTAGAGAATGGAGATCGGTGGAGAAAAAAGAAAATAAATAATAAAAAATAGAAATGTCGGCTACAAAAAGTAAAAAAAGAGAAAAAAAGAAAATGGAAAAATTACAAAAATATCAACACTATATGTACAAAACACAATATATATAAAACACAATTTACGGATTTTCTAATTATTTCGCATTTTTGATTAAAGATATTTACAAAATTAATATAAAATAAAAAATAGAAAAAAATATAAAAGGAGGAAAGATCAATATTTACATTATATACAAAGTCACTTCGCATTATTTTCAAGGGTAAAATATTTTACTTTTATTTTTATAGTTATGTACTTTATTAAAACATACAATAAAATATTTAATAAAAAAAGAAATAAAAAATGAGTTAAATTTGTACATAAATTGTTAATGTCAAGTTAGTGTATATATATAGTATACAATTAGGCCCCAAAATCGACATTTTACAAACAAGTTTCGATTTTAATGAAATCACTTTCATTGGATAGGTAATTTTATAACTTGAAATTTAAAAGTGAGTTTGATAAATTTGGAGTTCATACGGAGCGGGAATTTAGCCGAGAATTTGGACTTTACGGCTTTTTCGATTCTAGATTTAAAAGTATTTATTCAATCGAGAATTATTTTGTATTTTTGTATTTTTATATACATTTTTATATACATGTTAGAAAAAGGGTGTACGAGCTCGACCATGCATAGCAGGGGGGTGTGCATGACCTGCAGGCGGAGGTGCGGACGGGGAGGGGGGGAGGTTGCGGGGTGGCAGCTCGACCTTGCAGGCGCAGGAGGGGAGGGGGCTCCGATCTGAGCCGAGCTTGCGGGCCGGGGGGGGGGGATGCATGGCGGTGGGGGGATGGGTGCACAAGCTCGACCAGGCGCGGGGGGTGCACGACTTGCATGCGGAGGCGCGCGAGGGGGTGCGGGGTGGCGACTCTTGTAGGCACGAGCGAAGAGGGGGCTCCGATCCGAGCCGGGCTACCGGGGGGAAGGGATGCGTGACGGCAGGGGGATGGGTGCACGAGCTCGACCATGCGTAACATGGGGCTGTACACGACCTGCAGGCGGAGGTGCGGACAGGGAGGTTGCGGGGTGGCGGCTCGACCTTGCGGGTGGGGAGGGGGCTCCGATTTGAGCCGAGCTTGTGGGCCGGTGGTGGTGGGGGGGATGCGTGGCGGCGGGGGGATGGGTGCACGAGCTCGACCAGGCGTAGGGGGGGAGGGTGTGCACGACCTGCAGGCGGAGGCACGGTTGGGGGGGAGGGGGCTCCGACCTGATCCGGGCTTGCGGCACGACCTGCAGGCGGAGGCACGGGTGGGGGGGGGTGATGTTGCGGGGTGGCGGCTCGACCTTGCAGGCAGAGGCGCGGGCAGGGAGGGGGCTCCGACCTGAGCCGGCTTGCGGGCGAGGGGGGGGGGGACAGGGGGCTCGACCTGGGGTTGCAGAGGAGAGGGTGGGGGGCGGCCGACGAGCGGGGGGAGGCAGGGCGGGCGGCCGGGGGGAGGTGGGGAGGCACTCCGAGGGTGCTGCTTGGAGGACGAAGGGGGGAAGGAGGAGAAATTTGTAAATAACTGAAAGTTAAAGGGTATAAGATATAAAAATACTCGACGGATACCGTTAAACGAGAAATTGGATGGAAATTAACACAGGGTTATGGGTGTAAGAGTTAAGCATTACTCAAGGTCTTGTATGTAATTCGTCATTATCGAGGGTTCCTAGGGTAATTATGAAATTACTCAGGGTTATGGGTGTAAATATCCCTTTTTATTTTTACCCATCTCAAATTTATTAAATATTATACAAAAAATACATGAAAGTACGAGCTATGGGTAAAGCAGTATTGCAATAGTCGGCCGACTATCCTGAATAGTCGGTCCGAGTATGCAGTGCGGGGGGGTCCCTGACTGAACATGCCTCCAGTTGGTCAATAGTCGGCCCAACCGAATAATCGTCTGACTATTCGGCCGACTGGCCCGACTATTAGGCCGACTGGAGATTGACTTTTGATATTTTTATTTTTTTTATTTTCAATTTTCAGTTTTTATAGGTTACATTTTACCACGGTATCACACAAAATGTCAAGTTCTATATATCTATTATATTGATGGGTACTTTTATCTTGGATTCATGTTAACTAATGACCATATATGTATAAAAATTTAAGAATATATGTATTATAAATAGTTTTTATATTTACAAATACAAAACCGAATAATTCCGAATAGTCGTCCGAATACCGATTATTCTCTATTCAGTGACCCCTCCGACTGAATACCGAATACCATCTTCTGCAACACTGGGGTAAAGTATATATGTAATATATAAACCCCGTATACTTAGCATGTGCTATGTCCTCATGGCACAAAATGAAATAAAAACATAGCTCGTACTAAGTATAAGTGGGAAAAAAGAATATAAAATGAGAGAGAAGGGGAAGAAGTGGGTGTGGTGAATACATAGCGGGCATCGACCCCCCTATACTTAGGCCCTGGTAAGCTTAAGTATGGAGTAGTGGTCAAGACTATGGGGGCGATGAGAGTGAGAGAGAATATATAAAAAGAAAATAAAAGAAGAGAAAGAGAAACTCAGGTCACTCACCTCCAATACTTAGGTTCTAGTCATCCTAAGTATAGCCACAAAATAAAAACGATACGGAACTGGGGTGAGTGACGCGGATCACGTGAGAGGGAGGGGTCAAAAAAAAGGAAAATCCTATACAAGATGGTCTGAGAGTGTACACGGATCAAGAAGGTTTGCGACAAACCTTCTTGTGTGAACGAGGAGGTAGAGAATATACATGTGTGTTGCTGTTGGGATCGTCCTCAGATGAATAGTAATGAGGTGAAAGGATCATCCAACGAGGGTCGATACACTACTGCTTGCTCAGAAATGACTAAAGGACAACCGAACTGAGCTCACTCATATAAATCTTCTCATCCAGACCCGATGAGGTATCCTCAGAAAATTCCTCGCTCACAGGAACTTCGAAGCCCACACTCTCTACAAGCATCACGGTGTCGACCACATTCATGAATCTTATTGACCACTTCTCTGTTATCCAGTGGAGAAGCGACCGTTTCGTCACTGTTTTCACATTGTGCAACCTCGAGAGAGAGAAGGTGGACCTTAGCATTCTTGTGAAGTTCCTCAAGGACAACCCATGGTTGAGTCGATACACATGGAGGAATTTTAGGGGAGGTCAATGTCGAACCACCCGACAGTGAAATACGAGCGACTGTTGGATGTGCTTACCGGACAATGCGAGTGTCTGACACATCCGGGGTGTTAGAGGAAGTTCAACGATATTGTGCTGGTACCAAGACAAGATAAAGTGGGGAGAGAGGATGGGGTGAAGTCACGTGAGAGAGATAGACGACAGGCGGGCAACAACCACTGAGTGGCTTGTGATGAGGGTTCTACAGCGAGGGAGTCCCAACCGAAGCATACGTAGGAGGATGGAGGTACCGGGAAGGAGATTGAGTTAGAAGACAAAGACAAATAGTGAAGAGTAATATGGTCCATATGCTAATATGGTCCATAGCAGAAAAGTTAAGTACCACATTGAAACCGCTTATAGAAGTTGGGTATCACATTGTGACTTCTCAAAATTCGGGGACTACATTGAATTCGAATGTAAAGTTCAGAGGCTTTTATGTAATCTACTCAATATGGAAAGACTGGAAGCGTTTACTCTGTTAACCAATTACCATGGCACACTAACAAGGGTAGAAGGGAGATAACATGCATTGCAGCATTCCTAACTCGCTAGGCTCCTGCAACACTTATAACCAACAGTGAGAAAGTAGTCATCGACAACTCACGGCAGAGTATACACAGTAGCATTTAGCAAAAAGAAAGAATTGGGATAAACGAATGAGAGCATTGCTCACGTCAATGAAATTTGGGACTTCAACTACGTGCCTCACACACTGCCATATCACCGCTGATATAACGCTTGTCTTCATGAAACTTTGGGCTATATGTCGGAAAATAGTTCAGTATTGGTATTTACTGCCATGGGTAAGGACTCCATGGGATCGGAAGGGGAATCAGTCCCAGTTAAAAAAACCTATGACGCTTTCAGAGGATGTAGATCACATGTCCTTCCCATGCCCTTGCACAAATCAAGATTGGAGAGCGATCAACACTATTGATTGGATTTACCGGGATTGGATAAGTTATGGAGGAGTTTCAGGACTAGGTGAGCTGTCGGGGGAGGAAAAGTTTTGTCGGTGAGGTCTGATGTTAAAAGGGTACGAGGGCTGGAGTTTTCCTTCGGTGATCTTGTAGACTGCCTGCATAGACATATGGTAGTGTTCGAAGGGGAGAGGTGTTATGCAAATGTTATTCATTGCACGATGGGTTTGTACTTGTCGTGGGTTTACTGGTTGGGAGGATCTGTCATTGTTTAAGCATTGTACTTTACCCTATTGATGATATTTCGATGACTATTCAGCTTTTGGCTTCTCCCAAAAGAACATATTGGGATTCAGACTTCAGAGAGAAACGGAGTTATCATTATGTTCAACTTATATAATTAAGTGCTGATTATCACATCTCCGAGGGTCTCATATGCTTTTCTTTATGTAGCTATCTAACATTGGCAACACAAAGTCGTGTGCGCATACTCAGACACATGCATATTAAAGTAGAATTCCTTTTTCGGGTTTTGCAGGAGTTCTATACAGAGATGCTGGCAACATTCCCCTAGCTATCGAAGCATATGAAAGATGCCTTAAGATTGATCCTGATTCACGCAATGCTGGTCAGGTAATTGTTTCTTCTATTATTTTTTACATATTATTGTTGCCCACCCCAATTCAACTTGCATGATTGATAGTTACAAACATTTAACAAACATATATATAAATATTTTTAGGGTTTTCATCAATTGTGCCCCTATGCGATATTGCAATTTCAGTTATCCCCCTCCCTTTTTTGGAATATCAGTTATGCCCCTACATTCTTGCAAAATTCACAGTTGTGCCCTTCTGTTGAGGTAAAGTAGGGGCATAACTGATATTACAAAAGGGCAGAACTGTGAATTTTGCAAGAAGGTAGGGGCACAACTGATATTTCAAAAAAGGGAGGGGCATAATTGAAATTGCAATATCTCAGAGGGGCACAACTGATAAAAACCCATATTTTTATTAGTGCAGTAGTCTCCAACCAGTTCCTCTTTACGAGTATTCTGTATCATTGTCAAATGCTGCAATATACTTGTCTGGATATCAGTTGTTATATTAACATTGCTTTATCTTTTCCCCCTCCAATTAGTGTGTACTGCCACAAGTAATAGCAATTTTAGTTCCATGTTAATATTATCACAGTTGTATTTGTTTAGTCCCTGGTTAGTGGTTAAGAAGAGTTGTGCTTGTAAATAATGAAAGAGAAGAATTAAACATTTTTGGTCTCATTTCTCGTGTAGTACGATAGTATGCCATCAAAAAATGTGAAAATTATGGTATTCATGGTGTTGTTTATGTTTATTTTTGTGAATATATTTTAGTTCTGACTTTTCAGCCAGCCCTACTTAATTGTGGGAAAAGGCTTTGTTGTTGTTGATTTTAGTTCTGACTTTTTAGATCTTTTTGAGGGCAAAGAATCCGTGCAGTGAACCCTACCTTCATTGGAAAAAACTTTCATTCTGATAATTGAGATATCATTTTGTCTCACATGGTCATTGAGACGATCTTGTAGAATTGCTCACATGATTGTTCAGTCTGTCAATTTGATATGCATTAGAAGGCACCAACAGATAAGTGCTGTTGGCCACTCAGTTTATTCAGATTTGCAGTAAGATTTTATGGCTGTGGCCTAAATCATTCACATGAGACTTTTTGATATATGACGCCGGGATTTGTGCTGGAAGATCACAACCTAGAATAACCTCTCTAGCATCCACAATGGCACATTAACTGTTGTTGCACCACTGAAGAGATTGTTGCCCATTTCTGGATTCATAGTAACTTTACTTTGACAGGAACAATGTGCAAGTTTTCCTTTTATAATGTAGGACATGACCCCAGTAGCCATCTAAATTCATTCAAGCCAAAAATTGTAATAACAGACAGAACCCCCTGTCACCCATATGCATCGCTGGTACACACTAATGCTGAAACAAGTGACCACTACTAGTCACTATTTCCATATAGCGCGTTGAAACTCTCAAGTTATTTTTTCATAGCTGCCAACCTGTATAATTGCCAATAGGACCATCCTTTTGTATGCGATAACTCCTCGTGTCAAACTTCCCTCTTCAATGTTCTACTTAAAGCTATACAAAATTGTGAACTCTAACCATGAACCACATCAGATCAACATCCAAAGAAGATGTTTAAATTCTTTTGGTCCAATGCTTCCCACCATACATGGAACAAGCTGTATTTTCACTGTGCATCCATTTAAAATTTTATCTATATATTTTTTTTCTCAGCTGGATTTGTACCCGCTTAAATGGTTTGGTGGTAGTGCTGTGTGTCTACCACCTAAAAGACCAGGGTTCAAATCTTCTCTTGAAGGGGCTGCGTTAGGTAGTCAACAATCAGCGTAAAAAATAGTCGAATCTTTCAACATGGATTTGAGCAAGAATCCATGTATCCGTCCCTACTCATAGTGGGAGAAGGCTTAGAACCTTTTTTTTTTAATTTTTTCTCAGTGGCCATATTATTTCTGAATTTTTCAACCGTTCTTTCTTCTTCCAATGAAATGGCAACCTCGAAATGAACTTATATGGGACACCTTTGCAAAGGAGTCTGCAACACCCTGAGTCTTACTAACTGAGGAGTTACCTAAGGTCAAATCTAGATATCGTGTCCATCCCATTCTAGTTTACGGCCATCCAGCTTTTATAGAAACTATAAGAAATCCTCAAACTTTTTTGTTCGAGAAAAGTAAAAAAGAAGTCTGAATTCAACATCATCCCCTCCCATACCAATTGTTGTTCGAAAGAGAAAATGGATGTGGATCCATAATATTGCACACAAATGTAAATATGTCAATATTCACATGGACTCAAAGGGAGTCGTAGTATGCTGCATGCCTGTAACACACTTTCAGCATAGTACTTCCTGCTGAAATACCTTCCTGTTGCGTGCCAACCATATTGTCCACAGAAAGGCAAGAATCATCATATTCCCAGCCTGCGATCTGGAGCAAGCGGTCCTAAAGGAAGTCCAGAAACCCTCAACACAAGTGGAATTAACCTAATCGATCACGAACCCATGCCAAACTTTCCTGAACGAGTACTAGAGAAGAAGAGATGCTCCACGAATTCTGGATCATCCTGGCATCTCAGACATGCCACAACATTTACGTGAATAATCTTGTCACTATGAACTTTTGCCACATCATCATCACACGTACTCTCATCAACCGAAAGAAAATTTTCACATGCAACATCACCCTAGAATTCCAAATTAATTTGTAGTTCTGGATCAGATACCATGGGAGTAGAAAGAGCTCCATCAGAAGGACCATCCATATCCTCAAGGTGGCCGGTTAGTTTCAAGAAGTCTTGCATCCTCTGCTTCAGGAATCTAACAATGAACATATGTGCCTATGTCTCTTTAGACCACACATCTGCCACAGGAATCCCTGGTTGGATCATTGAGATTCTAAGTCGATCACATAAAGTCCCCTCTTTTGACCATTCATCACTAAAAAATCTGAAGTTCTCATTATTCCCCACCACCGATCCCAAAATGGGGGGCCCCAACTATTATATCCCCTATCAGAAGCTAGAGCGAGATGAGGTATTGCCCATCAGAAGTGGTAAACTTTCTCTAACACCATGGGTATTCTGCACAAGATGACACATCACAAGTTCTTAGTCACTGAAGTCTGGTAATCTCATGACATGGATAGCGACCTAGGGAATCAATTAGGTGAATGCCACTCTTCCTGACCCATCGTCAAATCGAAAGAAGAAACTAATTTTAGTGGCTTAAACATGTGAGCCACCTTCAAAATATTTAAAATTACATCCTTCTTGAAAATAGTGAACTTCCATAGAAGGTGAGACTACCTTGTATCACTAAATTCTGCTATTGGAGTTATTAACTTGCAACGAAGATTTGATTTAATATCTATCTCATTGACTTGACCATCCCATTTGATATTTGTTGGGAATTGAAACAAATACGAAGTTGGCGATGTAATCAAATCTTGTGAGTCTGGAATAGAAACTCAGTTATATGCTATAGTAAATCTTGTATTGTTGGAGTATAAGTTGTATGCGCCTATTGTGTTGTAGCAGGGTAAATGGATCCTGGAGGAGATCCATTTACCCCATCCAGTGTTTAGTCCCACATCGTCCAGTGGTGGGACTTGGAGGCTCTGGAGAGGCTATATAAGGAGCCCCAGACCTCCTGTATCCATTGAGAAAAAGGAATGAAGTATCCGCCCCTTTGAGGGCTTCTCCCGTGGTTTCATCCCGCTCCTCACGGAGTAGGGTTCCACGTAAAATCCCGCTGTTATTATTTTGCTTATCTTTTTCCATGTTACGCTTCCGCTTCCGATTTTCTAACATGGTATCAGAACCCTCTCCTCCGCCCACATGTGCCGCACGCAGACCCCCTCTCTTCGACGCTCCACCCAGCGGGGGGCAGGAGCGCCTTTGACCCCAGGCTAGCGGCGGCTCCACAGTTTCAACGGCGGCGTTTTTTGTCGCAACTCTCCAGGGAGGTGGCGACCTCCAGCACACTTCAGGAAACGGGTCGACGAAGACCCATCTTGCAGGCCACCACCCATCAGCAGATCTTCGAGCATCGCGACTCCAGCCCTAGCGGCATCCCCGGCGGCGCGCGACATGCCAGGCCCCCGCGCTCTCGGTCCCAGTGCCCCTGTGCCCAAGAGCCCTCGCCCCTGCGCGTCCAGGCCCCCCCACGAACTCTTGTCTGTTTCAATCGAGCAATACGCGCGTGCCCCATCACCACGCGAGCCCAGGCAGTAATCGGCGCAGCCCTCCCGATCGCGGCGACAACCTTCTCTCCTCTCCAGGCAGTAAGCGGCGCAGCCCCCCAGCGCATTGCCGCCCTATCTCCACGCTGCTTCAACTCCTTCGAGGGCGGCGACCCTTGTAAAGGGTTCCAATCTGGAACCCTAACCGTGTGGTGGGTCGTTTTGGGCCGTGTGATGTTTAATAAAAAAGGGAGAGAAGCGAGACTGTTTTGTGGGCCCTAGTTGGCCATGATATTAAAAAAAAGAGAAGGGGGCCTCTGTTTAAAAAAAACAAAGAGGGGGAGATAGGCGTGTATTAAAAAAAAGAAGGGAGAAAAAGAAGAAGAAAAAAAGAGGTGCGTGCATTAAAAAAAACCGCACGCAATTTCAAAAAAAAAGGAGGGAGCCCAAGGGGGCTGCGAAAAAAAGGAAGAGAAAGGGAATGAGTTGTGCCCACGAGGGGCCGATGATTGTTTCAAAAAAAAGGAAAAAGGCGCGTATTAATTAAAAAGTCGTACGCAAAGTTTTTTAAAAAGAAGGAAAGCCGAAAAAAAAGGAACGGCTTGAAAAAATTCAAAAAAATGTGACGGCTTATAAAAAAAAGAGAAAAGCCGCAAGAAATGTTTGAGAATGTTCATGTTTTTACCCCTATTTATCTTGTCTTCTCCCAACTTTGTCGATGTCATTTTCCTACAAGTATGGGAGAAAGGGGGAGTATATATGTAGAGTCACATGTATTGTATTCCAGATCCAGATTCAGATACCATTCCAGACCTGCCAGTTGATCGGACTTTACAGTTCGGTTTCAGACTCGACGATCATTGTTTCCGAGTCTCCAGTTTCAGACATGCATATGTTTGCGGTCATTTTCAGATGAACATATGTTGCCATCATTGTCAGAGGTCCCCATCATTCTTCTTGTTGTCAGGCCAGAGTTTTCATGTGAACCATAGGGACTCCAGAGCAGATGACCATTCCCTATGCCATATTAGCAAGGGTTTTCATGTGGTATCATAGGTACACCAGAGCAGTGCACCCTGAGCCAGATGGGAGAGACACAGTTCTCAGACGAGGAGACTTCAGGCGCAGTTTCAGACTCGATGGTCAGTTTCCGAGTCTTCAGTTGACTCACACTCCACCCCGTTCGTCCTCCTCGCCTGCACGGCATGAGAAGCAACGTCCTCGACTGCAACAATGTGCACGTTGGGTTGATATTGTCCGTAGTGTCCTGTAGCGTTGAGTTGAGTTTCTTTATGTTTGTCCAAGCTGAGCATTGCATGCTCCAGCTTGAGGGGGAATGTTGGAGTATAAGTTGTATGCACCTATTGTGTTGTAGCAGGGTAAATGGATCCTGGAGGAGATCCATTTACCCCATCCAATGTTTAGTCCCACATCTTCCAGTGGTGGGACTTGGAGGCTCTGGAGAGGCTATATAAGGAGCCCCAGACCTCCTGTATCCATTGAGAAAAAGGAATGAAGTATCCACCCCTTTGAGGGCTTCTCCGTGGTTTCATCCCGCTCCTCACGGAGTAGGATTCCACGTAAAATCCCGCTGTTATTATTTTGCTTATCTTTTTCCATGTTATGCTCCCGCTTCCGATTTTCTAACATGTATTATATGATAATGATCTTGAGTTTCGTTACGGTTCAATATCTCCTTTTAGAGAGATTGGAATTAGACTCTAAGCATCCTGTGCTTACACTTCTTAGAAAAACAGTGTTGTTGAAAGAAAACTTTATATTTTAAATGTTAGCAACTCAAAAAATATATTTTTGATGTTAGTAAAACCCTCTTAGTTCAGTCTTGCAGCGCATACCTTTTTGTTTGATGTTGTACTTGTTGCATGTTTTTTTATAATCGGTTGCAATCTTCTGTTTGTACTTAATGTGCATGTTCCTCGCTCTCTTCTGTTTTCTCAGGAAGACCTTTTCTATGCTTCTCCCCATATTTTAGTTGTATGATCTGGTATGTCAATTTGATTATTTGATAGGGACTTCGTGTTTGACACTCTATGAAGTATATTGATGCAGCGTGAACTGGATAAATAGGGCCGCATTTTTCTCTATTTTTATCCGTTAATTTTATCTGCATTTATTTGAGTCGTTGCATTTTATTTAAATAACGAGATCGCGTGTGATCTCTAAATTAGTAGTCAATTTTAAATTTGAATTTCAAATTAGTCGGTTAGAGTCAAATTAGGATAATTAGTTTGAATTTGAATTTGAGTCTATTTTTGTAACCTCATCCCTCCTATATAAAGGGATGATAGGTTATGGTGTCAGTCAGTTCAGTCATTACAAAATTTGAGATTTATTCTCTATCTCCGTCTCTCCCTCTCTCTCTCATGTGGTCTTCACGATTCTTTCTCCATCCCCTCGTGTTCCCGACGAGCTTCTCTTCTCAACCCCTCCATTATTCTTCTACCACCGAAAATCCGCCCTCAAAATTTATTTTCCCGTCGACGCAATTTTTCAATCCGCATCAATTGGTATCAGAGCATGGCCTACAGATCGTCCTCACCATCTAACGATCCGTCCAGACATTCGCGCCGACATGCGACGAGAGACTATCAGGCGTTGGAATGGAAACGACAAGCCGAAGAAGCTTACAAACAGGACATGGACGCACGACGTAAGTTCCAAATTTCCGAGGCCAAATGTCGAGATCTAGTTGCTGAGTTCAAGGCTATGTGCGTCGCCCTATCAAAGTTGTCCGCTACCAAAGTCGTTATCCAGACTTGTGATGAAGAAAAACTCGTCGACAACGACGAACTGTCCGCAGTCCATGCCGCTTCAGATCAGCCACCATCGACGATATCACCCCCGACAACAGTTTCGGCCCCACGGCAGCCCTGCCTTGTCATCCTCGCACCCTCGGGCCCCCTTCTCGCAGCACCTGCGGCCCCAGCCAAGCCCCCAGCCCCGCCGACGCCTACCCAGGCCTCCCCGACCCTCGCCGCACCGCCCCAGTCAGCCGCACCCCCCAGTCCGCCGCCACCCGCACCTCCTCGGCGAACCCCCTGCCCACCCTCTCCTCCTCCCGCCTCACCGATACTCCTATTCCATTCCTCCAGCACCCCCTAGGTCCCCATCCTCCCCCTTGCCATCCCACACCGCGCATACCCCCTTCCGCAACTTCACGCGCCTCCCCTCCATCTCGGCCTTGCAACGGCGACACCCCCTCTTCCTTTTCCCCTCCCGCCACCTTCGTACCACCTGCGGAGCATCCCCCCCTTTAATACCTCCCCCTTTTCGTCGCCTCTCCCCACAATCCTCATTCCTTTCTTCACCGCCTCGGCCCCCATACCACCTTCTCCGTCTCGCCCTCCCCTGCGGTCACCCGGCCGTCTACGCCACCACCCCTACTGCCGCCAAGCACCCCTACCACCCGTTGCCCATCTCGCTACCTTTGCGGGCCTCGAGATCGCACGCACCGCCTGCACGCTCGCCGCCTAGCTGCTACCGTAGCCCCCACTGTCCGCGTAGCTTGCGCGAGAAGAAAGGGAGAACCCTAACAAGAGGCTCGATCTCTAAGGGGTTTGAATCCCATGAATTGTGGGATTGGGAGTTAATTTGGGAAAATTGCATAGCCGCCCAACCCCCTAACATTCGTTTAAATGAAGGGGTACGAAGATTGCGGAGACGCCCTCCAATTGGAAAGAACTACAAACGTAACGTTGAAAGATCTATTTGAAGGAATTGCAAACTACACTTTCAAGGATCAAATTCTCCATCAACAGCCGAAGATCAAGCAATTCGTCGGGAGACTAATTTTTAAAAGCGGAGGAGAGTTGATGCAACGTGAAGTGGATAAATAGGGCCGCATTTTTCTCTATTTTTATCCGTTAATTTTATCTGCATTTATTTGAGTCGTTGCATTTTATTTAAATAACGAGATCGCGTGTGATCTCTAAATTAAAAGTCAATTTTAAATTTGAATTTCAAATTAGTCGGTTAGAGTCAAATTAGGATAATTAGTTTGAATTTGAATTTGAGTCTATTTTTATAACCTCATCCCTCCTATATAAAGGGATGATAGGCTCCGTCTCTTCCTCTCTCTCTCTCTCACGTGGTCTTCACGATTCTTTCTCCATCCCCTCGTGTTCCCGACGAGCTTCTCTTCTCAACACCTCCATTATTCTTCTACCACCGAAAATCCACCCTCAAAATTTATTTTCCCGTCGACGTAATTTTTCAATCCGCATCATATATGTTGTGTACTTGTATGCAAGGCCTTAAATCGGTTTCGGTCACCATTTCGGTGACGACCAAAACAGAATTTCGATGGAATTTCGGTCAAATTTCGATAGAAATTTCGATCATTTCGGTCATTTTTTGTACTAGGACCCTCATATTTCGGTCATTTCGGTCAAATTTCGATTTCGACTGGATATCGATATTCGACAGAAATTCGACCGAGTTTCGCTAAAATTTGAGGCCATGCTTGTATGTGCCTGGTGCATGCTGCAGTTCTCAGAATTTCTTTTGAAGGAAGTATCTCATTTGGAATTGTTTTCCTGCCTCATTGTTTGTTTCCAGTACCGTCTTCTCCTTGTTTTGAACCTTTATCTTACTGACAAAGTGTTGGAAAAGCGGTAAGCAGTAAGGAATTCAAAGACGTCTTTGATTATCTTGGCCTTCATTCGTCATGTGATGAGGCCCAACTAGTGGAGGGCAAGTGGCCTATACATGTCTATTTTATTCTTTTGGCCAAGTTGACATTGTCCACCCTTTTATACCATACATTTTGAGTCCCTACTAGAAGGTAGAGTAGTTTATACATGAATGAGACTCATTCGATTAAGGCTATGTTCAATTTCTCCAAGGTTACTGTGAAAGTTGGAGCTGTCTATATTGCTTGTGATTTGCCATTGTTTGTATAAATATACATCTAGTGGTTATTTCCCCAGTTGTTTTAGCACTATCTGATTTTATCTCATTACCTCCCATACTCTAGTTGCGTATACATTTTTTCTCAGAATCGATTGCTAGCTATGAATTACATAAATGAAGGCAAGGATGACCTGCTCTTTGAGGCTCACAGGTAGCAATATGTTATTTGTACGTGCTTTCTTTTACTATATCTTCTATGCAGAATGTTATATTGAGATAACTAAACAGGTTTTTCTGTGTCCCAGTATATCGGACCTTGAAAAATCCAGATTCTGGTTACTATATAATAACAAATTGTCTTTAAAAGGAAACTGACTAGTTGAATTTGGGGGGGGGGGGTGATGTGGTGTTTTCTTTTTATATTTTTTAAAGGTTGCTTTGGAGGTTAGTTGGTGTGTGTATACACATATTTACGTTTATATTTTTGAATGTCTTTATTTAAAAAACATTTTTGAATGCCTTAGTTGATATACATCATATCGTGTGCGCTACTCTACTTGGCATCCTTTTTGTTTTTTTTAAATCTAGAACTTTGGTTATTTGATGGAATTCGGGAAATAAGGAAAGAAGCAATTCCGACCAGGATTTATTTGAAAAACATCCTTAAGGGAGGTTTTGGGACTTCTTGCAAGGGTTTCATCTCGTCTTCAATGATCTTGATATTATCTTGTAATTTTCAAAATATCTTTGATATGCAACCACGAGTGCATCTCTGAAAGTTTCCATTTGTGATAATGAAATGACGAGTTGTATATCTGCTTTTCCTATTGGTCTTCTTCCTATCATGCCTATGAGGATCTCCAAATAGTGAGGATAATTCAGTGGGCGTGCTCTGATGCCAGTGTATTCAACCTGAGGCACACAGTGACAGAAAGAAAGAAAGGATGAAGGAGAAAAACTGAAAAAGGGCACACATAGCACAAGATTTTTCGTGGAAAGTGTTTCGATGAAGTGGAAGCTAAAAGAAAGATAATTGATATACACTTTAACTTTCCTTACCCAATATGATCGATTTTTCCATTAACAAGGAACCTTTAAATAAGGTTACAAATATTAATTTAAAAAATTAAAATTCCAATTAAAACTAACTGTAAAGTAATTATCCTCACAACCTAACAGAAAATATGGTAAAATTGGAACAGAAACATTTTCATTCAAGTCAAACCGATTAATTTTACTATTAATATGAAAAAAACATATCCGTTGAATTCCGATAAGAAATTCTGAAAACTATGTACTGCATCATCTAGTTTAGTGAGAAGTAATAATAAAATATGGACTTAAGAGGGTTCTCCTTAAAGGAGGGTGATTACCTTGGCCATCACATGCCATGCAAGTTCAGGAGTTCCTAATATTGATGTTGTTGTTGTTTGCGCTTTAAACAATTTTTATATGGTAGATAACCTTCTAATCGTTTTCCATTTCTCACTTGAAATTGTTCCAGGATCATGTATAAGTTTCATAACATGAATATGTGGTCCCTTGTGACACCTGATTTATTAGAAGGATTTATCTCCTTTTATTATTTGTTGCTGTCTGATCTTATATTGAGCTCCCAGAATTGTTGCAACAGTGTTCTTGCAATGAGCTAGTTATAAATGTATCTAGTGCACTTCTCCACGGCAGAAGATTTATATTAACCTGTGGAAATTGTAAAGGCGTTGTATTACCTCTATCAGCTAACTAATGGCCCTTGAAAATGAGCTCTTTGCTTATTGGATTGGTGCAGGGATTGGGGTAAACGCTTCTTCAAGTTATTTACCCAATACACCACCTGGGATAATTCCAAAGAAAGAGATCGGCCACTTGTTATTGGATATATCTCCCCTGATTTTTTCACTCATTCTGTTTCCTATTTCATAGAAGCACCCCTTTCATATCACAACTATACTAACTACAAGGTTGTAGTGTATTCAGCTGTTGTGAAGGTACCATCATTTCAACTGTTCATCCAATTAATGCTTTACAACATTAAGTATTTAGTTATGTTTTTAGCAGAATACCTAGCTTTATTTCTTATCTGCATTTACCCACCAGGCGGATGCCAAAACCTTCAGATTTAGAGACAGGGTCCTGAAAAAGGGTGGAATGTGGAGGGATATATATGGGGTTGATGAAAAGAAAGTTGCCGGAATCATTAGAGAAGATAGAGTTGATATTTTGGTGGAGCTGACTGGTCACACGGCTAATAATAGATTAGGAACAATGGCTTGCCGACCTGCCCCTGTTCAGGTAGTTTTTGTTGCGATTTTTATGTTTAAATATCTTATTCTCACATCTTTATGCATTTTGGGTCTCAAATATCATATTCTACATGGAGTGCATATCATTTTCTCTAAAGTATTTCTAAATTTTGCTTTTAACAGTCGATAAATTATTTTTGTTAAACCATTGCGCCAAATTTTGAACTTGTCCCTAGCCTGGATGGAATGGATGAATAGCACATGGTTTCAAAAAGTGACAATAGAGGTCGTGGGCTTGGGCTTGAGCATGATCGAGGGAGGATGGAAGGAGGCGAAGTTGATAGGGATCGAGAGTGCTACCAATCATGAGGAAGGTTCGCTGGGTTTCATGCCTGAGTAGGTTTTGTGAGGTAGATGATGACGACACATGATTGAGGTTCTGAGTGCTGGTGGAAATTGATGGGGAGGATATGCCCGATGGCAGATGTTGCATTGGTTGGTGCTGGTTCGGAGGAATGGGAATGGGATTGTATGTCCCTCAGGGAAAGCTATGCATTATTATCATTGTGGCAAGTTTGGGCAAATAGCCAAGGAGTGTTTGTGTGCAAATGCGATTTTGCATCCATTACAATGAATCATGTCATCGGCATCGCAAATGTACATAGCATGGTGACTAGAGGCAACATTTCGACGAGCTCGTGAATGGCGATTTACGTGGTGGTGGTGGTGTCATCATGACATTTCGTTCCCTCGTACTTTAAGGTATGGATACACTCTAGTTAATGGAGTGGTTCTAGATGAGGGACCCTTATTATAACACTTTCCTTTACATTCTCATTCATGCATGACCTCGTATATCCGACTTTTGATCATCATCTACTATATTAAAGGTTAACACAACTGGTTCCATGATCCCTGTTGCGCGAGCGACATTGTCCCATTAATTTACGTTGTTGATCAAGGTTTCTACTCTCTTACCTTGATCTTTTCATTCCTCAGAGGTTTTAAACTACTCTCCTAAACAATACATCTTCTTCAGCCCCACCTTCCGTTGTTGTATGTTTTGCAATGCTACAAAATTAGTTATAAATGCTAATTTTGGACACCACCACATCCTTGTCGGTCTTGATTAAAGAATAGCCAAATTGGTTATAAATGGTAATTGAACATTGTTACGCTTCTTAAGGATCAGGGGGAACTTGATGTTCATTGATTAGAATAAATGAATAAAGCTTTCCTTCTCAAGTAGGCGGCCATATTATGGGGCAACATGATGGATTTTTTATGTCGTCTACTATGAGATGTATATGACCTTTCGTCCTACTCATACATTCCCTCTAGATTGCGTTAGTTGTTGACGGCCTTTCGGAAGGGCTTATGCATTGTGATTCACGACTTACCTTCTTATGTGCGACCTATAGTGGGAAGTGGAAGTTCATGCAGATTATGGTTGGATGATTGGACTGGGGAGGATCCTTCGAGCACATGTTTTCCTCGCTTAGTCGCCTCAACTGCAGATCGAGGTGTATCTATGCGTGAGTCATGGCTAGACAACTAGTGGATGCCGACCTTTACTTCAGGTTTTTAGAGCAGCGTCTTCAAGACTTATTCAGTTGATGGATCTCATTTCTAGGTTTGCAGGTCCATCTACTGGCGAGGCCACTAGATATGACATGATAGTCACTTCTCGGTCAAGAAGGCATATTGTGCCCTCACGGCTTCGGACAACCCTCGATAAGGGGTCAAGCAATGGGATTGTGAGTTTATTTGGGCTTTATGCATACAATGAAGAATTTTTTTCCTATGGATCTATAGAGGATGTTGACTAGGACGTGTAGGGTCATTTTTCGACTAAGAGAAGACACCATGTGTCCCTTGTGCGGTTTGGCTATGCAGATATCAACCATTTGCTTTACTCTTACGCATGCATTCGTTAGGTTTAGAATTCAACTGACATTTCTAGGGTAAATATCTCCACATTTGAATTTTTGGGACAACCTAGTCGCGAATTGATTCAGACATGCCATTAAGGTGTGGAGATTGATAGCAACATTATGGGCTATCTGATTGACCCCAAAGGCATCATCTTTACAAAAGTGGTTTGTGTTGAGAATGTAATTCACTTAGCTAGATGTCTCCTCGAGTCTTGTAATTTAATCATTTAGTATATTTTAGGGCTAACTGTGAACCCCTCAGGATCCGGGTACCCGTTTACGACAAAATTCGCAATATTTCATTCACATTGATCACAGAAGTTGTAGAAAACCAGGGAAAATTTTTCGCGCAATTATGACATTCAATTCCAACACATAACCACAAAGTAAAAGAGACAAAAGGCACCAAAATTTCTTTTCATTAATATTCATATCAATTTACAACATGTACATGGATCTTCCATTTTACAACATATATCCCAAAGATTTGACTAAAGAGAAGAAGCAATCTACAATATTAATTGAACTAAAAACTGTAACAAAAACCACATACCGTCTGGTATAGACCTTGACTCATGTAACCCTGTATAGCTACTGAACAATAGACTCCTTTCCTGCCATGCGTGCAAGGAAGAAAAGGAGTCACAATTGTGAATACAAACCCGTAGTTTAAAAAAATAAATAACAATTATTTATAATGTGCAAAATAGAGCAAGTAGAAAGGTGGAATAACTACAATTTACATCTACTTGCGTAAGTAAAAGGGTTTTCAACTGTTTGGTATTAAGTTCATTTGTTCTCCCCTTTTTCCCATTCATCCCATATATATATATATAATTTAGATGACAAACCCTAACATATAATGATTTCCTGTGTTTTAAGATCATGATTTTGGGTCTTGGAGATCATGTTGCGGAACTTGATGGCACACATAAATGCTACTTTCTTGTCATTGAGATCATGTCATGGTTTCCGATGATGGACTGATATAATGATGACGGATTTGATCGTTAATTCTATTTACTCCTTTTAAGTTAGTGGATAGTTCGTGGTCTTGGTCTGTGTGTAACCTCACACTATGACTCTAAGGTATTAAACTACCATAGGGTTGGGGGGCCTCCGTAGGCATGCAATGTTGTGTAATGCATCTTAACTAAGTTCCCAACACGTCCACTAACTTATAGGGATTTCGAATCAGATTAAAGTCACCTCCAATCAACTCAATTTTAATTGTAATTTCCTCCAAACCTTCACTCTAACTCTCTCATATGCAACTCTTGATGATTTAGATGTAGATATAGATGATCTGGATGTAGAATCGCCAAGTCTGTTGGCGAAAGAAAATTCAAGCGGTGAAGAAGCCTACAAATGGCTCTTCCGTCTCGCCCTCTAGTTGGAAGGACGGTCCAATAGAGGGATAGGTCTACTCCCCAACTACGCCACTGAGACGGGTGAGAGGGACTTCCCGGAAAAGTCACTCTAGAAAAACAGCCCTACCGGTAACGGGCAACCGAGCTCGTACGTAAAACTGAAAACCAAGGATCCCCCACCTGGGTATCCTAAAACAGGGTCAGCGGAATGGTCTAAAATCAGGATCCCAACGAGGCGTAAAAACACTGCGAGCTCGCGTAAAAAATCGAAAAGGGACTGGGATCCTAGACCCGCGCACTTGGCGGCCGCTGCCCTAACTGGGCTTCCTATTCTCCCGCCCAGTTGAGGGTCACCGCGCCCTCGCACGATCAGGTGTAAAGGTCACCATGACCGGCATTAATGTCTGATATTAAGGATACCCCTCAAACAATATATCTGTGTCATCATTCATGAATGAGATAAACGTGTATATTGGCCACATGATCTATTATATGATGTATACACCTAGTTTTTATCATACCCAAAAATGAGGGATGAAGATTTGAGTTGATCGAATGATTAGAATCCTCTATTTTATTATGAGAAGACTCTTAAAAGAATGCAAAGTCATGAATTAAAATAACCATTTACAATTTGAAACAGTTTGCTGATTGAAATTTCATCTTCTCTTCTTTTTCTTTAACCTTGTGATTCTGGATTTACATATCTGATATTTATTAAAAATCCAAAACTTTCCAACCATTATTTAGTACACTACTGTCATGTTATTGGCAATAGTCCCTTGGATTGTGGGGGGGGGATTTTAATGTCACTCTTCTCGCTTGCGACCGCCCTCGTGGTAGAGGGGGTCGAGATCCCGGCTCGAGTGATTTTTTGGATTTCATCCATGGCTTGGCTCTCGAAGATTTGGTGGCAAATGATATTTCTTTCACTTGGCGCAACTCATCTTCTCGTTCACGTCTTGACTGATTTTTTGCTAATAATGACTGTGTTGGAGTATGTGGTTATGCGCCTATTGTGTTGTAGCAGGGTAAATGGATCTTGGAGGAGATCCATTTACCCCACCCAGTTGTTTAGTCCCACATCGTCCAGTGGTGGGACTTGGAGGCTCTGGAGAGGCTATATAAAGAGCCCCAGACCTCCTGTACTCATTGAGAAAAAGTAATGAAGCATATGCCCCTTTGAGGGCTTCTCCCGTGGTTTCATCCGCTCCTCACGGAGTAGGGTTCCACGTAAAGATCCCGCTGTTCTTATTATTGTTTATACACTTACGATTTTCTAACATGGTATCAGAGCGGGTTCGATTCTCGCGGATTTGTTCTTGATGTTCTTCGTCGGTTCGAGTTTATGTTATTAGGGTTTTCTTGTAAACCCAAATTTGCAAAGATCAAGACTCGTTTGATTGTCATCCTGCAAAATCGAGAGAAGTTGTTTCTGAGTTTTTTTTCTTTTTGTTCCCTCGAACCATGAGTCTGTTCACGTCAGAGCTTCGATCGAAGCCCTAAATGCTATTCCCAGGCATGAAGCCCACGTGAGTCGAGGGTTTCATAGCATTGGAAGCATACGCAGGCGGCGCGGACCCTTCCATGCTACAGATCTCTCCAGGCGCGGACTCCCAAAGCCCTGGAGGAGCCATCTTCTGCAGCAAACGCAGGCGCGAATCAGGGCTATAAGCCCCATCGTCATGCGCCCAGGGCATCGCGCATCGCGCGCTCCAGGCACCCATCCAGCACCAGGCGACAACGAGAAACGAAGAGTCCTAGCCACGCTCAAACCCCAGCCGTGGTAGGATCTCAGGCCGCATCCCCAGGCGATATCACGCAACCCCTGTGCACGAACTTCCTTTCATCCCAGGCGCCTTCTCCTCAAGGCGAGCCCTCTACGCGCACCTCCAGGCTGATGCCACGCGGACCTCCGCCCCATCGCGGTGCCGCTCAGATCCTGGCGTGCAGCCCCTCCTCCAGCCGTGAAGACCCCGACACCATCTCGCGAGGCTGCGCTTCAGGTGCTCCCATACACCATCTGGCGATCATTCGACTCCAGGCGATTCCAGTTCACCGCCTTTGGCGGCTGCGCAACCTCCAGGCGCAGGACCTCTCTCTCGCGTTGGAGTCGGCGTGCGATGCTCAACACCCACCATGGCGCAGCCTCTCCAGTGCCTTCTCAGCTTCAAGGCGATGCCACCCTTCTCACGCAGGTGACAGCCCCGTCGATCTCACCCCCGCCCCCTTCCAGAACCATGTGGCGGCGGTAAACGAAAGGCCCTACAGGGGCGGCTGTTTCTGTGAAGACTGGGTCCTACGAACCCTAGGACATAGGGTTATTAAAAAAAAAGGGAAAATATCTATTGTATGCTTCGGGCCCCAAGTGGGCTATATGATGTAAAAGAGGGCTGCAAAAAAAAATGAGAGAGAAGTTGGGCCCAAATGGGCCAAGATGAAAAAAAGGGGTTTTCAAAAAAAAAAGGCGCGTACCAAAAAAAAAAGCCGTACGCATTTAAAAAAAAATAGAGGAAAGCCGTAAAAAAAAGGGATTGACGGCTTTAAAAAAATGTGAAAAAAAAAGAGAGCCGTAAAAAAAAATATGATGAAACGGCCTACGAAAAAAAAAATCATCCAAAAAAAAAAATAAGAGTGACGGCTTAAAAAAAAAAGAAAAGGGAAAGCCGCAAATTTCATGTTCTGTTTCCCCCATTATATTGTCTTCTCCCAACTTGGTCGATGTCATCTTCCGACAAGTATGGGAGAAAGGGGGAGTATATGTAGAGTCACATGTCTGTTTTATTCTTCCAGATCCAGATTCAGATGCCAGTCTCCAGACCAACAATATTTTTCAGACTCTACAAGTTGTTCAGATGAAGAGATTTCATGCGCAGGTCCAGACTCGACGTTCAGATTCTGAGTCCCAGTTTGATGCGCAATTGTTCAGACTCGACGATCATTGTTTCCGAGTCTCCAGTTTCAGACACGTGCAAGTGTGCGGTCATTGTCAGATGAGCATAAGTTGCCATCATCGGTTTAAGGTCCCCATCATTCTTGTTGTTGTTCGGCCAGAGTTTTCATGTGAGCCATAGGGACTCCAGAGCAGAGGACCATTCCCTATGCTGTTGAGGGCAAGGGTTTTCATGTGGTATCATAGGTACACCAGAGCAGTGCACCATTCTCTAAGCCAGATTGGAGAGACCCAGTTCTCCGACGAGGAGACTTCAGGCGCAAGTTCAGACTCGATGGTCAGGTTACGAGTCTTCAGTTGACTCACACTCCAGCCCGTTCGTCCTCCTCACATGCACGGCATGAGAAGCAACGTCCTCGACTGTAGCAATGTGCGCGTTGGGTTGATATTGTCCGTAGTGTCCTGCAGCGTTGAGTTGAGTTTCTTTCTGTTTGTCCAAGCTGAGCATTGCATGCTCCAGCTTGAGGGGGAGTGTTGGAGTATGTGGTTATGCGCCTATTGTGTTGTAGCAGGGTAAATGGATCCTGGAGGAGATCCATTTACCCCACCCAGTTGTTTAGTCCCACATCGTCCAGTGGTGGGACTTGGAGGCTCTGGAGAGGCTATATAAAGAGCCCCAGACCTCCTGTACTCATTGAGAAAAAGTAATGAAGCATATGCCCCTTTGGGGGCTTCTCCCGTGGTTTCATCCCGCTCCCCACGGAGTAGGGTTCCACGTAAAGATCCCGCTGTTCTTATTATTGTTTATTATCTTTTTCCATGTTACGCTTCCACTTACGATTTTCTAACAGACTGGATGGAAGCTTTCCCGCTATGCTCCGTTTCTTCTAGGCCGCGATCCTTTTCTGATCACTCTCCCATTATTTGGGGAGGCTAACGAATCCTCCCGTCCTCGTGGTATCTTCCGATATGAGAGGAGCTGGCTGCTGGAATCCGACTTTAAGGACTTGGTTCCGCAATCATTGGTCTCATCTCTCTTTCCCCGGTCATGCGACTCGCCGCTTTGATCTTAAGCTTTCATCGCTTCGACGTGCCCTCGCCGCTTTCAAATTTTCTACCCGCCACGCTAGGCTTCTGGCTCGGAACAACGCGGAGGAAATTATTCTTCGGCTCGATCGTTTGGAGAACGATAGAGAGCTCTCTCCTCATAAATTATCTTAGCGTTCCTCGGCTTCAATTGTAATCTTGGAGGACGACAGGAAGAAGGCGATCGAATGGAGGCAGCGCTCTCATATTCGTTGGATTAAGAGTGGGGACGCTAACACTGCTTTCTTCCACCGGGTCGCTAGTGCTCGCAAGCGCGCTAATAGTATATCCTCCGTTGATATTGGGGGCGTCTCAGTTCAAGGCTCTCGTGAAATAAGCTCAGCATTGGTTGATCACTTCAAGAATTTCTTTGATCGTCAACCCTCCTCTCCGTGGCGCTGGTCGGCCATCGGGGTCCCTTCTCTCGCCCCCGCGGATGCAAATATCTTAACTCGGCCTTTCACGCTTGAGGAGCTTAAGAGGGCGGCTTGGGACCTTAACGTCGATGCTTCCCCTGGCCCCGACGGCTTCCCCATCTCCTTTTATTGGGACTTCTGGGATGTGATCTCTAATGATGTTCTTGATGTCGCTCTCGAATTTTGCAATGGAAATCGGGGGTTCGACAGGATTAACCGGGCCAGCCTGGTTCTTATTCCTAAGTCTCATGGGGCTTCTCGTATCGAGGATTTTCGTCCAATTGCTATTTCTAACGGCATCTACTTGATCATTGCAAAGGCTTTGGCTATCCGGCTTGCTCCCCTCCTGGACTCTCTAATATCTCCCGCTCAGGCCGCATTTATCCAGGGGAGAAAGATCTCCGACTGTTACGCGCTGGCGTCTACAATCATTGACGGTTGGCATAGAAATGGCACGAAGGGGATTCTATGGAAAATAGACTTTGCTAAGGCCTACGATTCTTTGGATTGGCGCTTCCTTTGGAGGGTTTTGAAGGCTCGGGGCTTCCCTCCGTTATGGATCTCCTGGGTTAGACGATGCGTTACTACTGTCTCTTTCTCTCTCTCTATTAATGGCCGGCCGTCCGGGGGATTTTTTCAGCCTCGAAGGGGGGTTCGTCAGGGCTGCCCCCTCGCCCCTCTCCTTTTCGTTCTGGCGGCTGATGTTATGCCTCGCATGATCCAGGGAGTGGCAAATGCTGGTTTTACTCGCGGCTGTTTTTTGGATAACCTTCATATCCCTCTCATTCAATTCGCGGATGACACCCTTTGTTTTATTGAGGGAGGCCGGTCTCAGGTTTTAGGGATGGCCACTACGATTAAACTTTTTTGCGAGATCTCGGGACTTCACATCAATGGCGCCAAGTCTAAAGTGGTGCCTTTTGGCTTTTCGGCTCTTGAGGCCGGGGATTGCTCCTCTCTATTGGGGGCTTCCCTCGGGGAGCTTCCGCTTGAGTACCTGGGTTTGCCGCTCTCTCTTGGCCGGCCGCGCTTGCGGGACTATCAGAGGGTGATTGAGAAGGTGGAAGCCAGATTGGCTGGTTGGCGTGCGTCAATGCTTTCCAAAGGCGGTCGATTAGTGCTTATCAAATCGGTTCTCTCGGCTATCCCCATCTATTTCTTCTCGGCTCGCGGATTGCCCAAAGGAATCCGGCTCCGTTTGGAGAAATCTATGAGGCGTTTTCTTTGGGGCAAGAATGGTTCTGACAGAAGAGGCATGCACTTAGTTGGGTGGGACGACATCTCTCGGCCGAAATGTGACGGGGGTCTTGGCGTTAGGCGTTTGGAGGTGGTTCGTGATGCTTGGCTCCTCAAGTGGGCGATGAGGCTTCTTGGCCGAGACGAGAGTTTCTTGCTGCAGTGCCTCCGCGTGGCAGCTGGACATGCCTTTGCATCTGTTTTTGGCGGCCATTCCCTGGGCCTCTCCAATTCTTTCTGGCGTGATGTCTTTTATGTCTTCAACTCTAACCGCTCGCTGGTTGCTCCGGCTATTGGCGATGGGAGATCCTTTCGCTTCTGGACTGTGGATTGGTCCGGGAAGGGCATTTTCATTAATCTATTTCCTCGTCTTTATGCGATGGCCGGGGATAAACTCGCATCCGTGGCCTCTTGCTGGGCCGATGGCGTCTGGTGCCCTATTTTATTGGGCACGCTTTCCGACCAACGGCTCACTGACTTCACTGATTTGATGACTCTACTTGCGGACGTCTCCATGCCTTCTTCGGGCCGTGATCATTTTGTTTGGTTGGACGGGACTTTCTCCTCTCGAAAGGCTTATCTCTCTGTTCTCCCCCTGTATTGAATGCGGATGCATCTCTTCTTCGCCACTGCAAGCTCATTTGGGATCTCAAGATTCCGGAGAGGATTGGCGTTTTCCTTTGGATTCTCAGACGCGGAAGATTGCTTACGCGTGACCGCTGCGCCTCCATTTTCCAGAATATCTCTTCTTTTTGTGGTTTGTGCGGCCTCGACATTGAAACCTCCGGACACCTCTTCTTGCATTGTCCCTTCGTGCAGGCCATCTGGGATGGCGTGGATTGGGTGAATCGTTCCTCCATGCTTGACTTTTGGGAGAGCCTTGCTGCTGCCTCGACTCGCCCTAGATCGGAAAGAATTGTCCCCATTGCGCGTATTTGGAGCATTTGGCTGGGAAGAAACAACTTGATTTTTTCGGGGCAGCGCTTCTATAAGGAAAACATTTGTATCGCTGCAAATAATTTCTGTACGGACTGGTTATCCATGTAACGTTTTTCTTTTTGGGAGGCGGATGGTATCTCTTTTACCATCTACCTTGACCTTTGTTGTACCCCCGCTGTAAGTATTTTTCCACCTTCAATCTTAATAAATTGGGGCGAACACCTATGAGTGTATCCCCCTCCTTTGAGTGTCAAAAAAAAGACCACATATTTTCAGTATCATGTACCACATTCTCTGGCATCTCACACTTGTAAACATGGTAATTTTTCTAACATGCTCAAAAGACTAGAGCATTCTTACAATCCAATGACTTTCGAATCTCATCAATAACTAAGTTTCCAGAGATGAACACTCTAGTTTGATGTTCACCCAAAAATCAGCAATATATATATGTATGTATTCAATTCATTGTATAGTCTCTCTGGGTGAAGACACATCCAAATGATGGTGTTATGTATCATCATGCTCATAGTCACAAATTTAGGCATAATATTCTCTCTCGGAATTTACTCGAATCTATATACTTAACAGATTTCCATTGAATTATTAGATGAATAGCTTAGCCACAACAGAGTCTCCATTCTTAGGCCAATCTACATTCTTTCACGGGCAACAGGTGTCTGATTTTGAACCACACCAGATCTTGAATCGCAAAATTTAATTTAAGAATTATTTATAATTAAAAGATTGACCTTTTATTTTTAAACCCAACTCTAGCAGTAAACAGAACCAAATTTATTTAAGTTTTTTTTTAAAATTTCCAGCAGTCTATGTACATATCAGAAATTTACATACAACCAATTTCATTATTATATATTTATGTTTTTTTTAACAGAAGTATATGCAGTTACAGTTTATATTCCAGAAATTATAATATATACATCTATTTTACCATCCGTACCAGAAAACAGAACCTGGATCTTTAAAATTTCAAATCTTATTTTTTTTACTTAATTATACAATAATACCTCAATTTCATAATGAAGCTTTTAATCCAAATAGTAACCATGCATGCATTCCATTATATACAAAATTTCCAGGTTACAACCTTATTAAAATTTAAATTAGGAGTTAGATTTTTAGATAGGAAGCAGATGTATATTAGATCATAATTAGCAGCAAATCAACAATATATAGAGGATTTGTTCATGCAAGACAACAAAGAAGGGAATGAGATTGTACATATAATTAAGGATAATACACATGCATGGCAGCAAAAAGGAGGAGGGAATTGTACCTTAAAAATCTTCAAAACTTGAAGATTTTCTTGCATGCAAGGCTTGAACAGCAGAGGAGTTGCTGGAATTTAGCAAGTGAGCAAGGAGATGTACTCATGGAGAAGCTCCAACAGTTGGAGAAGAAAAGGCCACAGCTGGACCCTTTTAGGAGGAAAATTGGGGATGTTTTTGGGGAAAAGAAGAAGATAATAAGAGGTAGAAATGGGGTTACGGCTGGGACTGTGGAGATTGGGTTTATTTATATAGGAAGAGGGGGAAGTAAGGAAAGTGCAAGGAAGTTTCCTCTAGAGTGATGTTAGCCATGACATCATTTACATGATGTCACATGGTAATATTAATAGTGACATCATTATTATAATAGTTGTATATATATATATATTTGCTGGATTTTATTTTTTATTTTTTTTAAACAGAGTCTGTCTGTGTTATACAGAAATAATAAAAAAATTTACCAAAAATTCAGTTCATTTATCGTACTTAAAGTAGACCGTATTCACGTCTCGGGCGTCGGATTTCGATGCACAACATCACGTTTCGATCGTCTCTAAACGACGATAAAAAAGAGTATAATATTCATATACTTTCGGTCGAGTTTTGAATACCCGAAATTTTCGGATACGATTTTTGTTTAAGATTAAATTTTGTAATTTAAAAATATCAAACGACCTCCGATTGACGAACGGTCGATTCTGTTAGTCTTGTTTAGTCGAATCGGATCTAATGACGGTCTCGGTTTGTTTTGCAGTTTCCGAATTTGCGTCGCGGCTTTTCGCAGCACGCATTACGAAGCGATCGATTTTTGGTCGATTTCACCCGAATGACTTTTGATTCACGATCAATTTATCGTTTTAGGTTGTTTGGCATTGTCCAACAACTTTATTGGGATATTCGAACCTAAATCGGATCGAGTTCGGGTTCGATTGGAAACCGGGTGTTACAATTATAAAAACCTCAAAGAGAAAACAAGCCATATATTTTAACATATTTTTAATTACAAAAGCTTGTTTCGATTGTTACCTCAGAAAAGCTGCGGGTATCGTGCCCGGATGTCGACTTCGATTTCCCACGTCGCTTCCTCAACGCCGTGTCGGTTCCACAACACCTTGACCAATGGAATCTCTTCGCTGCGAAGCTTCTTCACAGCACGGTCAAGTATCTGGACTGGCTTCTCCTCATAAGTCAGATCTGGCTCCACGTACAGATTCTCGTAACTGATGATGTGTCGTGGGTCATGGACATATTTCCTCAAGTTGGATACGTGGAAGACATCATGGATAGCTGAAAGATGTGGAGGAAGGGCTACTCAGTATGCCACTTTCCCCATTCTAGCAAGGATCTCAAAAGGTCCAACATATCGCGGTGCTAGTTTGTCGCGAACACCAAATCTCTGAATTCCCTTCATGGGAGATACACGGAGAAATACCCAATTTCCATCCTATAATTTATAGGAATGTCGTTAGTATGTGATTAAGTTGATTATATATGAGTTATAATTGAATAAGTGAAGATGAAATAATTAGATTACCTGAAACTCTATGTCTTTCCTCCGACGATCCGCATAGCTCTTCTGGCGGCTCTGTGCCGTCAGAAGCCTTCGTCTCACAATATCAACAGCTCTCGCAGTCTCCTCCAAGAGATCTACGGAATATAAAGCATGATCGCCTACCTCACGCCAACTGAGAGATGTGAGGCATCTCTGCCTGTATAGGGCTTCGAATGGTGCCATGCCTCTACTGGAGTGATAGTTGTTGTTGTACATGAATTCTACTAATGGCAGATGGTCCTTCCAGGACCCTTTCCATTCCAAAGTACAAGTGCGGAGTAAATCCTCTAGTATCTGAATGGTGCGCTCACTCTGCCCGTCTGTCTGCGGATGATAAGCAGAACTCATCTTCAGCTCTGTCTGTAGTGCTGACATGATCTGATGCTAATAATGTGACGTAAATCTTGAATCCCTGTCAGACACCACTTCGCGTGGTATACCATGTAGTCTGATGATGTTCTGCACATACAGCTTGGCCAATCTGGATGGAGTGTAAGTCGTGTTGACATGTATGAAATGGGCTGACTTGGTCAACCTATCAACAACGACCCAAATGGAATCATAGCCACCTGGTGTCTTCGGCAATCCTGTGACGAAATCCATAGAAATGATCTCCCATTTCTACTCGGAAATGGGGAGAGACTGTAGTAATCCTGGTGGTCTCCTGTGCCCAACCTTGACCATCTGACAGGTCATGCATCTGCTGACATGCTGTGCTACATCGCGCTTCATTCCATTCCACCAGAAATGTCGACGCAGATCACGGTACATCTTCGTACTGCCTGGATGGATAGATAACCTTGAACTGTGTGCCTGATCCAGAATGTCTCTGCGAAGCTGCTCGTCATTGGATACAACGACCCGTCCTGCCTTCCATAAAATAGACTCCATCACAACAAAATCATCAAATTCTTCCTTGACGGCGCGCATGTATTTATCATGAATCCAAGGATCGGTCATCTGGCTCTCTACAATACGATCCCAAAGACTGCTGTATCGTGGAGACACGGCGGTAGAAATGGATGCGCTCTCCTGAGGATGCCAATCGCTCAAAGCTGCAAGCGTATCCCATGTGTATAGCCAGTTCGCCGTACCATCAGCATGCGCTTTCCTGCTAAGTGCATCAGCCACCACGTTTCTCTTACCGGGATGGTAAGAGATCGTGCAATCATAATCCTTCAGCAGCTCGAGCCATCTGCGCTGTCTCATGTTCAACTCCTTTTGATCAAAGATGTACTTTAGGCTCTTGTGATCCGTGAAAATCTCGAAGTTCACCCCATATAGGTAGTGACGCCAGATCTTCAAAACGAAGACAACTGCTGCCAACTCCAAGTCATGTGTGGGGTAGTTCCGCTCGTGCGGTCTCAACTGCCGTGATGCGTAAGCAATCACCTGTCCTCTCTACATCAACACTGCTCCTAGACCTTCTCCAGATGCATCTGTGTAAACTGCATAGTCCTGTGTGGCTGAAGGAAGAGCAAGAATAGGCGCTGTAGTCAATCTCTCCTTCAGTGTCTGGAAGGCCTGCTCACATGAATCGTCCCAAATAAACGGAACTCCCTTCTGCGTCAGTCATGTCAGAGGGCGAACAATGCGTGAAAATCCGCTGACGAAGCGTCTGTAATAGCCCGCTAATCCGAGGAAACTCCGAATCTGAGTAACTGTCTTGGGCTGCTCCCAAGACATAACTGCATCTATCTTCGCAGGATCAACCGCGATACCTGCTCCAGAAATGATGTGCCCCAAAAATGAGACCTGGGATAACCAGAACTCACACTTGCTCAACTTGGCATATAGCTTGTGCTCCCGCAATGTATCTAAGACAATCCGTAGATCATTCGCATGATCCCATTCATTCCGTGAATAGATGATCACATCATCGAGGAACACCACTACAAACTTGTCCAAGTATGGACGGAAGATACGGTTCATCATATCCATGAAAGCCGCAGGTGCATTGGTGAGCCCAAACGGCATCACCGCAAACTCATAGTGTCCATAGCGCGTCCTGAAAGCTGTCTTCAGAATATCTGACTCGCGAATCCTCAGCTGATGGTAGCCTGAACGAAGATCGATCTTCGAGAAAACCGAAGATCCTTGGAGCTGGTCAAACAAATCATTGATGTGTGGCAAGGGATAACGGTTCTTCACCGTTCTCTTGTTCAGCTGCTGATAATCGATGCACAGTCTCATGGATCCATCCTTCTTCTTGACAAATAGAACCGGAGCACCCCAAGGTGAAGTGCTCGGCCTCACAAATCCCAAGTCAAGTAACTCCTGCAACTGCACCTTCAGCTCCCTCAACTCAGCTGGTGCCATATGGTAAGGAACCATCGAGATCGGTTGAGTATCTGGCAGCAATGTGATCTCAAACTCAATCTCTCTTTCAGGAGGTAATCTTGGTAGTTCATCAGGAAACACATCTGGGTATTTTAATACTACTCGGATGTCATGTATCATCGGCTCCTGATCAGATACCTCCCGAACAAATGTAAGGTATGAATCACAACCCTGATCAACAAGTCGATGGGCTCGCAACACTGAAATGTACTCCATGGTGGAGTCATGTATAATACCCTCAAAAGTAAACTCGGGTAGATCTGGACCCTGAAGACAACCGTCTTCCTAAAGCAATCAACAAGCGCATGATGAACGCATAACCAATCCATGCCCAAAATCAAGCCAAACTCATCAAGCTGTAGAAGTAGACAATCTGCGATCATCTCGTGACCGCCAATCAGTATGAGCAAGTGCCTGAATATCAGAGAAATGACAAACAACTGGCCACCTGGCCGTCGGATGTGATACGGAGAAGAGAGAGTCTCTGTGACTCTACCTAAAGAAGTAAGTAGTACCTCGAAGCAAGAAAAGAATGCGTCGCACCAGAATCAAATAGAACATGGAAAGGTCGGCCCGAGACTGAGACCATACCTTTCACCACAGTAGTTGTTGAACATGCATGCTCCTCAGTAACTGCACGTATCTGCCCCTGCCTGGCTGGTGCGGCACTGGAACCTGCCACACTCTACGTCTGCCTCTGCTGCTGTCACCTAAAATTGGAGTTCCTTCTGCGGAAACTCCTTGAACGATGTGCATGAGGCTGCGACTATGAAGGATGTGGCTATGGGCGAGGCTCACCAGAAGCTTGTAGGCACTGTGATCGGTAATGTCCCCACTCGTGACATCGATAGCATCGGACTGGCCTGGTGGGTGGAGTAGCTGTGTCCGTGCTCCGAGCTGGTCCGGCTGGTGGTCGGTCTACTCGCTGCGACCCAGATGGTCGAGCAGAATCTGTGCCACATCCAACGAGTGCTCCTCCTAGAGTAGTCGATGGAGAAGAGCGAGCATTGCCTGTGAAGGACGAACCTGTAGGTCGGAACTGTCTGTCTGACCTCTGCTGCTGAAACGGTCGACGTATCGGTCCAAAAGATCGTCGCGGTCTAGGTGTTGCTCCAGACGAGCTCCCGAAACGTCTCCCCCTGATGTCCTTGAACTTCTTCGCAGCATCGGTAGCCTCGGAGATATAAGTGATGTGTAGTCCTGCCAGCTTCTCCTGCACCTCCTCTCGCATACCGCCAATGAACTTTTCCAGATTCTCCTCTGGAAATGCGCCAGCTGCTCGTGTATGTCGCGACAGCTCTGTGTATCGGATGAAATAATCTCTGGCGGTCATCTGTCCCTGACGAAGCTCTGCAATCCTTCCACTTCGCAGAAAAGAAGTGGGCTCTGAACCTCGTCTCGAAATCGTTCCAAGTAGGCTCTCGGCCTAACTCGGACCCTACGGCCTCCCACCATCGCTCGGCGAAGTCTGTCAGTGAATACTCTATGAAAGATAGTCATGTGTTTCGTGACGCATGAATTGCCCTAAGCACCTTCATCACTCTCTTCAGCCACTGCTCAGCATCATCTGGTGGACCTGTGCCCTCGAACAGGGGTATGTTGGCCCACTGATAAAAAGTGAAGACCGACTGGTGCCTGTGAATGGCTGAATACTCGCGTGCATCCTCGTCAGCAAAGTCAACAGGGTCCTGCTCCCTGTCTAAGTCTGCATCCGCCTCAGCTCCATGCTCTGGTATGTCCTCTAGTGGATCGTCAGGATGCGGCTGCTCCACCTCAACAGACTGGTGCTGGTCCTGCCGTATCCCATCCTGTGATGGATGGTACGTGAAATCTGATAGGTCCTCGAACCTCATCTCAATGTCCGTCTGCCTGTCAGCAATCTCGGTCTGCTGGGCCAATATCTGCTCCTGCTGGCCTCTCATAGCAGCCTGCTGCTGCTGAAGTTCAGTAAGTGCGCTCAGTATGCGTGCCAGCTGATCAGAAGTATCCTGACCTGGTCGAGATGCCATGGCTCTGCATGAGAACCATAATTAGTCATAAAAATGCCATAGACCGATATTTATCGTAAATGCTTTTCTCTACTTGGGATATAATATAAAAATTAATGAAATTGGTGACATTTGTGGTTATTGGATATGAATGTCATATTTCCCTTCTCGGACTCACGACAAGTCGGAAAACTGTCGCTATTCGAGAACTTAATGCGATTGAAATTGAAATACTGCGAATGTGCGTATCGGGGTACCACTGCTCTGATACCAAACTGTGAACCCCTCAGGATCCGGGTACCCGTTTACGACAAAATTCGCAATATTTCATTCACATTGATCACAGAAGTTGTAGAAAACCAGGGAAAATTTTTCGCGCAATTATGACATTCAATTCCAACACATAACCACAAAGTAAAAGAGACAAAAGGCACCAAAATTTCTTTTCATTAATATTTATATCAATTTACAACATGTACATGGATCTTCCATTTTACAACATATATCCCAAAGATTTGACTAAAGAGAAGAAGCAATTTACAATATTAATTGAACTAAAAACTGTAACAAAAACCACATACCGTCTGGTATAGACCTTGACTCATGTAACCCTGTATAGCTACTGAACAATAGACTCCTTTCCTGCCATGCGTGCAAGGAAGAAAAGGAGTCACAATTGTGAATACAAACCCGTAGTTTAAAAAAATAAATAACAATTATTTATAATGTGCAAAATAGAGCAAGTAGAAAGGTGGAATAACTACAATTTACATCTACTTGCGTAAGTAAAATGGTTTTCAACTGTTTGGTATTAAGTTCATTTGTTCTCCCCTTTTTCCCATTCATCCCATATATATATATATAAAGTTTAGATGACTATAATGATTTCCTGTGTTTTAAGATCATGATTTTGGGTCTTGGAGATCATGTTGCGGAACTTGATGGCACACGTAAATGCTACTTTCTTGTCATTGAGATCATGTCATGGTTTCCGATGATGGACTGATATAATGATGACGGATTTGATCATTAATTCTATTTACTCCTTTTAAGTTAGTGGATAGTCCGTGGTCTTGGTCTGTGTGTAACCTCACACTATGACTCTAAGGTATTAAACTACCTTAGGGTTGGGGGGCCTCCGTAGGCATGCGGTGTTGTGTAATGCATCCTAACTAAGTTCCCAACACGTCCACTAACTTATAGGGATTTCGAATCAGATTAAAGTCACCTCCAATCAACTCAATTTTAATTGTAATTTCCTCCAAACCTTCACTCTAACTCTCTCATATGCAACTCTTGATGATTTAGATGTAGATATAGATGATCTGGATGTAGAATCGCCAAGTCTGTTGGCGAAAGAAAACTCAAGCGGTGAAGAAGCCTACAAATGGCTCTTCCGTCTCGCCCTCTAGTTGGAAGGACGGTCTAATAGAGGGATATGTCTACTCCCCAACTACGCCACTGAGACGGGTGAGAGGGACTTCCCGGAAAAGTCACTCTAGAAAAACAACCCGACCGGTAACGGGCAACCGAGCTCGTACGTAAAACTGAAAACCAAGGATCCCCCGCCTGGGTATCCTAAAACAGGGTCAGCGGAATGGTCTAAAATCAGGATCCCAACGAGGCGTAAAAACACTGCGAGCTCGCGTAAAAATCGAAAAGGGACTGGGATCCTAGACCCGCGCACTTGGCGGCCGCTGCCCTAACTGGGCTTCCTATTCTCCCGCCCAGTTGAGGGTCACCGCGCCCTCGCACGATCAGGTGTAAAGGTCACCGTGACCGGCATTATTGTCTGATATTAAGGATACTCCTCAAACAATATATCTGTGTCATCATTCATGAATGAGATAAACGTGTATATTGGCCACATGATCTATTATATGATGTATACACCTAGTTTTTATCATACCCAAAAATGAGGGATGAAGATTTGAGTTGATCGAATGATTAGAATCCTCTATTTTATTATGAGAAGACTCTTAAAAGAATGCAGAGTCATGAATTAAAATAACCATTTTCAATTTGAATCAATGATAGAATCAGTTTGCTTGCTGATTGAAATTTCATCTTCTCTTCTTTTTCTTTAACCTTGTGATTCTGGATTTACATATCTGATATTTATTGAAAACCCAAAACTTTCCAACCATTATTTAGTACAATACTGTCATGTTATTGGCAATAGTCCCCCACCCCTTTGTTTTTACACTTGACACAAACCCTTCCAAGTCGTAAAGACCACATATTTTCAGTATCATGTACCACATTCTCTGGCATCTCACACTTGTAAACATGGTAATTTTTCTAACATGCTCAAAAGACTAGAGCATTCTTACAATCCAATGACTTTCGAATCTCATCAATAACTAAGTTCCCAGAGATGAACACTCTAGTTTGATGTTCACCCAAAAATCAGCAATATATATATGTATGTATTCAATTCATTGTATAGTCTCTCTGGGTGAAGACACATCCAAATGATGGTGTTATGTATCATCATGCTCATAGTCACAAATTTAGGCATAATATTCTCTCTCGGAATTTACTCGAATCTATATACTTAACAGATTTCCATTGAATTATTAGGTGAATAGCTTAGCCACAACAGAGTCTCCATTCTTAGGCCAATCTACATTCTTTCGCGGGCAACAGGTGTCTGATTTTGAACCACACCAAATCTTGAATCGCAAAATTTAATTTAAGAATTATTTATAATTAAAAGATTGACCTTTTATTTTTAAACCCAACTCTAGCAGTTAAACAAAACCAAATTTATTTAAGTTTTTTTTTTAAATTTCCAGCAGTCTATGTATATATCAGAAATTTACATACAACCAATTTCATTATTATATATTTATGTTTTTTTTAATAGCAGTATATGCAGTTACAGTTTATATTCCAGAAATTATAATATATACATCTATTTTACCATCCGTACCAGAAAACAGAACCTGGATCTTTAAAATTTCAAATCTTATTTTTTTTACTTAATTATACAATAATATCTCAATTTCATAATGAAGCTTTTAATCCAAATAGTAACCATGCATGCATTCCATTATATACAAAATTTCCAGGTTACAACCTTATTAAAATTTAAATTAGGAGTTAGATTTTTAGATAGGAAGCAGATGTATATTAGATCATAATTAGCAGCAAATCAACAATATATAGAGGATTTGTTCATGCAAGACAACAAAGAAGGGAATGAGATTGTACATATAATTAAGGATAATACACATGCATGGCAACAAAAAGGAGGAGGGAATTGTACCTTAAAAATCTTCAAAACTTGAAGATTTTCTTGCATGCAAGGCTTGAACAGCAGAGGAGTTGCTGGAATTTAGCAAGTGAGCAAGGAGATGTACTCATGGAGAAGCTCCAGCAGTTGGAGAAGAAAAAGCCAGAGCTGGACCCTTTTAGGAGGAAAATTGGGGATGTTTTTGGGAGGTACCAGCAATGGCTGACGCCTCTTCTTTCCTATTGTGTGTGGCAGACAAACAGCCTGCAGTTCAGTAGCCGCTCAGTAGCTATACATGCTTCCTGGAGACAGAGAATACACTAGACGGTATGAAGTACTTTGTCTCAGTTTTTGTTCAGATGATGATGTAAATGCTGTCTCTTTTGTATTACTTGGGATATATGTTGTAATATGAAAGATGATTGTGCAAGTTGTAAATGAATATGAATATTAATGAAAAGGAACTTTGGTGCCATTTGTCTCTCTGTGATCTTGTGGTTATGTTGTGGATGTGAATGTCATGTGAATAATTAGCCGCGCGAAAAATTTTCCCTGCTTTTCTGCAACTTCATGCGATCTCATGTGAATAATTGTGCGAGTGTGTGATTAACGGGTACCCGGATCCTGAGGGGTTCACACTAACACTATCATGTGTTCCCCCTTTTTTATTCAAAAAATGTACAACCATATTACAAAGACCATGCTTTAAAAGCTCGATTATATTCTCCATGTGAAGACTTTCCTCCTTAATGACTTCTACAATTCTTACCGACCAAATTGGCAAATTGCATAGAGTATGGTAACCGTATGAGTTTTGCTTCTGAGCCTCTTGGGTGACAATTGATAGTCCCCGAAGGCATTGTCATCATTAAAATTCGTGCAAACTAATCATATTTTTTCGTGAAGTTCTTCACACTAGTTAAGAACCGATGGTGGTTGGTATCTTTCGAGACCTCACCACCTTGATCATCCACTGGAAGAATCTACCCTTGTAATCTGATGGTGTGCCATCACCCGTTTATCTAGAGGAAGACCTTGAGTCATGTAGGGTTCTTCCAACTCCAGATTCGAGCACATTCCTGAGTGATGATTTCAGGATCAAAGTTACTAGATGCGTTAAGGATCTTATACGCCTTCTTAATAAAGAAATGTTTGCCACACCAAATCGAGGTTTCACTACCGTCAGTGGATCCTTCAGCCAACACGAGGTAGCCAAACGTCTGCAAAATATCCTCTACATCTAATCCGAGAGACATGCACACTAAAAAAGAACGGTCCAAGCACCTTCAGATCTAGTTTTCGAAACATGCAGTTTCTGATTAATAGCTTATTTTCTTTTCTAAAGAATTTTGGTATGTGGTTAGTAAGGATGTTATGGTCCTTGTGGAGGTTATTAAGGAGCTCATGATAGGGAATTTTGGGTTTGACATGCCAAAAGGTGCTCAAATCTTTATTTGCCTAAGACAAATGTTGCGAGGATTGAGGACTTCATGCTTATAGCATGCATCTTCTTGTCGGTAATATGACCATTTACAGCAATTGGCATTTGTGCTTGAAAGGTTTATAATTGACAACACTATATGGCTTTCGAAATTGTGTCTAATAGCCTTACTGATGAGTGATGGCTTCGGACCGAGTAAGCCCCCTCAAGAATTTCAAGACAATGCTTCCTTTGAGCTAGAAAAAGTCCTTCAGAGTGAGGAGTTGCTTCAATACCTAGAAAATATCGTAAGAGACCAAAATCCTCAATAACAAGCACTTTTTGTAGAAAAACCTTGGTCTTTTGGATCCCACAATTGTCATAACCAACGAATTTCGGGAATATGCTAATGTATATGTGTTTGGACATGTCATTTGATAGTAAATAAGTGGTATTCAGAGGTATATCCCATGTGTGTGGTTTATGTAAATTTTATTAAATAAATAAATGGCTATTAAAGTTTTTTTTAACTATTTTATGAAAGTTAAGTTTAACAAGTTTTAACAATATAATAAATACTTTCATCTTGGAATGTAGAACAATCTTCATTTGTAAACAGTTCTTTTAGAACTAAAAGGACGATCCTCCATAAAAGGCCTGACCAAACTTTGTAGATTCATTAAGAGTTATAAACATAAATTTATAAGTACCACGTTTCAAAGAGAGCTTTGGCATGCTTAACTAAATTCTTACGATAAAGCTTTATATTTTAATAAATCAAACCATTCATCGCCGGCCAAACGGCCCAGATGTGCACAATGACCCTAGTCCTTGTGCAGACTCCATCCAATCAATCGAGCTCTAGAAAAAATCTATGCTACCCCATCGGACGCTAGGCAACTCTATTGTCCCCCAGGTCTCCCTTTATGTAGGCCAACTGAAGAACATGTGGTCAATGTTCTTTGAATCCTTCTTGCACCGTTTAACATTCCATCACATCCAGGAAAGATCTTGACCCTTTTAGCCCCCATTTTAATTCGACCTCTTCTGAACAACCACAAGAAGATCTTAACTCACACAATGACCTTCAACCTCCAGAATTTTGCATAGTCACGAGACAACACATCAGTCACCATCACTGATGGGGCAGACAAAATCTTGTATGCCTTCTTTACAGTGAAGGACCAATCACTCCATCACCAAGAGTACCGACCCACAGAAGGTTCCTCCATTCTAGTCAGCATGCTCACCAAACACAAGAATTCCTCGGCTCTCTAGTCATAAAATTCAGCCACATAAATCGGTATCGAATCTCGCTCAGACCACACTTTAAAAGTTGTGCTTCCTTATTCAGGGCCAAAGTGTACAACCTATGGTACAAGGCCCCCTTCTCCATCCAATCATCTCTCCAAAACAATAATCTCCTCCGGACACCCAAAATAGGCCTACGCAAGCTAACCACTTCAAGCAAAATAGGGTAGCTGCCCTTCCAAAATGTGGAGGACGAGACCACAACATCCGTACATGCATCGAGGTTGGGTAATATAGAATAAATAGATCGGAACATCTTGGATAGTAATCAGAACCATCACCCCAGATCCGAATCACCCACTTCGCAAGTAGTGCCCTATATGTCTCTGAGCTGCAGCACCCCCAACCTACCCTCTTTTACCAACTGCAATATCAATCTCACTCTACTATGGATATCTCTTTGCCATTGAAGATATGTCGCATCAGTGCCTTCAACTTCTTACAAATGCCAACTAGCAACACACTTGTCGAAAAAGCTAACGCGAATTGTCGACAACACCACATTCACCATCACCAACATCCCCCGTGAGAGGTAAGAAGCTCTCCAGCTTGCCAACTTCTTCCATAGCTTCTCAATCACCATCAAGCAGTCAACCCGTCTGAGCCTCTCCCAAGGCAAAGGTAGGCTAAGATAAGAGATCGACAAGCTTCTTCAATTGGTCCCCGAAATCTCCTCACACAAGACCGCCACCTCCGAAGGAACACTGAAAGGGACGATAGTGGACTTTGCTTTATTAGCATGCATCCTCGAAAGCCCGCGAAAGATGTCAATCATAGCCTTAATCCCCTCGCACTCGGTAGCCTCTCCACACCATTGAAGAAAATAGCACCATCTATCTACTGTAAGATTGGGACCGTGAAATCATCCCTGGAGTAACCACTGAAGAAACCACCTTGCTCTGCAAACTTTACCATGATCGCCAGTTCATCCGTCGCCAAAAGACACAGAAGGGGGGCATAGGATGCCCTTGCTTAATGCCTTTTTGCTTAATCATCACCAAATACGTGGACTTTCTGATGCACCTCTTCATCCAATTATCCAGATGTTTGGAAACCTCTTTGAGCCAGGGTTGCCCATATGAACTTCCATCCGTGCAGTCATAGGCCTTCAAGAAATAAGCCTTCTATAGGAAACCAACCATCTCCCCTCTTCCAGTCCAATACAATCTCAGATGCTGACACCACTTCATCAAGTAACTGACAATCGGGAACAAATGTTGTCTGAGTGCGTAAGATGGATAGAGTCGAGCACTCCTCGAAGCCGGTTCGCTAGAACCTTGGCCGCAAGGTAAATGGCATTAGTCAAAGCAATAAGCTTAAAGTTCTCTACTTGCTCCACCACATCGTTAGGAAGAAGGAAAATTAGGGACCTATTTAACCTCTCCAAGGTGTGGTTGTAGTCCTGAACTCGGAAATCAACACCATGGCATCGTCTTCAACTACACCTTGGAATTCTCTGTACAAAAACACGAGCTATCGATCCAAAAACACCCATTCCGCGTTAAGATTAAAACCCACCCTGCGCACTCTGCTTGCTCCGATGACAGACTTTGCTCTGCCTCCCCAACTACATGTATGGTCTCTCAGAAATGTGCCACCGTCACTTCCCTCGTTGCTCTATCACTCTACATTTGTTCCCCTCCACCCCAGATAAAAGTTGTGGATGAAATTCCTTCTTCATGCACTTCTGTCTTGATCTTTGTCACCACTCTGTATCCTTCTTCATATCCTTGTCCGTTGCTGTCTTCTGACACTGTGCTTTAGCTTGTTGCTCCTCCAAGCTATAAGCTCTTACTTATCCTCAACTAGGACCTCTTGATTCTGAACAACAATCTACTGAACTGTTCTACACACAGTAGATCCCTCCACTTGCTGTGACTTACAGAAGTTGGCAATCGACTCTATAGACCTCCTCCAACAACCTAGACCTCTTGAATCTAAACTGAGAATGAGGATGTGTCCGCTCCCCATAGTCTCAATAGATGGAAAAAATATGATCCAATCGAGACCTTGACAGAACACGAGCCGAGGACAAAGGAAAGATCTCCAACAACTCCACCAAAGACAAACAAATGATCAAGACGAGATTTGGACGAACTATTCCTCCACATGAATCTACCATTCGCGGCATCAACAACCGTGTGTTGACTTCCTAACCAAACTCAAGAACTCCGATTTTGGGTCTTGCATATTCTTATCATCGAGATGATTCACAGTTGGTAGTGCAATATGTTTACCACCAAAAAGACCATGGTTCAAATCTTGGGGAGACTACTTGTGCGTGTTTCCCCCTCTCGTTTCAAAAAAATCGAGATGATTCGCAACAAAAAGGGTGACATTAAAGTCTCTGTCGACGAGTCATGGCAAGTTCAGAAATCCACTACTAATTGAACGTAGCTCCCCTCCCAAATGTTCGCACCATGAAGGCCCCCATTTGGGTCATACACTGACGACAAAAGTAGTTTCCCGCCGCCAGACTCCTGCTCCAAAATCATCAACATAGAAGTGCAAGCTACCTTCTCCACCATCGAAATCAATCCCCATTGCAGGCTAGCAACACACCTCCAGCACTGCCCATAGCTGGGACTGCCCTGAACTCCGTCAATTGAGGATCGGATGTTGACCTCCACATCTCTTGGTCCCAACTATCAACCTTCATTTCCTGCAAGAATACCACATCCGCCTGTCATGAGCCAATGAGATCGCCAAGCATATCGATTTTCCGGTCACATGTAAATGTCTACTCTACACCAACTAGTCATCTTCATGACCCACCCAAAAAGTTAGCAGTGGGCTCCTTAACTCGTAAACATTCCACAACATGCATGTAAATGTCCACTACAGGACCTATGACATCCTCAGGATCCAGCTTACCAGCCTTCATGTCATCCTCTGCAATTTCCTTTATAATATCATCTTAGAAGGATTAAACCCAAGCCTTGTCCTCCATCTCGTGCTTAAGTAACCTCCTCCTCTTTGGCTTCCTTCTCTTCCGAGAAAAAGAAAGGATGGGGATGGGCACGAGCCCCGTGCACCCTCATTGAGCGCCAAACACCTTCGCCCGAGTTGCTGCCAAATCAGTCGCCCAATCACATCTGATGAAATCGCTCCTGGCTTCATGTGCACCCAACGTTTAGCTCAAGACAAGGATTGGAGCGATTAACATACATCGTTGAAATAGAAAAAAATGGCACTCTCTAGCTCCACAACATGATGCATCAGCTCCAGCAACCTAACTAGGCCCATCGGTTGCTGGGCCGTACCTGGCCTAACAACCCAGTCGGACCCAGTCACCCAGGATGGGTCTAGCCAGAACACCACCAGCATTACATAGACATGCGACATGGGAGCACAGCCTCAAATTTCAACGAAATTCGATCGAATTTCGGTCGAATTTCGATTTCGGTGGGTGACCGAAATCCGACCGAAACGACCGATGTCGATCGAAATTTGGGAGGCCTAGTTCAAAAACAGACTGAAATGACCGAAATTTCGGTCGAATTTCGACCGAAATTTCGGTCGAATTTCGACCGAAATTTCGTTTTAGTCAATCTCCGAAACGAAACCGAAATCCGACATTTAAGGCCTTGCATGGGAGGCTCAACCCATTTAAGAATCCAACGGTCACCTCCTTAATCCACTCTGGACTAGGGTCTGAGGGACCCCCAACCCTTTCACCCCTGATGGTTACGCCCCCAACCCTCCCCCACCCCTCCCCTCCCTAAATTTCTCCAGCAACTTAGATGCATCACCATTACGTGAATTTAGCCTCAATAGCTCTGCAAAGATCACACCATTTGTAAAAAGTTACATAACATAATGGAAATATGCAAGTACTGATTTCCAAGGACCAAAGAATGACAAAAAACTTTAACAAAAATTGATGGTAGCGATATATATAGTAGTATACATGTAGTGCGCGCACCCACACATACAATAATAAATTAACCGTAGAAATAGTATATAATGACTTTGTACATAACATTCTCTATGGTCAAGCTTGCATTTTGCAAAAATCGGCCGGCTAGGCCGACTAGTCGTGTCGGGGGGTAGCCGACTCGACTAGGCCTAGTCGGCCATTAGTCGGTCAGCCCGACTAGTCGGGCCGAATAGTCGGCCGACTAATCGGCCGATTTTTACATCAAGCTTTTATAATTTTTTCTTTTTTGCTTTTTTAACAACAAACTTATTCTAATATGCTTAATGTTATATTTAATGCCAATTACTTCTTTTGTTTCATTATGTAAGTATAGAAAATGTACAAATCTATGCTAATACATAAGCAAACTTATTCTATTATGCAATAATGTTATATTTAAAGTCAATTACTTCTTTTATTTCATTATGAAAGTATAGAAAATGTACAAATCTATGTATAAAAATGATTTATATATTTAAAATAATTAAAAAAATTCCAAACCGACTAATGGCGACTAAATCCGACTAGTCGCTCGACGCCGATTAATCCTTAGTCAGTGACCCTGCTGACCGAGTACCGACTATCGCTTTCTGCAACCTTGTCTATGGTAGCAGTAATACACGACTCTTTTCAGGACCTGAAGATTGCCGTAGGTCTAATCCCTTTCGCCTTCTTGATCCAAAGGCCCTACTCTAATAAGCTTGGATATTAGACTACTTGGGATGGCAAGACGTGGGACTAGTACTGTAAAGCTGACAACCTTACTTCTAACCGAAAGAAAACGAACGAGCCTTAACACTTCACTGCCATGTATCCTATATTTGATAATCGGAGACTAATCGATCATGGGAAATGATCAATCTACAGTGGAAGTAATAGAATGCGAGCCCTAAATGGGTCGAATATATAGTTTGTGTAGGTGATCGGATAAAGCTAAAACTCTTGTGCCCTATAGTGATGTTATGGTACGACTCGCAACCAGAGTGGAGGAAGTCGAGAGGTATGGAAAGATGGGCATGGATACTCTATCTTATGACTATAGTAGTGGAGGCCAAAAAATGAAGCTAATTAAAAATAACCCTCTTCTTCCGCCCTATAACTTATCTATATTATCAACTTCAATTACTAGCTTATCTATATACAAGTGGAAGTCCATCTGTGCTCTCAAGGAATGGAGGAAGGGTATATAGGACTTGACAACAGCGAGGCTTTTCATGATTGGATGAGTGGAAATCCTAATGATTTCTTTGTCTACAATATAACGGATTGACGGACAAGCCAATCTCTCCATGCAGAAGGGGTGCAGGGGACTGGTCGAATGGATACCGGCGGGAAGGAGGAAAATGCAAAGGACAAACTCTCTATCCCGTGGACCTTTCTCCACTCTCTTTCCTAAACAAGAGCCCACCACACCCCTAAATTCATATATAACAAAAAGCTTGTCGACAAGATTGAATTTCCTCCTAGGAGGGAGCATGAGATGGATATCCATAAATGGGCCAACTAGACCGAGGAGCCCGAAGTTCATCCTCAGATGGTTCTTCCAATATCTCTTTATTCTAGTGTTGTCAAAAAAGAACAAATCACGCGGATGCCTTTCGCTCACCCCTACGACTTACATGGGAGTCACTTTTTCTTTCTTTTCCTCTAGCTACTATGATGTTTCAGTTCACTAGGTTGTCTCTTGCCTACCCATGGATTTAGCAGCAGTTTGAAAGGTTGATCTATTCGCGAATCTTCGGATCTATGCTGATTTTCAACTCCCCGAAGCATGTTCTCGCTTACTGTGCCATTCCTTATCTCTAGGTAAATAGGTATCCACTGCCAACCTTTCCTCATTTGAACCTCGCCATTTAATAAGGCTATACCATCTTAAGTTGATGCTAGATGGAATGATCTTATCATGTCCATGAATGAGAAATTATAGATCGAACTGCCCAATCTGATTGACCTAACGATTATAGATGGCTCAAATGAGGATAGGAATCTACGTCTTTTAGTTAAGTGGGTAGACACATTCAATAATCCACATGGAAACACAAGTGGAGGCAGTGTAATACCCGAAGTTGCGACAAGGCTCGTAGAGGGCACATGTTTATGGGCAAAATTACTCGTAAGAAAATGCATCAGATGTGAGTAATCTGCAGAAAATATCTAAACAAGTTGGCTTGGCTCATAAAAAGCATCTATTAACTACCAAGGCCTTAAAAGTCGGATTTCGGTTTCGTTTCGGTGAGGGACCGAAACGAAATTTCGGTCGAATTTCGGTCGAAATTCGACCAAAATTTCGGTCATTTCGGTGGCTTTTTGAACTAGACCCCCCAAATTTCGACCGATATAGCCATTTCGGCCGAATTTCGGTCACCTGCCGAAACCGAAATTCGACTGAAATTCGGCCGAATTTCGGCGAAATTTAAGGCCATGTTAACTACTCTTATTCGATGGGACATTTTAGGGCGTAAAAGATTGATTTGTTGTAGTGAGTTTTTAAAATTTTGCCCATCCTATGTCTGAAGGGTGATTGGGTCGATGGTGATGAATGCAAGGAGAATAATCATGTTTATAATCTCCTTGTCCACCAGAGTCATGACCTCTACCATAATAGTTTCAAAGTCTGCGAAGGAATATCAGAGAGTTTCGAATTAGCCAAGAGTAGAATCGAGTTGATGAAGTTGGAAAAAAATCACACTTATAGAAAGAGACATGTCAGAAGTAAGAATATGATCCTTTGCTATATACAACAAGGATCAAACCTTGCGAAAAACATGTACGCCTGCCAATCAACATGGTCTTTAATATGCTTGTCACAACATGCATGTTGAAAAATTACAACCTTCTCACAGAGCCCCATGATCGAGGTGTAGTGTTGAGTAAGTGAGAGATCAACCTGGGAGATAGACCAAATAAACATATAAATATCAACATGATGTAATTTGGTTGTCTGTTGGGAGTAAGTCTGGGCCAACTCCTTTTGTATCTCCTTGGACGTCTCCATGTACTGAAGATCGGCTGCAACAGATTGATCAACAATGTTAGTCAACCAATTTTTTACGTGGTCATTGTCCAACAACCAAGACTCAGCCTTTGTTGGCTTCCTTGGCAGGAATGTTTATGGGAATATATATTTTCTTTTGACTGCCAACAACTAGAATGTCCGTGACCATAGGTCATCGTTTTCTATCCATATGAGTTTAACAGAGGTCCCATGTGTAATAATTGGAGAGGTGGAAACAAGTGACTTTCTATGGGATGGAGTCGTGGTCATTGTGATCAACAAGAATGGTGGGATAGCGAATAATATGTGGTTTATTCAATTATAAGAGGGTTCATGAGAGTAGATCTAACAACATACGATTGTAACATATTTTATGAGTGCTCGAGAAACCTAAAATATGATCGTAGAAACGAAGAAAAGAGCATCATAGTACTTGGATATCAACATTGGCGCTTTTGGGCTTGATGCTAGTTTGCATGGATGTGTTTGGCGTTATTGCATCCTTGCGCTAGTTGCTAACGTCGTTGGAGCCCAACATTAGGCGTTGTGTTGTTGGGACCCAACACTAGATGTTATCATGTTAGTGTCGTTTGGTGCTTGGGATGGGTGTTGGTTTCGCTGCAGTTGAGGGTAGATGGTAGGCTTGACTAAGAGGGTATTGAACACTGATCTAGGACCACCCCTCTGAAACAGTGTGGAAAAATGAAAGGGAAATCATATTATGAAAAGAAGGCACCGAGTCTCTTATATAGAAATGAAACCTTGGAGCCAATGGTCTAAAGTACATATTGCCCTTGGGCTAAAAATGGAAATAAGGAAAAGCCATAGACCATAAATACATCAATTATCATGTTTGTGAAAAAACATGCATTATCATTTTCTAGCATTTACAACATCCTTTCTTGCATTTATTGACATATACCCAGTGTTCAGAAAGTCGGTCCAGGCAGCCACATATGCGGAGATGGTCCCCTACCGCACCGAGTGTGCCAAACTCGCTCAATATGCGGGTTGTGGGGTATATGCGACCGAGTAAACCGCATATGCGACCATATATGTATTAGACTTTGAACCCGGTTAGCTGAAGCAATCGGTTCTTGGAATAGCAACAGGGTATCTGATTAATCAAATCCGTTCTGGGACCCGATTAAGTTTGTCGATTAGGGCATTGCCTCGTATGAAGCACTCTCCCTCATCTTGACAAAAAAACCCTTGCACAAACCCTGGACTTGATGAAAAACCCTTGCAGCTTTGATCTTCTTCATCGCCTCCATCCCTCCTCGCAGTGTTCTCCTGCTCCAATGCTCCTTGTGCCAACGTATTGCGCCAGCTCTCAACTTCCTTGCACTTCGCCTCTACCCCAGATTAGTGCATTGGCTCTCCTCCTCCTTGTGTGTCACCCCTACTTCAGATTAGGGTGCGGCCTCTCCTCCACTTGGTCATCTACGCCCATCACCGAAACTTTTAATCTACAGGTGTAGCCGTACAAGACCTGTAGGTAATAGGTTGGGTCATCACATTTTTTAAAGCTATTGCAAGCTGATATCTTTTTATTGGAATAAAATTATATAGTTTAAGTTTCTCCAAATAAGTTTAACAAGATTATTTGAATATATTTTTATATAGATCTTGTTTTTGAATGTATCCTTTTCAAACATATATTTTTGGTTCTAGTTTTGCATCATAGCTCTGTTAAATAAAATTTTTATTTGCATATATTTTTATAAATGCAACTGTTTCAATGTATATTGTTGGGAAAAAGAATGAAAGTGTTTTATTCCTTGAGCACTAGGCTCTCTTATATAGAGGAGAGACCTATGGGTAAATTACATAAGCAGGGTGAAAATAACAGGAAAATACATAAACAATTCATAATCATAAATATATATCGACACTCCCCCTCAAGATGGAGCATAGATGTCAATCACACTCATCTTGGATGAACATTTCTGGAAAGGCCCTCTAAGTAAAGCCTTGGTGAAGATATCTGTTGTTTGATCTCCAGAACTGACATGAGAGGTAGAAATAAGACCCCTCTGAATCATATCCCTTGTATAGTGATAATCCGTTTCAATATGCTTAGTTCTCTCATGAAATCTAATGTTATTTGCAATGAAAGGGTTGCTTGATTGTCAGATTGTAGTTGCATAGGAAGAGGTACATCTATATGTAAATCAGCCAGTACTGCCTGAACCCACATCATTTCTGTACTGGCTTGTGCCATAGCCCTATATTCAGACTCAGCGCTGGACTTGGCGACCATAGTCTGCTTCTTACTCTTCCAAGAGACGAGAGAATTGCCAACAACACTTGCAAATCCTAAGGTGGACTTTCTATCCTTTGGACGTCTTGCATAGTCTGCATCAACGTATGCAGAAATAGTAAGTGTAGCTCCTTTTCTAAATAACAATCCTGCACCTGGAGAAGATTTGAGATACCCCAATATCATATATACAACATCCACGTGTACCTGTCGAGGTTGCTCCATAAATTGACTCACTCAGCTAACTGTAAATGAGATATCTGGCCTGGTTATTATAACATAAAGAAGCTTTCCCACTAGTTCTTTGTATTTTCTACTATCCACCTCTGTATCATCATCATATAGCCTCATACTTGGGTCCATAGGGGTGGTAGCAGGTCGACACCCAATCATACCTATCTCAACTAGCATATCTGTCACATACTTTCGTAGGGTCATTATAAGACCATGCTGATTTCTGGCAAATTCTACCTAAGAAATATTGTAGGGTGCCAAGATCCTTGGTAACAAATTGTTGGCCCAGAAACTCCTTTGCCCTTTTTATTCTATATACATCATCACATGTAACTTGTATATCATCAACATATACCATAATAACCACCGTACCTTTGGAAGTTCTCTGTACAAAAAGTGAATGATCTGCATTTGATCTCTGAAATCCTTGCTTCTCAATTAAATCCGAGAGCTTTTAAAACCATGCCCTTCGACTCTGTTTCGGGCCATATATTGCTTTATGAATCCTACAAGCCTGCGGATATTCGCCCTTAGTAGCAAACCCAGGAGGTTGCTGCATGTAAACCTCTTCCTGTAGATCACCATACAGAAAGGCATTTTGAACATCAAGCTGAAAGAGAGGCCAATCACGTACCACATCAACAGAACGAAGAATACATAGAGTGGAATGACGAGCAACTGGTGAGAATGTGTCCAGATAATCCACGCCATATGTCTGAGTAAATCCGCAAGCCACCTGTTTGGCTTTATATCTATCAAAGCTCCCATCTGCATGGTTTTTGGCAGTAAATACCCATTTGCAACTGACAATAGACGCTCCACTAAGAGCAGGAACCAAGCTCCATGTATCACAGGACTGTAAAGCAACCATTTCTTCTTCTGTGGCTAGGCACCACCTACTATCCTTCAAAGCCTTCTGATAATTTCGTGGAATTTCCACGGCAGGCAAAGCAACAACAAACTTCCTGAACTCCCCAGTCAAGCGATCAAAGGAGACCTGGGATGCAAGAGGATATGATGCGCATCTATGCTTCTGCTTTCGAAGCACAGTAGGCACGCCCTTATCATCAATATGTATATATGTTCCATGTAGAGAACCCTGCTCATACAAAGCGTCAGACCCATTGTTAGGAACAATGTATTCAAAACATACATGATCCGTGCTAGATGATGAACAGTGACGACGAGCAGAAGCATGCCCGCATGTATAGTAATGTGGTAGCGGTGGGACCGGAACAATAGGATGAGGTGAAGGTGGTGATGGTGGTGATGATGATGGTGGTAATGGTGGTGAAGATGGCGATGGTGGTGGTGGTGGCGCGTAGATTTCTCATCAAAATATGAGGAATTTAATCGATCACAAGGAGGAGAAAAGTACATCACTGACTCGAAAAGGTGACATCTGCACTAATGTAATACTTCATGCGCAGTGGATCATAGCATCTATACCCCTTCTGTATCCCGGAGTACCCAACAAAGGCACACTTGACAACTCTAGGAGAGAGCTTGTCAAGACCTGGAGACAACAGGTGAATAAAGGCAACCGAGCCAAAAACATGAGGATTGAATGAGAACAATTCTTTATCAGGAAATGCAAGGGAAAAAGGAATTTTCTCACCCAAGACTGAAGAGGGCATGCGGTTTACAAGATAACATGCCGTAAGGAGAGCATCACCCCAAAAAGAATGCAGAGCACGACTCTGAATGAGGAGAGTTCTGGTGACATCAAGCAAATGACGATGTTTTCTCTCAGCAACCCCATTTTATTGGAAGGTATATGCACATGATGTTTGATGAATAATGACAGGAGTTAAAAAGAATTTTGAGAGCATGAGTACAGAATTCTAAAGCATTGTTAGTTCTCACAAATTTCACAGATGAAGAAAGCACATTCTGCACTTCATTTATAAAGTTTTTGATAACATCTGCTTCAGATTTATTCTTCAACAAAAAATACCCATCAATGTTTTAAAAATCGGACCGACTGTTGAACCGGTACTTTCTCAAGCTTAGTTTAACCGGGTCGAACCAATGGTCCGAACCGGTTGAACCGTTAATGAAATCAGCATGATGTCATCTTTCATATAGACTGATAAAAAACCGGACCGTCCATTTCAAAGAGGTCGGACCGGTTGAACCGGAGTATAAATAAGTGAAAAAATAGTCTTTTCTATTCATGGTATCGAATGTACATATAAAAAGAGATGTTTTCACATGGAAAACCACATCATATATGATAATTTACAACATTGTAGGCTTATATGTAAATAATGAAAATTAGGTGACATACCTGGGATCCTCATATTATTCTTTAAATGCTTTGTCACAACGTTATCATCAACTATTCTATACCATCCTTCAATATGCAAGCCATAAAAAATACAGTCATGCACAGATTTGAAATACAAAAACTTAATATCTAAGCTTCCAAAACCTCACTCCACAGTCCACAGTATAATTGACGGACGAATATTGTCAAAGTGCACCCGTTTTTTCTCTCTTTTTGACATCACTATGCTTCCTTATTAATGTTAGATGCATATTGCATATAAAGCCTTTGAAGACTTCAGTTGTTTTAATTATAGATCATTTTTGGACCATTGCTTCGTTTAGTTTAAACTGGAAACCTCCACCAATTACATAGTGTTATCCACGTGATAATGGTGCTATCTTGCTTGGTATTGTTCAACAAATTGTTTTTTGATTGCTACATAACCTATGCAGAACATTGGATTTAACATTCAAGATTTTTTATGCTTCATAATCCAATCGTAAAAAAAGCAGCCCAAATCCCCAAATGAGCTCACCAGAGTCACCAGTGACCAGCTTGTGCAGGTCCTGCAGGAGGGAGATGAGTCAGAGGTTTGCTTGTGGGAAGCTTTGTCGGGGAGGCGGTGTGTCGACGTCTCCTTTTTGGTGGCGGCAGCAACCTTCTGTCGGTGAGCGACTTTGAGTATGAGCCTAGATCAATCCGTCAGTGGGAGGCTTTGAGGTTGCGGCGTCTCGCCGTCTCCTTGCCATTGTCGCCGAGCAGCATAACTTGGCAATGGGTCCGGGGTGGGTAATAGGTTGCTGGTTTGCTGCAAGCGACCTTTGGGTTTGTTGCAGTCGAAATGTCGAATCCATTGCAACTGCATGGGATGACAGACAAGAGAGACCTTTGGGTTTCCAAAAAACAAGGGAAATGGGGTTTTTAGGTCCAGTCTGGTTTTGCCAAGCCGGTCCGGTTTGACCGGTTTTCATGCGGTTTAATTTTTTTTACTTCAAATTTACAAACCGGCTGGACGGATGGACTTTCACCGGTTCCCGGTTGGACTGGTTGAACCGACCGGTCCGGTTCGGTTTTTAAAACATTGATACCCATGACAAATGAGTGAAATCATCCACAACCACAAGATAAAACATGTGTCTGATTGTCAGGAACACAACTCGGACCCCAAATATCAATATGGAACAAGTCAAAATTGGAGATATTGCTCCGATTCTGACGACTAGGGAAAACGGACCGATGATGTTTTCTTAACTGACGCACCTCACATTGGAAGGACGAGTGAGGAGAAATCTGAGGTAGAACACGACACATTTTCTGGACTCTGGAGCAGAAGATGACCAAATCACAGGTGCCATGTGAAGGGTAAGACAGATCCGACAGAATGGGAGGAAAACCCTGCATAAGGAGTTCGAACCAAGCGATACAGTCCGCCCTGCTCACGACCACAACCAATCACCTTGTCCGTAAAGATGTCCTGAAATACAAGAGAAAATGGGTCGAAAATAGCTCGACAATGTAGGTCCTTCGTAATTTGACTAATAGATAATAGGTTCATAGAAAAATCAGGCGCATGTAACACATTCTGTAGGTGCATAGAGGGAGTCAAGCTAATCTTCCCCTATCATGCAATCGAGGAATGAGTCTCATCTTCTATCACCACAGTTCTCCCACGAGGCACTTGTCTGTACGTTGTAAGTTGACCTCTATCTCCACACAAGTGATGTGTAGCACCGAAATCCATAATGCATTCTATAACCTCAGATCCACTATAGCTAGTAAGTGCATAAGTACTACTTGAGGTGCTAAAAGATGCTGAAGCAACCACATCTGAGTGACTTCCTGAGGCAGATGAGGAGGCAGTGGGACTGAAAGGAGGCATAATATCCCTCAATCATGCTACAATTTCATCAAATCTTTGATCTGAAGAGGAAGCAACCACCGACTCAGCTTGCTCAACAACCCTAGCGGATGCATGAAATCCATGCTTGGAATATCATGTATCTTCTGAATGTCTTGATCGGTGACAGTAAGTGCATGGCTGATGTAGAAGACATCCTCTGCCATGAGTCCCACATCCACGGAACTGGTAAGAACTTCCTCGACCTTGGGAGGCAACCATCACTGAAGAAGTCTCACTCGTAGCAATTGACGGAACAATAATCCTACTAAGCATGCGAAAAGCTTCCTCCATGGGAGGAATAGTAGCATCCCCGTGGGGAGCGAGCAGCATCATATTCAAGATCATAGGTTGTTAGGAATACACCAACCATGGTAGCATTCCTATATGTCTTTTGCTGCTCTGGAGTAGCCTTGAGAGGCATGAAGCTGTGGAGCTTCTCAAACATCCCACGCAAGGATGTGTACAATGAATGAAGTGGTCGTTCGTTCTGCTTGACAATAAATATATCATGCTTGAGTTGCAAAATCTTGGTCTCATTCCTCGCATGAGAATAAGTTGTTGCGAGGATGTCCCACATCGCTTTAGCAGTGGGCTGATGTAGCACATCATTGGCGATCTCTATCGTCAATTTACTTGAAAGTCAAACTTTGGCGTATGCATCATCTGCCTCCCACGAGGCATTAACCCCAATTTTCTCCACCAGCTCCTCCTCGGTAAGAATATGCTTTCTTACCATTAAACTTCATAAGGCTCATGAACTGCATAACCCAGAGCTCATAGTTTGTCCCGTCCATCTTGACAATTGGCGTTGGATCTCTGAAGGTGCATGTGATGGGTACGTCGACTTTGTTTTCTACATTTTGCCGGATGAAGATCACTAGGGTTTGTAGACCAAAGAATGAGAATCTACGCAAACATATGTGGATTTGAATGCATATGTAGACTTATGCACTCAAATCCATCTAGCCTCAATGGATCCTGATGCAAGATTCGTGGGCTTGGGGGAGGGGGGCGATAGTTAGCCAACGAAAGCTAGCCGTGGTGACAACGGGTCGGCAACGAGAGACCAGTGGCAATGGCTAGGAAGATGGGAGATGACGGCGACGAGTAGTCGGGGTTGTCACACAGCGATGGCAAACAGCCCCGTCGGCGGATCAGCCGAGCGACGGCGGCTCCGAGGGGTATAGGGGCCGAGCGGGCAGTAGAGCGTCTGAGCTGCAGCGAGGATACGGGTTGACGGCGGTGGCAGTTGGGGCATGTGACGGCGGTGTCCGGGCATCGGTTGTGGTGCTAGGTTTAGGGTTCGAGAGCGTCGGCCTAGGACCACCGCTCTAATACCATGCTGGGTAAAAGAACGAAAGTTGTTTTATTCCTTGAACCCTAAGCTCTCTTATATAGAGGAGAGATATATGAGTAAATTACATAAGCAAGACGAAAAGAACATGAAAATACATAAACAATTCATAATCATCAATTTGTATCGACATATATGAATGATCTGTTGGATTTCATTGAATAGATTGGATTTCAATCAAATAAATTTTTATTAGATTTGTATCATGCCAAATTGCCAATATTAGATTTGCATCATGCCACTGTTCAATAAAATTTTAATTTGCATTCATTCTTCCATTTATTTTTTAAACATAAATATCTAATGTTTGAATTTATTATTATATTTAAATTATTTTTAAATAAAATAATAGACTGCATAATCTGTATCTACTTATGCATATACTTCCGCATGCCCGCATACTCGCTTCAGAACGCCTGACCGAATGAATATTGTTGGAGCATTTGTTATATACGTCACATCTATGGATGATGGGTAAATGGATCCCCCATCCAGTTGTTTAGTCCCACATCTACCAAGTTGGAGATGTAGAGACTCAGTGGGGGTTATATATACACCCCCATAACCCTGTAGTCAAATGAGAAAGTGCAATGCAACATACGGCCCTTTGAGGCCTTCTCCCGTGGTTTCATCCCGCTCCTTAGGGAGTAGGGTTCCACGTAAAAATACTTGTATTCTATGTTTTTATCTTTCTAGTTTATGCTCTGTTTTCATTCCGCTTCCGCATTACTATTTTCTAACATGGTATCAGAGCGGGTCAATTCTCGGTTCATTTTTTTTAAGATTTAGTGTTGAAGATCTATTCGAGATTCAAGAATCGATTTCTATGTTCGTGATTCACTCAACATCAAGATCTAAGGTTTCTTCAGAAACCCTAATCATGCATCGATGCCCAAATCATACGCCGACACCTGCAAAGCATGATCGATCTTGGTGATTTTGTTCTTGTTGATTTATTGCAGTTCATGGAGCAAGATGCTATCACGCGCACACTATTCCAGTTTGATGGCACAACCTGTAGGCTGTAGTTGCACTTTCATTGCGGCGGTGGCAGATCCGCAACACCCAGAAGCAAGCGACACAAGCTCTTACGTAAGCTCCAGGCAGGGTCGTGCGGGCTCCAAGCAGGGTCGGGGTAGCCGCATCCCCAAGCGGCACCGCTCCATCACCTTCTTCTCTTCCTGCCAAACGGCGTCACACCTTCTTTTCAAGCAACAACTCCCCATACGACATCTTTCCTCCACGACGTCTTTTCCCAGGCGGTCCTCGCATCTCCGGGCCCTAGCGCGATCGGTTCCATCCCAATCGAATGAGGATCCTAGCCGTACTCAGATCTCCATGAAGCGGCGACAACGCATAAGGCCCCTTGCGCGGATCTTTGTCCTCGCGCAAGCGATTCAGGTCGCCCCCAAGCGAAACCACCCTCGCATCTGGCGCGACATCGCCAGTCTTCCTCGCACGTGCACCCCTGGGTAGCGCTCCCTCCTTCTCCAGCTCGCAGGCGGGCTTCTTCCCCATCGGCCCTTCAGGTGGCGCTTCTTTCAAGTTCTCCTGCAAAGGCAGGCGGCATGAGATGGGAAAGCCCCATCGGGCGGCGGCCTTTTGAATAGCAGGGTTCCCAAGTGCCCTAATATAGGCCCAAGTGGGTTTCTTGTTAAATTTTTTGCTGCATATTTAAGGGCCTCTGTTTGGGCTGAGGTTCATGTTCAAAAAAAAGAAGAGAAAAACAAAGAGAGGAAAAGAAGAGAGAAAAGTTCACGGTTTTTGTAAGCCCGATTGGGCTCAGTTATTTTGGGTCCACTCCGGACCACTTTTCCTAATTCAAAAAAGAGAGAGGCACGTACAAATTAAAAGCCGTGTGCAAGTTAAAAAATGCAAAAGCCGTAAAAAATGAAGAGGCTTAGAAAAATGTGTTTAAAAAAATGATTTGAAAAGCCGTATAAAAAAGGTGGAACGACTTAAACAAAAATATTAAAAAATAATCAAGGTAGCTATTTAAAAAAATGACGAAAAGCTGCAAGTTCATATTTCCCCCCAATTTCTTGTCTTCTCCCAACGTGGTCGCCATCAATACTTTTCGACAAGTATGAGAGAAAGGGGGAGTATAGTGTAGAGTTCTTCGGCATCATACAACATCACCACTTTGATAATTCAGATTCCAGATTCAGAGACAGTCCAGATCTCCAGATGCCAGTTCAGATTCCACTCCATATGCCTGGTCAGATTTTCCAGACTCTACAGGTGTTCAGACTCGACGATCATGGTTCCGAGTCTTCAGTTCATACACGTACATGGATGCGGTCGTTCAGATGAGCACATGTTTGCCATCATCTGTTGTGGTCCCCATCATTCTTGTTTTGTCGGCTAGAGTTTTCATGTGAGTCATAGGGGCTCCAGAGTAGAGGACCATTCCCTATGCCATGTTGGTAATGATTTTCATGTGGTATCATAGGGACTCCATAGTAGAGTACTGTTCTCTGAGCCATATGGGAGAGATCCAGTTCTCCCGAGGAGACTTTCAGACTTAATTCTCCAGCGACCGTGGACTTTGACGAGGATTGCACTCCAAGTCCTTTTTTTCAATTCGACCCTTTTCAGAGATGTAGCAGTTGTCTATATGTTGTGGCGGGCCAAAGTACTCCGATGAGGAGACTCATTTCCAGTTGCAGTGACTCTAACAGGCGTAGTTCAGAGCACATGCTCTCCGACGAGGAGATTCAATTGACTCACACTCTAGCCCGTTCGTCCTCCTCACCTGCACGGCATGAGAAGCAACGTTCTCGACAGTAGCCGACAGTTGTGTGCGTTGAGTTGATATTGTCTGTAGTGTCATGTAGCGTGAGTTGAGTTTCTTTCTGTTTGTCCAAGCTGAGCATTGCATGCTCCAGCTTGAGGGGGAGTGTTGGAGTATTTGTTATATGCGTCATAGTATGGGAGATGGGTAAATGGATCCCTCTAAGATCCATTTACCCCATCCAGTTGTTTAGTCTCACATCTACCAGTTTGGAGATGTGGAGACTCAGTGGGGTCTATATATAGACCCCCACTTCACTGTAGTCAGATGAGAAAGTACAATGCAACATATGGCCCTTTGTGGCCTTCTCCCGTGGTTTCATCCTGCTCCTTAGGGAGTAGGGTTCCACGTAAAAATCCTTGTGTTCCATGTTTTTATCTTTCTAGTTTATGCTATGTTTATCATTCCGCTTCCGCATTACTATTTTCTAACAAATACCGCATACCGACTTTCTTAACCTTGCATATACCATCTGAAAATGAATGAAAAACAAAATGCTTTAAAATTCGAATATAGTTGTGATCCACTCCCTGTCTCCCTGATTGACTAGAAAATGTCATTGATTGATCATGGAACTCAACCACTTCCGCTCCAGGAATCAATCACACCTTTGGGCCAGTCTTTGGCCAATCAAGAAACATCACATGTGCTGAATATTTCTTTGTATTTTTCTCAGTTTGACTTTGATTATTGCGAACGAGGGTTGGCTAGAATCGTTCCACCAAGATGAGTTATTGTGTCAGCATTTCTGCATAATTTTTTATTCGTAGGTTTCGATTTTGTTGATGACAATGGAAGATTGCTGATTGGGATTTGGTATTTGTGTAGCCGGATTTCTTATTTCAGGGATGTTAAACTTGATCCTACCTCTAATGAGACGTTAAAGAATGATGGGACACAAACAATGCTATTATTCAGTATTTTTGTGACAGAAAGAAAGAAAAATATAACCGTGGGTTCTAAGAAAATTTTTCTTTAAATATAAGTCAATATATCATATTTTATTATTTTGGGTTGCTGCACTGAATAAGAATTTCACATTTGATTGCTATACCTAATGATGTATAACCACAACTCTGGACAAATTCAAGATAATTTGTTGTTTATGTCCTTAGTCTAATTCCTCGTTATCATTTTCTATATTCAAAGTATTATATTTATAAAAAATCCGGCTTATATTTGAAGACATGGAGCTGATAATTTAACTTGTTCTTTGGAGAAAGAAAAGTGTTGTGTCAGAGATTTCAAATTTGGCTGATTTCTAACTGTTATTGAGGAAGCCATGAATCTAAGGAATTATCATTATCCTTGTCTTGATATGTTAACATCTTTTTACTTTATTTTGATCAAACTTTTTCCTGTTTAGGCCACATGGATAGGATACCCAAATACAACTGGTTTGCCTACAATTGATTATAGATTCAGTGACTCCATGGTCGATCCTCCCAACACAAAGCAAAAGTAAGAAACTCGTATTTTCAATATTCAGCAGGAGCTAGCCCAAAAAGTGAATCTCTGAAGAAACTATAAGTGAGTTTGAACGTTTTTGTTATCCTGTAACAGGCACGTTGAAGAGCTCATTCGGCTTCCGGAATGCTTTCTGTGTTACACACCCTCGCCAGAAGCGGGGCCAGTGTCCCCAACCCCTGCCCTTTCCAATGGATTTGTAACTTTCGGAAGTTTTAACAATTTAGCTAAGGTAATAGAGCAAACAGTCGAGATTAAACGATTTAGATGGTGTTACTATGTGCATAATCACTATCTTGTTGCTTTTCTACTTCAGATTACCCCTAAGGTTCTCCAAGTTTGGGCAAGAATATTATGCGCTGTTCCAAATTCCCGACTAATAGTCAAGTGTAAGCCATTCTCTAGTGATAGTGTTAGGCAGAGATTTCTTTTGATGCTGGAAGAGCTTGGACTGGATCCACTGCGTGTCGATCTTCTGCCTTTGATACTTCTAAATCATGACCATATGCATGCGTATTCCCTAATGGACATCAGGTATACAATCGTGAATATGTTTCACGTTGGGAATGGTCAGATATTGTGTGTGTCGTACGAGTATTGATGATGTTGTGCTACATCCGATATATATATATATATATATATATATATAGGGGTGATCCTGTGAGAGGCAAAAACTATGAGAGTATGAGAGCAGTGAGTCTGGACCATTAGATTCTGCTCATCTCTCTCCTCCAATCAATCAGCAGAATCTAATGGTCCAGACTCACTGCTCACGCTCTCACAGTTTTTGGCTCTCACAGTATCAGCCCTATATATATGACAAAATGAAGGGTGGAGACAATCGGAGGATGCACACCCAAAAGTTGTATTAAACACAAACCATAAGTACATAATCCATGACTCATGTACTGCACCAAAAACTCTCCTGCAGGTGGAACCATGGGTTCAATGCATGACCTTTAGCTGTCGCAGCAGCTCCCTTTTCAATGTGCCAAGTCAATGAACAATCCAATGGAACGTGGTTTGGAAGCATACGTTTTGCCAAAAAATGATATCAATTAAAAAATACTAACATTTCTTAGGGTTATATATGGGATCCTGTGAAGCGTAGGATGGTTATTGGGTCTATTTAATGCATTTATCATGCATTCATAGGCTTTCCATGGTTTCAATGCATGACCTTTAACTATCACAGCGACTACATTTTCCAATGTGCCAATTTAATGAAAATTCCAAGGAAATCTGGTTTGGGAGCATACCTTTTGCCAAAAAATGATACCGATTGAAGAAGTCTAACACTCCTAATTGTTACCTCTACTTCCTCTGTGGAAATAGGTTGTGTTTCTGTGTGGAAGGATGCTAAAAAATAGTAGTGTTTTTTTCCATTTATAGTTTTATAATTGCACAAGTTTTTCAAACTCTCATCTCAATGAAAAGGCAATATGTAAAAACTCCATTTCTAAAACCACAAATATAGTGAAATATATATTAAAATCCTATCCCCCTCCAAGCGCATGTAACTTTGTGTGCATAGAATTTGTGGAAATTCATTTTTTTGCATATTTTCCTTTTTTTGTGTTACACTGTTATTAAACTTCTTTTATATCATCGTATTTTTGCAGCCTGGATACTTTCCCCTACGCTGGAACGACCACTACTTGTGAATCTCTGTATATGGGTGTCCCATGTGTTACTATGGCTGGCTCTGTGCATGCTCATAATGTGGGTGTCAGTCTTCTCACGAAAGTTGGTAAGCAACCTCACTAAATAAAAGATAGAAAAGTCCTAATATGCACTTTGCAATAATATCATATCCAACATAGTTAAATAAAGTACAAAATGTTAAATATAGTTATAAATAAATGTAACCTATCTATTCTCATATTTTTAGAACAATGTGGCCTATCTATTTTCATATTTAAGAATTGGAATATAGATGCAATTAACGGATTTTAAAATGATATGTAAATCATTATCGGTTCAAAAGCACATATGAGGATGGATATTTAAATATGCAGAAAATGGCTAGAATAGTAGATTGGATGCATATGATCTTGGTTTTTTTGAGGTTGGATATAAATCATTCTATCATACTACAAAAAATCATCCAATGACCAAGATAAGTTGTATTGCTACATATTCAGTGCAACTGACTGCCTTAATATAGAATTTCTTATCAGGATCTATATTTATAAGCTGGGAAACAGCAAATGCTATAGCAACTAGGGGTGTGCATAAACTTGGGGTCAGATGGCTACCTGTCTCAATCTTGACCCTTATGTTTTATATCTGTTGGAGTATTTGTTATATGCGTCTATTGAGTTGTAGATGGGTAAATGGATACCTCCAGGATCCATTTACCCCATCCAGTTGTTTAGTCCCATAAGGAGCCCCAGACCTCCTGTATCCATTGAGAAAAAGCAATGCAAAATATGCCCCGTTGAGGGCTTCTCCCGTGGTTTCATCCCGCTCCTCACGGAGTAGGGTTCCACGTAAAATCCTGCGTTCTTATTCTTCTTTATCTCTTATCCATATTTTCGCTTCCACTTTCGATTTTCTAACATGGTATCAGAGCGGGTTCGATTCTCAAGGAGTTTATCATATTTTGTTTTTTGTTCGAGATTCGAGATTCAGATCTAGGGCTTTCATTGAAACCCTAATTATGTTCGTGAAGATTATTTTGAAGATTTACGAAGATTATTATTGAGATTCATATTGTCGGTTCTAGGGTTTTTTTGTGAACCCTTATTCTGCATCGACATTCTGATCAATCTTCGGATTCAACAAAGGTTCAATTCCAGATTAGGATTTAGGGTTTTCAAAACCCTAATTCTGTGCAAAATCATGTTCAAAAATGGCATCTTGATTCCATGGAAGAGCCGCCCTTGCTCCAGGCAGTCATGTTTTCTCCCCAAATCCGGGCTCTCGATCTCCTTCTGGCAGCACAACCCGATGAGCTGCATACCAAGGGGTTTGATAACGAGGGGGGGTGCGGCAACGCTCCTTCCATGAAGCTTCGCCTACCAGTCAGTCCCAACAATGCAACATCTCCTCTTGCGATCTCTCTTAGCCATATCTGGCGCAGGCGGCGCCATCCAACCATCCCTGTGGCAGTTCGATCAGTCCTAACCGCCCATCCAGGGCGCATCGCACAAGTCGCAAGCGCGCACCCTCTCAGCAGCCAGTGACGGCGTGTACCTGTCGTGCCCGCCTCTCTCCAGCGAAGCCGCTCCAGAAGAAAAGCCCTACGCACTCCCTCGACGTCGATCTCTCCTCCTCTCGATGCCATCTCCAATTGGGGAGCCCCATCTCCGCGCAACTACAGGTGGGTTCCCATCGGAGAACCCTAGCGGCGATCTTTTGACCGCGCACGATCCCAGGCTTGCCCCCCCTCCAACGAGCCCCAACATGCGATTCCTCCTGGAGCACGAGCCATATCGTGCTGGTACCTCTACCTTACAGGCAGGAGAAGCTTCCTTAACCGTCCAGGCGGCACATCGTCAAGCTACGCATCTCCAATCGAAGCCCCGCGACGGCTCCAGGCGGCGCTCCCAGCAGTCGCATCTCCGCCAGGCGCAACTCAGTCGATCTGGATCCCATCGGCAGGCGCAACTCACGCTACAGGAGGGTAGGCGGCGCCCTTGTTTTGACAAAGCTGTTCCAAGGAAGGGAACCCTAGACAGGGATAAAAGGGGCCCGTGGCCCTCTTATTGAAAAGAATGTTTTTTTGGTGTGTACTCGTTGGGCCGTAGATTAAAAAAGAGAGAGGGGGGGGGGGAGTTGGACAGATTAAAAAAAAGAGGTCCAGTAAAAAAAATGTATGTTTTTTTTAAAAAAGGCGCGTACAAAAAAAAGAAAAAAAAAGAAAAACGTACGCAAATTGCAAAAAAAAGGAATGCAAAAGCCAAAAAAAATGGTTGAAACGGCTTATAAAAAATGATGACTTATAAAAAAATGAAAAGCCGCAAGAAATGTTTCGAGGATATTCATGTTTTATGTACCCCCTACTTATCTTGTCTTCTCCCAACTTGGTCGACGTCCATGTTTTCCGACAAGTATGGGAGAAAGGGGGAGTATATATGTAGAGTCACAGATCTTCTCCAGATTTCAGATTCCAGATTCAGATCCAGACCGATCAGATTTCCAGACTCTACAGTTCAGATTTCAGACTCGACGACTGATTCCGAGTCTCCAGTTTCAGACACGCACATAGATGCGGTCTTCTTTTCAGATGAGCAGATGTTTTGTCATCATTTGTTTAGTGGTCCCCATCATTCTTGTTGTTGTCAGGCCAGAGTTTTCATGTGGTATCATAGGTACTCCAGAGTAGAGTATCATTCTCCGAGCCAGATGGGAGAGACCCAGTTCTCCAACGAGTAGACTCAAGGCGCAGTTTCAGACTCGATGGTCAGATTTCGAGTCCTCAGTTGACTTACACTCCAGCCCGTTCGTCCTCCTCACCTGCACGGCATGAGAAGCAACGTCCTCGACAACAGCAGTTGTGCGCGTTGGGTTGATATTGTCTGTAGTGTCCTGTAGCGTTGAGTTGAGTCTCTTTCTGTTTGTCCAAGCTGAGCATTGCATGCTCCAGCTTGAGGGGGAGTGTTGGAGTATTTGTTATATGCGCCTATTGAGTTGTAGATGGGTAAATGGATACCTCCAGGATCCATTTACCCCATCCAGTTGTTTAGTCCCACATTGTCCAGTGGTGGGACTTGGAGGCTTTGTGGAGGCTATATAAGGAGCCCCAGACCTCCTGTATCCATTGAGAAAAAGCAATGCAAAATATGCCTTGTTGAGGGCTTCTCCCGTGGTTTCATCCCGCTCCTCACAGAGTAGTGTTCCACGTAAAATCCCGTGTTCTTATTCTTCTTTATCTCTTATCCATGTTTTCGCTTCCGCTTCCGATTTTCTAACTATATCCAATGAAACATCAAGGTTCAGGTCCCTATATGATATAGAATCATTTAACAGTAGGGCCCCAACTGGATACCCATTGGGTATCCATGCTTGATCTGGTGACTTATCCAATAGTTTAACCACAGTATTATATCTAAAGTTACCACGAGGAATATATGAGTAAGGACTTTTAAATCAACCATGGATATTCAAATGTGGCACTTTCATGTTTACATATTCTCTTTTCCTTTCCTGGGAACCAAATACAGCGTCAGGATCTTTGGAACACATTTTTAGAATAAAAAGGGTGGAATCCCAAGATGAGACCCACCTCAGAAAATTTAGATAAACCTTTTTATCCAGTTAAGCCAAGCTTTCTCTCTTCCCTCTCCACAAGCATCGATCCCTCTCCAATTGTTGTTTTTGTTATGTATTTTTGATTTATCCTCTAGGGTTTTAGTTAAGAGGGTTGGTTCATTTTTTGCACTTAGTTTTGGTGTAGCAGCATATTTCAATTTATTTTATTTTTCCAAAGATTTCATAATTTTACATTGAACCCCTTTCATATGGTGGGACCATGGTTTTTAAAAACGTGCCTTGATGGTCATATTGATGGCATCTTGTCAATCAAACATCCACCAAAGTCTTCTTGTGAACATTGATAATGATCAAGTATAAAACCTCGACAATTATGACATAATGATTTTTTTTTGATGAAACGAAGGGTGAGCTCCTGAGCTGGTAGTCACCGCAAAAGACTTATGTTAGGGGAAAAGAAGCGAATACATTAATGAGAGGCCCTAGGGTTCTCTAATATAGGAGAGGAACCTATAGGGCAAATTACAAGGTAAGGACAAAAGAAATAGAAAATAAGTAAAACAATAATAATGATAACAAATATCTCAACACTCCCCCTCAAGCTGGATCGTAGATATTGATCAGACTCAGCTTGGAACAACATCTCCGATAATGCCCTCTGGCTAGGGCCTTAGTAAGAACATCCGTTGTCTGGTAGCGATAAGACCCTTCTGTATCATGTCACGAGTGTAGTGACAGTCCACCTCTATGTGCTTCATACTCTCATGAAAGGTTGGATTGTTGGCAATAAAGAGAGCAGCCTGATTGTTACATTGGAGGTGCATGGGAAGAGGCACCTCTATCGTCAGGTCAGTAAGAACAGATTTGACCCACATCATTTCTGTGCTAGCCTGCGCTATGGTCCTGTATTCTGACTCGGCACTCGATCTGGCAACCACAGTCTGCTTCTTGCTCTTCCATGAAAGCAGGAAATTCCCCATAAACACAGCAAAGCCTGATGTAGACTTCCTATCCTTTGGACACCCAGCATAATCTGCATCTGCACATGCGGTAACTGAAAGAGAGGTGCCTCTACTGAAAAGGAGTCATGTACCAGGTGAAGTCTTCAGATATCTCAAAATCATATGGACTGCATCCATATGTGCATGTCTGGGCTGCTCCATAAACTGACTCACTTTGCTCACGGCAAAGGATATGTCAGGCCTGGTAATGGTCACGTATAGTAGCTTGCTAACACGTTCCATGTACCTTCTCTTGTCGACCTCCTCAGTGTCATCATCATATAGCTTCATACTCGGGTCAATAGGAGTAGTGGCAGGTCTGCAATTTGCCTTGCCTGTCTCTGAAAGAAGGTCTGTAACATACTTCCTCTGGGTCATGATAAGACCTCACTGGTTTCTGGCAAACTCCAGTCCAAGGAAGTAACGTAAATGTCCAAGGTCCTTGGTCACAAACTGCTGACCTAGGAAGTCCTTGGCACCCTGAATGCCCTGCTCGTCATCTCCTGTAGCAATAATGTCATCAACATAAACAAGAATGATTGTAGTACCTCTCTGGGTCTTCTGTACGAACAAGGAGTGATCGGCAGTTGATCTCACAAACCCCTGCTGCTATATCAAGTTCGAGAGCTTCTGGAACCATACTCTTGGGCTCTGCTTAAGGCCATAGATAGCCTTGTGTAGCAGCAAACCCAGGTGGCTGCTGCATGTAGACCTCCTTATGTAGATCACCATAGAGAGAGGCATGCTTCACATCAAGCTGATAAAGAGGCCAATCTCGTGTCATAGCAAAAGAGAGTAGATGTAACATCCGGGTTCCGCGCAAACCCGAACTCGACCCGATTAGGGTCCGAATAACCCAATAAAGTTGTTGGTCAATACCAAACAACCTAAAACGATCAATTGATCGTGAATCAAAAGTTGTTCGGGCGAAATCGACTAAAAACCGGTCGCTTCGTAATGTGCGCCGCGAAAAAGCCGCGATGCAAATTCGGAAACCCCGAAACGAATCGAGACCGTCATTAAATCCGATTCGACGATACAAGACCAACGGAATCGACCGTTCATCAATCGGACGTCGTTTGATATTTTTAAATCACACAATTTAATCTTAAACAAAAACCGTATCCGAAAATTTCAGGTATTCAAAACTCGATCGGAAGTATATCAATATTATACTCATATTGATCGTCGTTTAGAGACGATCAAAAAGAGATATTGCGCATAGAAATCGGACACTCTATGCGCGAATACGGTCAATTTTAACACTTCAAAGAAAAAGTGATTTAAAAATAATAATAAAATAAAAATTTCAATGTAAATTCCAGCGAGACAGTACAGTCAGTGTAAAAAAAAAATAATCAGAAATTACATAAGCAACAAAAACTGTAGCTTAAATCCAGCCCCACGTTGGCATCTTTCCTCACATGCAAGTGGCTCCTCCCATTCCTCCACATGTCTAAAAACAAGGCACGTGCTTCTCCTATAAATGACCTCAAGCCCGCTTTCTTTTTCCTCCCAAATCCTTTCCCAAAATTTCAACGGCACCCACTCCTACTCCATTTCTTTTGCAATCTCCAGCCCTATCTTTTTCCCTCTCGAGCTGATGTGAATTCTTCAATTTCTACTGTTGTTCAAGCAAGTGGATAGCCAAGAAGTGGCTTCTTTCCAGCATCAGGAGCCTCCAGGACTCTTTGTTGCAGCTACTGCTCTAGGGGAGATGCTCTAAAGCAGTTGCTCTTCCTGCAGTTCCTTCTCCAGCCCTTGCTACAACCACTGGAACTGCTCTAGATCTCCAACCATTACATGCATTAAATCTCCATTTTGGAGACCTAATTAGGTACACTCCTCTCTCCCTCCCTCCTTGCTGCCATGCATGATACATCTACATCATTTTGATTCAAAAAAAAAATCAGGAGATAGCATTTTGATTTCTTTTTCTCTCAAGATCTCTCAAGTGAAAGACTAGATGCTAGAATTCTGGAAAATTAACTGTTTCTGAATTTGTTATGCTAAATTGAAATTAATTGACATGATTATTAATTTTTAGATAAATTCTATAAGTGTTAATAAATTGAAGGAAGCCATGTTAATTTCTTCTAAGATAGTTGATGGGTTTTGGAAAGAAAACAATGTTATTAGACTATCAAGGAAAATCAAGACTAATAAAGATATTATTTTGGTTTAACTTTAGTTATTGGGATATGTTTACATGTATTTTGATTGAAGATTTTGGGAACTCTACAAGTGGGATCTGAACTTGAGAGTTTCTTGCTGTTGATTTGTTATTCTTTCTGTTTATATGGTTTCATAAAATTCTTAAAACTATATTTAAGATGGAGTCCAGACCTGTGTTACTTGTACAAGCAGCCTTTATTTTGTTTAATCTTCAAATTATCCTATGGAGTTTTAAGGTAGAAATGGTTCTATTTTTATAATCATCAGAACTGTCCCTTAGATTTTCGTTGTAGATTTATAATATGATAGTATTTTAGCTTAGTTTATTAGGCTGGATGTGGCTGTCCTCTCTATTTGAAAATTCCTGATATCATACAAATCCAACATATCAATTGTATTGAGTGAAATACTGAACGGTTCATGAGGTGAATAAAGTCCTGGCATGATAGGATGAAAGTTGTGAAACCTGGCATATTATATTCACGATCTGTGGTAGAAAAATCCGAATACAAGAATAATGTTATACATTAATTATTTACAAATCATCATCAACTGTTCATATCTCAATTTCTTCGAATAGTTGATGGATTCAAGAACTGATTAGTCTAAATCTTGAGCATAAACTCATGATTGGAGAATATCTTCTAGGGGACGCATTAAACAATGGTTTTAGGAATTTAAGACAGTATTTACCACCACCAAGTCGATCTCCAAACCATCACTAATATTCACCCTTTTTCCAAGTAGAACACCGTCAATCTCAATTGTAATTTAGTACTGGAAGAGGGCCTATTACATCCAATCTCCCTATCTTTAATAAAATACTTGCAGTTTGCAATTAAGGATAGTTCTGAATCAAATAGCAATAAATAAGAAACAAGTAGTGCTAATTTGGCATGCCTCGTCATTAACATTCTTTCCCTCAAGCAAACACAACTCCTCTAAATTGCTTTTCGTGCTTCTTGTCAGAGATCTATTGAAGGTCCTAATCTTAGCAAACCGAAAGAGTTGTCATCCATATCTGGAATCATATCATATGGGATAAAATTCACAAGTTTGGTTAGTAGATTTCAAGAAGGATTGTATGGTTGATACATGAATAACTTTCTCTTATATGCCAACAAATAGTTGAACCATATGGAATCATTATCCAAGAATAACATCAAGATCTAGGAGGATCATCTATTTTTATATCAGCAAATACAGAATGAATGAAAAAAAAAATCAATGTCAGGTGATCATTATGGAAAATATAATCTTTTAGGTAGAGTCTATTATATCCCTAATGACAAATTGGGACAGAGTAGCTAGATCTGTATCAAATATTAATACTCTTCTTTTATGAAGTTGGTAAATGATTTCCAAGATTGAAGATGAAGAGAGCTAGATCTGTATTACTAATCTCAAAAAGGGAATTGAGAAGGAAAATAGACAAGCAAATGAAATTGATTGTGAGTCGGTAATGACTTATAAATTATATTGCCGGTCGTGGTGGCCTTTTACACCGGATCGTGCGAGGGGGCGGTGACCCTCACCTGGGCGGAAGAAAGGAAGCCCAGTTTGGGCAGCGGCCGCCAAGTGCGCGGGTCTAGGATCCCAGTCCCTTTTCGATTTTTACGCGACGTCGCAGTGTTTTTACGCCTCGTTGGGATCCCGACTTTAGACCATTCCGCTGACCCTGTTTTAGGATACCCAGGCGGGGGATCCTTGGTTTTCAGTTGTTCGTACGAGCTCGGTTGCCCGTTACCGGTCGGGCTGTTTTTTTTTAGAGTGACTTTTCCGGGAAGTCTCTCTCACCCGTCTCAGTGGCGTAGTTGGGGAGTAGACCTATCCCTCTATTGGACCGTCCTTCCAACTAGAGGGCGAGACGGAAGAGCCATTTGTAGGCTTCTTCACCGCTTGAATTTACTTCGCCAACAGACTTGGCGATTCTACATCCAGATCATCCATATCTATATCTACATCATCTAGAGTTACATTTGAGACTGTTGCACTAAGGTTTGAAGGGAGTGATTATACATCTAGATCACCCATGTCTATATCCACATCATCTAGAGTTACATCTGAGACAGTTGTACTTAAGGTTTTAAGGGATTACAATTGAAGAAGAGTAAATAGAAAAGAATATAATCTAATTCGAAATCTCATTAAAACTAGTGGACGTGTTGGGACTTAGTTAGGATGCATTATACAACACCGCATGCCTACGGAGGCACCCCAACCCTAAGACTTTCCCCAAAGTCTTAGAGTCATAGTGTGAGGTTTCACAAGAACCAAGACCACGGACTATCCACTAGATTTAAGAATTAAATAAATCATTATATCTTCTCATCTCATCTTTTCCATCATCAAAATCCACAAAAATGATCTCTGAATAATACGAGAATAAAATATACTTACTTATGATCAATTAGTTACAATATAAATATACGTATATGGGAAATGTTGGGTTAATGACTAATCATGAGAGGTGCTTACTAGAAATTTGGAAACCTTTTACATTTGCAAGTAGAAATAAAATTAAATTGAGTTGTTCTACCTTTCTACTTGTTACTTTTGAACATATTAAATCCTTGTTATGTTTATAAGTTTTTTTGGAGGTACCAGCGCCTGCTGACGCCTCTTCTTTCCTAACATGTTTGGCAGGCAAACAGTCTGCTGTGTAGTAGCTATACATGATTCCAGGAGACAAGGTCTATAATAGACGGTATGTGGTTTTTGTTACAGTTTTTAGTTCAATTGATATTGAAAAATGCTTCTTCTCTTCAGTCAAATTTTTGGGATGTTATATATGCTGACAGACATTGTACATGTTGTAAAATCATATGGAAATTAATGAAATAGGATTTTGGTGCCAATTTTCTCTATTTCTGTTGGTTATAAATATAAATTTGAATGTCAAATGCCAATGATTGCAAAAAAAAAAATTTCCCCATAAAATTATGTTTTTAATGCGATGTCATAAATGGAATATTGTGAAATGTGTTGTAAACGGGTACTCGGATCCTCGGGGGTTCACAGTAGAATACATAGAGTAGAATGTCTGGCAACTGGTGAGAAAGTATCCTGATAGTTCACCCCATATGTCTGGGTGAACCCTCATGCCACAAGTCTCACCTTATAGTGATCTACACTGCCATCTGCATGGTGTTTTACAGTGAACTCCCATTTGCATCCTACAACGGATGCACCAAATGGAGCAGAAACAAGACTCCACGTACCACGTGACTGTAACGCAACCATCTCTTCTTCCATAGCCAACCTCCACTGACTGTCCCAAAGAGCCTCTTGATATGTCCGTGGTGTCTGCACGACTGATAGTGCCAAAGTAAACCTCCTGAAATCATCTGACAATCTGCTCAAGGAAATCTGGGCTGCAAGAGGGTAAGTAGCACATGTACGCTTCTGCTTTCGCAGAGCAATTGGCACTTCAAGATCATCTGCCAAGTCTAGAGCCTGTAAGTTTCCCTCTGAGGAGGGCACCTGCTCATCCTGTCTAGAATCCTGCTGCACAGATAACTCAGTAGTGCTATCAATAAAAACAATATGCTCATTACATACCTGAGGCGTGTTGGATGATGGGCAAGACCTGCGAGCAGGGAGAACTGAGCGAGACCTGCGAGTAAAAACACGTGGCAAAAACTGAACCACAAGAGCAGGTGGTGGGGGGGAGAGGAGGAGGAGCGTGAGTAGAGGGAGGTGAAGGACCGACAATAGGAGGAGGCATGTATATCTCATCGTCAGAGTCAGATGGAGCAAGTCCGTCACCTGTAGGAGAAAAATACATGACATACTCGAAGAAAGTAACACCATCACTAACAAAATATTTCCGCTAGATCAAAGTAGGGATACCCCTTTTAGGTACGAGAGTAGCCGACAAACACACACTTGGCAGCTCTAGGAGAGAGCTTGTCACGACCTGGAGAGACATCATGAACAAAGGCAACAGATCTGAACACACGAGGTGTAAGAGATAAAAGATCCTTCTCGGGAAACACAATCAAGAAAGGAATCTTCTCACCTAACACTGACAGGGGCATACGGTTCACCAAATATCAAGCAGAAAGGATTGCGTCTCCCCAGTAAGCGTGAGGAGCACGACTCTGTATCAACAAGGTTCTGGTCACATCAAGTAAGTGACGGTGTTTGCGCTCGACAACACCGTTCTGCTGTGAAGTATAAGCACATGAGGTTTGGCGAACAATGCCATGAGATCTAAGAAACTCATAAAGCTGTAAGTTGTAGAATTCCAAGGCATTATTAGAACGGAGATATTTGACATTAGCAGAAAAAATATTCTTTATCTCATTAATAAAACACTTGGTTACAGATCCAGCCTCAGACTTATGCTTTAATAAAAAGACCCAGGAAATTCTAGAAAAATCATCGACAACAACTAGATAAAGACAGTGTCCCTGGTGATCATGAACACAACTCGGACCCCAGATGTCTAAATGGAGGAGCTCAAAAAACTTAGCACTACTCCGACTCTGACGGGATGTAAAGGAGGAACGGTGATGCTTCCCAAGTTGGCATGCCTCAAACTAAAAGGAGGATCTCGTAGAAATCTGAGGGAGAACATGACATAGCTTCTGCAAAAGAAGATGGCCAAAACGAAGATGCCACAGATATGGAGAGACCGGTCTAGTAGGTATAGTAGAAGCACTAGCATGAGGAGGTTGGACCGGTCTGTATAGCCCCCGCTGCTCACGGTCACACCTAATCACCTTGCCCGTGTGTATGTCCTGAGACACAAGAGATGAAGGGTCAAAGATAGCACGGCAATACAGATCCTTAGTGATATGACTAATAGAAAGTAAATTCATTTGAAAGGCAGGAGCATATAAAACATTCTGAAGGCGCAATGACGGTGTCAAATGCACTTCCCCTTGTCCTGTAATGGGTAAGTGGTCATCATTAGCATTTTTTTTTGAAATCCAGAAGCAAGGGGGATACACTCGATGGTGCACTCCCCAAAAATCTTATTCATTAGAAGTAACAAACACTAGGGACAACAAAAAAGAAAGCCAACAAAAGCCACACTACAACACCTTTACAACGCCCGATCCCTCACCAGGTGTTTCGCATAAGCCACCACATTCTCCTTGTAGAACCTTTGGCCCGAGAACACGAGATCATTTCTCCCCTGTCACACCGCCCACAACACGGCAACCGGATACAAAACCTCCAGCCTCGGCCTTCCCTTATTAGCCCGGATCGAAGACCAGAACGCATGAAGGTCAGCAGTGCAACACCAACCCAAATCAGCCCCCTGCCAAATCTCAACCACCGCGGGGCACAAGAAGAATAAGTGCTCCACAGACTGGACAGCCGCAGCGCAGAGAAGACATCTGTCGGACAACACGCCTAAGAGCCGAGCACAACGGTCTCTCGTCATCAACCTCTTCCTCCTCATCAGCCATAAAAAGAAGCCAACCCGCCCCGGAAGCTTCAAAGCCCAAAGACAGGCACAATCAAGAGAGATCTCCTCCGACGGGGACGGAGGCGGCCTAGCAATAGCACCAAAAGCCTTCTTAACCGAGAAAGGGGACTCCCTCCAGCACCAGTGATCACGTCCCCCAGGAGGGCGCCCAACCTCCCGCACCGCCTCGAGCATCACCAAGAATTCCTCCAGCCTTTGATCCGAGAAATTCGCCACGAAGGTCGGACACCATACCCCATCCACCCAACAAGACGCAACCGAACACGCTTTATCGGCAGCCGAAGCAAAGAGGCACGGGAAACGGGAACAAAGCGGTCCCCCACCCCCCGCCCAATCGTCCAACCAAAAGGAGACCGACTCCCCCCGCCAAGCACCGGCCTGAACAACCTGACGTTCTTCAAAAACACCTCCACCACTCCCTCCAAAACATAGAGGTCCCCATTAGCAATGACAACCCATCTGCCAGGTGGTATAGCCCTGTAGGACCTCAGCTGCGCTCTGTCTCCACACAGGTGGTGAGAAGCACCGGAATCCATAACCCACTCAGTCATGTTTGCATCAGTACTTTTTCTTAAAAAATGTTTGCATCAGTACTACCAGTAAAAGCATAGGCAATACCTGAGGAGCTCGAAGAGGCTTTGGCTGCGGCTATAGTATGTGGTGGTAGTTTCAGCCGTAGGAGTCATGATCTCTCGAATACGAGAGACAATATCATCCATGCGAGGATCGGCCTGGGAAGCCGAAGCCTCTAAAGAGCTCTGCTACTCGACCAGAAACAGGATATCCATGCTTCTGATAATATGTATCCTCTACATGTCCAGGCTTGCAACAGTAGGTGCAAGGACCACACTAGTGACCACCACCTCTGCCTCGAGGGGTGCGTCATCTGGACTAGATCGCCCCTCCTTGGCCATGAGAAGTGGCCATCGCTGAAGAAGGCAATGAAGTAGTTGTCGAAAGCATGATGATCTGGTTGAGACGGTTATAGACCTCCTCTATGGGAGGTATGGTAGCTCCAGTAAGAAGCTAAGTACGCGCAACATCATACTCTGTATCCAGTCCAGCCATGAAGACCCCAACCATCGTGGAGTTCTGTTGGGCCCGCTCCCGCGGATCTGGGAAACCCGTTTACATATCGGCCGTAGTATCATGTTCTCTAAGGACCACATTAGAGTACTAAAAATTAGAGGAATTTTTTTAATGACATTCATATTAACTAACAGGCCACAGAACTATAACATGTCACACTTATATAGCATAAATTCCATAGCAGTTAACATGTAACAACAGAAATTTGCATTATGTACATGCATCCCAATTTTATCAGAAGAGAAATAAAAGCATAAATATCTTGAACAAACTATAACATGCGTACCTGATAATTGTAACTGCAGAAGCTGATGTTCAACTCTCTCAATACAACGGTGCAGGTATTTTGCCTGCAATCCATGGAATAGGGAGAAAAGAACATCAACAAACGTTGAGTACATCTAATTAATTAAAATTAACAGGAATTTAGTGGTTTCAAAAGAAAACAAGTAATTTGGCCTTGACAATTAAAATTTAAAGGTACTTGCAATGAAACAGGCTTTCAAGCTGTTTGGTATGTAAAACCCCATTCTACTCATCCTACACTAATTACCCACATTAATCATTTATATACCAATATCATGTGGTCCATATTTAAGTCATTGCCTTTCTATTAATTATAATACAAGTTTGACTGGGCTTGAAAATATGAATGATGAGACTCTGATATAATCATTATCTCTATTAATGCTTATAATGACGTTTAAGAATCTTGTGGATTGATCATAGTAAGAGTATATGATGGATCTGGGGTTTTGATTCTTTCCTTGTTGATTTTCTCAAGCTTAGTGGATAGTCTGTGGTCTTGGTCTGGGTAAGACCTCACACTATGACTCTAAGGTAGTAAGGTAGCCTTAGGGTTTGGGTGCCTCCGTAGGCATGCGGTGGAGTAAAATGCATCCTAACTAAGTTCCAAACACGTCCACTAGCTATTTCAAACAACTGTGATAGTAGCTTGTAGTCTGATAAGAATGATTTTCATGATATGGTCTGTTCTCTTTGTCAGGATTATTGGCAGAAAAGTAACTACTTCAACGGAAACCAACTCAACTGTAACCAAGCTTCCATGTAACCAATTCAATTGTAATTCAACTTTAGCCAACTCAATTGTGACTCAATCCAATCTCAAATGTAACTTTTCAGATTCAACTGTAACTGATTCAGATGTAGCCATAGAGGATTCAGATGTATACATGGATGATTCGGATGTAGCATCGCCAAGTCTGCTAGCGAAAAATAAGCAAAACTCAAGCGGTGAGGTAGCCTACGAAAGGCTCTTCCGTCTCACCCTCTAATTGGAAGGGCGGTCCAATAGAGGGATAGGTCTACTCCAAAACTACGCCATTGAGACGGGTGAGAGAGACTCTCCGGAAAAGTCACCCTAGAAGAAAAATCAGCCCGACCGGTACGGGCTAACGAGCTCGAAAAACAAGGGTCCTCCAGCCTAGGTACCCTAAAGAACAAGGGTCAGCGGAACTGGTCTTTAAAAGAAACCTATGGATCCCAGAGAGGCATAAAAACTGCGAGCGCTCGCGAAAAACCGAGAAAAAGACTGGGATCCTAGACCCGCGCACTAAGTGACCGCTACCCTAATTGGGCTTCCTATCTCCCGCCCAGTTGAGGGTCACCGCACCCTCGCACAATCATGTGTAAAGGTCAACATGACTGGCACTAATAATTATTAGTATCACTTGAATCATCATCAATGACTTGATTTCTCATCCTTTCCCAATCTCTGTTGTGATTAACTTTACAGATCTAGGCATATTGTCGACAATCTTATTGAATAGTGATCCATAATTGTGATTCATACCTGAATAGTTGATCACGAAAATTTCCAGTCATTAATCATAGATTATCACCTAATTTGGCGGCCCGCACATTGATCTAAATTTTCTAAGTCACTTGGATGAAAATACCCTAATGATCTTATTTCTCAAATCATGAGTTTAGAAGTTGTTCATTAGATCTGGATTTAAATCTAGATCGATGCCAGATTCCCGACTTTTCTTATTTAAATCATGGGATTAATAGTTACTCATTAGATCTTAGATACTATTCAACATAATATATAATAAATGCGATTCATGTAATCGAGATGCATTATTATAGTGATTGTAGTTGAGGGCTCGTTTTTCTAACTTGATGTCCCTAATATGTACGAAATTGCAGTGTGACAATAAACCAAAAATTTTGCTATACATATAACTGAATTCCTTCAAACAGATCCAATCGGATATATTTTCTAGAATCATAAAAATCATCATTTTTTATGGTTGCTTTCTAGGATCTGATCTTTAGTTCTATAAGATAGAGGACTGTATCCTTAACTAGACCATTCACGTGGATAATCCCTTCTTTTTAGACCAACTAAGAGCTTGCAATTTGAACCACAACCCCCTTTAAATGTAAGTATGTATGCTTGATCATCAAATCAGTAAACAACGAGTTAAGATTCAGAAATAATCTGAACATGGAACAGATTAGATAGTGGGGAAGGCCATGTCCATCCACTTTGAAATAGACATGGATTACACTAAAATTCCATCTACTACTGCGCTTATACCTTAATCTTATAAATATCATATGCATTAATAAGATGAAAGTCAACACAACTAATTGGTCTGAGAACAGGAAGTTGCTTCGGAAAAACAACTGGAATGATGTGTTAATATCACGAAGAGAATGATTCACAATAATTCAATGAAAAGTTGTATTGCCACTAATTAGGCAAATTTGGATAAGAGTTCCGAAATCCTTTGGATAGCAACAAGCACAAGTAGGAGAGGTATGATAATATTATAGCAATTGACTAGTAAGTGGTAAGGAGAATGTATGCTAGATATTCATAGCATAAAAATCAATAGCTCACTAGAATCAAACCCTGGATGTTCTCATGTTAAGATGAGAGAGCGGCCAGCTTAGTTATTGTTACTGATCATGTCATAATTTTTCACATTTTCAATCTCTGACAGTTTTAGTTATATATATACTTTCATGTGTGGCCTTATTTGTTGATATGGAGGAGTAAACAGTAGATATGGATTCTATATTTCAAATATAAGATCGTGGTGGATTTTCAAAGTACAACAAATTGGCTCAATTGGCCATACTCTCTCGAAGAACTTAGAGGTTCAAATAACGTGTCTACAAATAAACATATGGACTATAAAAAAACATTGAATGCAGATTTTTCTGTACATGTCTAGAATCTGCATAATGCATGCACCCATCGCATGCATTAAAACAAACTGTCTGTGACACAGAATGTCGAATTTATAAACCAATTAATGTCATAAATATGATGAGAAAAATTTCGAAGGATCAGAGAATATTATTTCTTTCAGAGATCTGGACATGTTCAACGGACCATGGAATTTAACCCACCCACTCTGAAGATGAAGGAAGAAAAAAAATTCCAGAACAGATCGTGTGAGGAAAGACCACCATAATTCAAGAAAAAGGAAAAGTAATGGACAAAACACAAAATGTAAAGATGACATGGAAAGCAGCCAATGGAAGGTTTAGCTTGTACATTAGATCCTCAAATTGAAGGAAGATGGCTTTATCACAACAATAACATGCATGCAGTAGCAACAAAAGCTTGCAGAGCAGCTACAACTTGGAATCAATCGGCATCAACAGCTTGAAGGAGAAGGCCTGTGAATGGGTCCTTCGTTGGGAAAAAGGGGGAACAGAGATGTGGAAGAGAAAAAGGTTCAAGTGATATTTATCGGGAAATAGGGTATGTACGCGTGGATGTATTTAAGGGAAACTGCACTCGTGTTTGCAGAAAGTTTATTATTATTACTTTATTATATATTTGTGAAATACCAAAAACTTCACAATTACCACTACACACCTCCGATTTAGGCGAATAATGGCTCATTTCGACCGTCTCGGAGTGATGATCAAAATGGATATAATATTCATATACTTTTGGATTGAGTATTAATACCCGAAATTCTCAAGATACGGTTTTGATTTATGGCTAAATTTTGCGGTTTTAAAATATCAAATGACCTCCGATCGACGAACGGTCGATTCCGTTGATCTTATTTCATCGAATCGGATTTTTAGGTGGTCTCGGTTTATTTTGCGGTTTCCGAATTTGCGTCGCGGCTTTTTCGGGCATGCATTACGATGCGATCGATTTTTGATCGATTTTGCCCGAACGACTTTTGATTCACGATCAATTGATCGATTTATGTTATTTAACGTTGATTATTAACTTTATTGAGTTATACGGACCCTAATCGGGTCGAGTTCGGGTTTTTGCAGATACGGATGTTATAAATATAAAAACCTCAAAGGGAGTCTCGTCCTCGAGACTCGAGTCAAGGTTCCTACGTATCTTGTTTTGAACCCATAAAAACCTCAAAGAGAAAAACAAGCCATATTCTTTCAATGTATAATTAATTAGACTTGTTTTGATGACTACCTGAAAATAACAGCAGGTATCGTGCTCGCATGTCTGCTTCGGTATCACACGTCACTTCCTTGCCACCATGTCTATGCCATAGCACTCTGACTAGGGAAATTTCTTTGCTGCGAAGCTTCTTGACACTATTATCGAGTAGTTGTACCGATCTATCCTTGTAAATCAAATCTGACTCTGCGGCAAGATTCTCATAACCGATTATGTGGCGAGGGTCGTACATGTACTTCCTTGAATTGGATATATGAAATACATCGTATTTGACTGACAACTACAGATGAAAAAGCTACCCGATATACCAACTTAATCATATGAGTAATAATTTCAAATGGTCCAACATATCATCTTGCCATGAACACCAATCTCTGTATTTCTCTTCATGGGAGATATACGTAGAAACACACAATCTCCTATTCGTGTCTACAGATATTTCATCAGTGTGAGAGATTAAATTGAATATTCATAAGTCATATTTTGAATGAATAAAGATAAGATGTTCAGATTACTTAAAACTCTATATCTCTTTTCCGACGATATGCATAGCTTTCTTAACGGCCCTGAGCCGTCAGAAGCCTTTACCTCACGAGATCAACAATCGTAATAGTTTTCTCTAAGAGATCTACAGGGTACAGAGCGTGTTTAACTTTCTTACGCGAACTGAGAAGTATGAGGCATCTCTACCTATATAGGGCTTCGAATGTTGCCATACCAATATTTAGAATGATGGTTGTTGTATAGAAATTCTACCAACGACATGTGGTCCTTCTAGGATCCTTTTATCTCTAGAGTACATGCATGTAACAAATTGTCAAGTGTCTGAATATTATGCTTGCTTTGTTCGTCAGTCAGGGGACGGTATGTAGAACTCATTTTCAGTTTGTTTGTGGTGCTGACATGAACTGGTGTTAGTAGTGAGATGTAAATCTTGAGCCTTTGTCAGACATTACCTCACGTGGTACACCATAAAGTTTGATAATGTTTTGCATATATCATCTAGCCAACCTAGATGGAGTGTAGATTATGCTGCCAGGTATAAAATGAGCTGACTTGGTCAATCTTTCAACGACCCAAAAGCATGGTGGTCACCATAGTGTCCTCGGTAGTCTAGTAACAAAATTCTTTAACATACTCTCCCACTTTTACTTGGGAATAGAGAGATATTGTAATTATCATGGTGGTCTTCTATGCTCAACCTTGACCATCTGACAGGTCAAGCATCTGCTACCATGATGTGCTGCATTACGCTTCATCCCGACCCACCAGAATGTTGGCTTAGATTACGATACATTTTTGTACTGCCAGGATGAAAAGACAGTTGTGAACTGTGTGCCTCATAAGAATCTCTAGGCAATTGCTCATGGTTGGACACAACGATGCATCCATCCTTTCGTAAAGTGGACTTAGTCACTACAAAAGTATTACCTTTGTCCTTGATGGAACTCATGTATTTGTCTCAATTCAAGGATCTATCATTTGTCCTTCTATACAATCCCAAGAGACTTACTTCACGAAGGCACGACAGTAAATACGGGCACACTCTGACGAGGATGCCAATTAGTCCAAGATATGAGCATATCCCACATGGATAACTAGTTTATCAGATATGCATGAGCTTTCCTGCTAAACACATCTGGCACCACATTTTTCTTACTGGGATGGTAAGAGATCATGTAGTCAAAATCCTTTAATAGCTCAAGCCACCTGCGATGTCTCATGTTCAGCTCTTTCTGATCATAGATGTACTTCAAACTCTTGCGATTTATGAAGATATCGAAATTCACCTCATAGAGATAGTGACGCCAGTTTTTTTTAAAGAGCATGGATGTGTTAATTCCGCTCATGCAGCCTCAATTGACATGATGCATAAACAATCACTTGACCTGGTTGCATCATAATTGTTCCTAAATCTTCTCTTGAAGCATCTGTATATACAACATAATCCTGAGTGTCTGAAGGAAATGCAAGTATATTCGCAGTCGTCAATCTTTCCTTCAGTGTCCTGAAGGCTTGTTTACATGGATCATTCTAAATGAAAGGATCTCTCTTCTGTGTCAATCGTGTCAGAAAAGAATGACTCAGGAAAAACTACCGAGAAAGCATATGTAATAGGCCACTAGTCCAAGGAAGCTATGAATCTGCGTAATTTTCTTGGGTTGCTCTCAAGACATGACTATCTCAATTTTCGCAGGGTCAACTGCGATACCTGCTCCAGAAATGGCATGCCCAAGTAATGAGACATGGGATAATTAGAACTCACATTTGCTCAACTTGATATACAACTTGTACTATTGAAGTATGTCAAGGACTATCTTTAGATCATTTGCATGATTCCATTTATTTCAAGAATATATCAGAACATCATTGATGTGATCCCTATTCATTTCGGGAATATATCAACACATCGTCAATGCATACAATTACAAACTCGTCCAAGTATGAACGGAAATTATGTTCATCATATCCATAAAAGTTGTAGGGGCATTTGTGAGTCCAAGCGACATTACGACAAACTCATAATGTCCATATCGAGTCTTGAATGTTATCTTCGGACTATCAGACTCTTTAATCCTCACTTGATGGTAGCTATGTCGAATGTCGATCTTCGAGGATACCGAAGATCCCTGTAACTGATCAAATAAGTCATCTACGTGTGGCAGGGCATAATAGTTGTTTACCGTTTTCTTGTTCATCTGAATGTAATCTGTGTACACTGTCATCGATCCATCATTCTTTTTGACAAAATGAATTGGAGCATTTCAAGGTGGAGTGTTGAGCCTTACGAAACCTACGTCAAGTAATTTATGCGATTTCATCTTCAGCTCTCTCAACTCGGCCGGTGCCATGTGATAAGAAGCTATCGAGGTATAGCTGTAATGTGATCTCAATCTCTCTCTCAGGCATTAAACCTGACAAATCATTAGAGTCATTAGAGAACACATTAGGGTAATCTAACACTATCGTGATGTCTTGAGCCATCGGCTCTCCATCAGATGTCTCTTGAGCAATTGTTAGATATGAATCATATCCCTCATCAACAAGTCTTCGAGCTTTCAACACTGAGATATACTCCATTTTGGAGTCATGTAATGTACCTTTATAGGTAATCTCGGATATGTTTGGAATCTTGAAGACAACCGTCTTCATGAAGCAATTCACTAGGTATAATGAGTTGACAGCTAATCCACTCCCATAATCAGGTCATACTTGTCAAGTTGTAGTAGTAGACAGTCCGTGATCATCTCATGGCCACCAATCAACATTGGTAACTTTTTGACTATCAGTCTTATGCTGAACAACTGGCCACCTAACCTATGGATGTAATAGAGAGTATCTATGGTCTCTGCAACTCTACTTTCTAGAAACTCGATGTTCATCTATCACTTCATAATCAATTAAAACACAGAAAGATCGGTTCAGGACGCCATGGTTCTATGTAAGAACCAATATCATTAATAGTTATGTTCATGGATATTTCTAACTATGCTTTTTCTCTTCTTGGGATACATATGGAAATTAGTTGCAAATGGTGACATTTGTGGTTATGGAAATTGGAATGTCATATTTCCCTTTCGGATTAGCGACAAGTCAAAGAATTGTCGCTATCCAAGACCTAATGCGATCGGAATTATAATACTATGAATGTATGTAGCGGGGTACCACTGCTCTGATACCAAACTGTTGGACCCGCTCCCGCGGATCTGGGAAACCCGTTTACATATCGGCCGTAGTATCATGTTCTCTAAGGACCACATTAGAGTACTGAAAACTAGGGGAAATTTTTTTTAATGACATTCACATTAACTAACAGGCCACAGGACTATAACATGTCACACTTATATTGCATAAATTCCATAGCAGTTAACATGTAACAACAGAAATTTGCATTATGTACATGCATCCCAAGTTTATCAGAAGAGAAATAAAAGCATAAATATCTTGAACAAACTATAGCATGCGTACCTGATAATTGTAACTGCAGAAGCTGATGTTCAACTCTCCCAATACAACGGTGCAAGTATTTTGCCTGCAATCCATGGAATAAGGAGAAAAGAACATCAACAAACGTTGAGTACATCTAATTAATTAAAATTAACAGGAATTAGTGGTTCCAAAAGAATACAAGTAATTTGGCCTTGACAATTAAAATTTAAAGGTACTTGCAATGAAACAGGCTTTCAAGCTGTTTGGTATGTAAAACCCCATTCTACTCATCCTACACTAATTACCCACATTAATCATTTATATACCAATATCATGTGGTCCATATTTAAGTCATTGCCTTTCTATTAATTATAATACAAGTTTGACCGGTCTTGAGAATATGAATGATGAGACTCTGATATAATCATTATCTCTATTAATGCTTATAATGACGTTTAAGAATCTTGTGGATTGATCATAGTAAGAGTATATGATGGATCTGGGGTTTTGATTCTTTCCTTGTTGATTTTCTCAAGCTTAGTGGATAGTCTGTGGTCTTGGTCTGGGTAAGACCTCACACTATGACTCTAAGGTAGTAAGGTAGCCTTAGGGTTGGGGTGCCTCCGTAAGCATGCGGTGGAGTAAAATGCATCCTAACTAAATTCCCAACACGTCTACTAGCTATTTCAAACAACTGTGATAGTAGCTTGTAGTCTGATAAGGATGATTTTCATGATATGGTCTTTTCTCTTTGTCAGGAATTATTGGCAGAAAAGTAACTAGTTCAACGGAAACCAACTCAACTGTAACCAAGCTTCCATGTAACCAATTCAACTGTAATTCAACTTTAGCCAACTCAATTGTGACTCAATCCATTCTCAAATGTAACTTTTTCAGATTCAACTGTAACTGATTCAGATGTAGCCATAGAGGATTCAGATGTATACATGGATGATTCGGGTGTAGCATCGCCAAGTCTGCTGGCGAAAAATAAACAAAACTCAAGCGGTGAGGTAGCCTACAAAAGGCTCTTCCGTCTCGCCCTCTAATTGGAAGGGCGGTCCAATAGAGGGATAGGTCTACTCCAAAACTACGCCACTGAGACGGGTGAGAGAGACTCTCCGGAAAAGTCACTCTAGAAGAAAAATCGGCCCGACTGGTACGGGCTAACGAGCTCGAAAAAAAACAAGGGTCCTCCAGCCTAGGTACCCTAAAGAACAAGGGTCAGCGGAACTGGTCTTTAAAAGAAACATGCGGATCCCAGAGAGGCGTAAAAACTGCGAGCGCTCGCGAAAAACCGAGAAAAAGACTGGGATCCTAGACCCGCGCACTAAGCGGCCGCTACCCTAACTGGGCTTCCTATCTCCCGCCCAGTTGAGGGTCACCGCACCCTCGCACAATCATGTGTAAAGGTGATGAACCATTTTGATAACGCTCCCGCACCCTTAGTTAATTCGGTCAAATTAATGGTCCAAATTACTTTTAAGTGTTCGTTGCAGCCGGATACGAGAGGTTGATCAAAAACCACTTAAGTCAGATTTTGGTCAATTTTAAGCGGTGATATTTTTTACTTGGTGGAGTCCAAGGTCGATCTCAGGGAGGCAACTGTCTCCTTAGGTGGATTACAGCAATTTTCAAGTGTTGATGTTCGAGGGTCAAATTTTTTGGTCTTTTTATTTCTTATGCAGACATATGCAGACAAGTCTTAGCCAATTTAAAGTCAAATTTAATTGATGTGTCAAACGAAGTCCAAAAATAATGAAAATTGGCCAGAAGATTATTTATGATGAAAATGACCTACACTAATTTTTTTTGGAATTTTTCGACTCAAAATAATTTTTCTGTGAATTAAATAAACAGACAGAGTGATTTTCAGTGTTTAAATTTTAATAAATATCAAATCACAATTTTTCCAAGAACTAAAATTATCCTAGGAGGGTCTAATGATCAGGGACCTAGGAAAATTAACAGAACTTAAATTTATTGTGAAATGAATTAATTAAAATTAATTAAAGAAAATCACTAAACTATTTATTGAGGCCTCGTTATGCGTGCAAATGATATGAAATTTTTATGGAGTGTTGAAAATAATGTCCTTAAGCTACTGTGAATTTTTGGTGATTTTTGAAGGCACAGATAATTAATTAAAAATCAAAAGGCATCACTGGGCAAAATATGTCACAAATGAACCAATTAATTTATTAATAATTCAGGCATACCAACAAAAATCAAACACGTGTACAAACAGGTAGAGGACAAAATTCTCAACAACTTGCAATTTTTAGAATGTCAAAATGATGAAAAATGCATGCTATGGACACGTGCAAACACAAGGGTGTAAATGTAATACTGGAAAATAAAATTTCAATAAGTAAACGTGCTGACAGGGACTAAAATGCAATTACCGATAGTATGCAGGACTTCTATGCAATTTTTCCACAAGACACGTGCTCCTCACGTGATGTCTGCTTCACAGGGACCTCTTCGCAATTTTTGAAAGCTCCAGGGGCGGTCGGTGCAAATAACCCAGGTCGCACGTGCTCCTCACGTGGGGGGACCTAGGTTCGGAGGGCGTCGGAGGCTCGGAGCGAGGCTCGGGTCTTCTGGAGGTTCGGCCCAGCTTCGATGCAGCTTCGGGTTACCCGAGCCTAGGCTTGGATGCCAAGGCTCGGATAAGGGGACGTGGCGGCCTGAAGGCCCTTGGATCAAGATGGATCCAAGGGATGTCGATGAAGACGCGTGGCGGCTGGTGAGGCGTCCGATCCGAGGCGTGATCAACGGTCGAAGACGGGGGCGGCGAAGGGACGCGTGGCGGGGCGAGGGCCGTTCGATCAGACGATCGAACGGTTGCTGCTGCGTCGTCTCAACGGGTCCTCCGCCACCTGCGGAGGAGAAGGCGGAACTCCGGTGGAACTGGGCTTGCTCCGCCTAGGTCACCAGGCGTCGGTTGAGGAGCTTCTTCAGCTCCCACGTAGCTCAGAAGAAGCGGGAGTGTACGGCGAGCTCTCCGGTGGCCTCAAGATCCCTGGGGATGTGCTGGAGCTCTGCGGCGATGAAGCTCGAAGGGAGCTCCGGCGAGGCTCCGGCCAATGAAGGATTGAGGACCTGCGAAGGGTTAGATGGATAGCCGAGGCGTGCAGGTGTTCGTGGAGGAAAGTGGAGTGCTCGGCGAGGCCTACGGAGAAGTGAGGTGGCCCGGCGAACGAGCTCCAGCCAAACGGCGGAGCTGTTGGTTCGGAGGAGAGTGAAACTTGTCGTCGGGAGAGCGCGGAAGATACTGCGAGGATCGGAGCTTCGACGCGAAGCTCGGCGAGGTGATTGGAAGGCGCGAGGATGGTCGTGGGTGGCGAATAAAATCGGAGAAAGAGAACACGAAAATAAAGACGAAGATCGGAGGAGATGAAGGAGGTTACCTGGGGATTGGAGCTCGGATTTGAGTTCCAGGGTCGTCGCTCGAGGGATCGGTAAGGTCCCGAGGCTCTAGCAGCTGCTCGGAGGAGTGGCTGCGACACGGCGGGTGGGCCGAGGATCTCGCCGGAGAAGAAGCTCTGTCGTCGCTCGACAAATCAGCCAATTGCTGTCACCAATAGGAAGCTTGGAGCTCGAGGGATCTCTCTGGAGTGGCGGATCGGGGTGAAGGTCGCTGGTGATGGCGTATTTATAAGGTGGAGTTGATGGGTTAGCTGGTGGATTGGCGAAGTTGGTGGTCGTCGTGGGGCGAATATGGTGGAGGTGGTGGTGTTTGAGGGAGCTGGCGAGGGAGAGGGATGAGTGGGGTGTGTCGTGGGGAGGTCAGCGGCCGGCGAGGGTGGAGGGAGCGCTTCCAAGAATAGGAAGGGGGTGCCCCTCCCGCAAGGCAGAGATCGTGGGAGAGAGGGGGCACCCGAGGTAGGAGACGAAGTCTCCACCGTTGGATCTTGTGATCCAGCGGTGGAGACTAGCGCGTAGCGAGCGGTTAGGATTAGATCTGGGATGCCCAGATGAGGGGTTATGAGAGCGCCACGTGGCGCGTTGTGGCGAGGCGCGAGCGGATGGTTCAGATGAAAGGGTAGAGATGATCTGAGGGTCGAGACTCGCTGGAAAGTGGGCGGCTGTGATGAGAGGATCGGGGGCGCGATCGAGCGCGGTGGGTGCCGCCACGTGGCTTGTTGAGAGCGCGGCGCTAAGGGACGGTGGAGATGAGGTGTGGGCTTTGATCCTACGGTCCATGTGAAGGGCGTGCGTGGCAGCGGCTAGGCCGTTGGATCAGGATGGTCATCCAACGGCGGAAGGCGCGGGCGGATCAGACAAAAGGGCAGCGGGCCGCGTGGCGCAATCAGAGGGCGCCACGTGGCCTGCTGTGAATGGCTGGAGGAAGAAATGCGTGTCGAGAGAAGAGGAAGCCGAATTTGGAAAAACTCAAAACATGAAAGTTGTAGATCTAGATGAGATCTACAAGTTTTCATGTTGACCAAAGACGGAAATAAGGTCAAATATGGCACATAAATACAAGGATACATAAATGTAGTATACAAAATGACCCAAAAACCCAGTTTCTCATACAAGCTCCAATTGCAATGAAATTAGTCTCATTTGAAGGTCTTTTAATTTGTAGTATTCTAAGAGTGAGTAAACCTAATTAGGGGTTTGTATGAGGGCTTTATGTGTGTTTAATGTACAAGGGTTCTCAGGATATTTGGGCTATTTTACAAGGGTGATTTTAGGCATTCTTCCCTATGTTATTAAGGAATATAATACACACATATTATAGAGAAGAAGTTATTTGATGAAGATGTATTTTACAGGGGATTTTTGGCATTCTTATTTAAATGCAGATGAGCTGCTAAAATGCATGAATTATGGGAAGTATGCATGAGTGTTATTTATGCAAGATAAAAGGAAATATGCCTCTATTTTCTCGGGAACAAGGCTCTATTTTTGACTTTTGATGTGATGAATCACAGATTCATCAAAAGGTCAACATGACTGGCACTAATAATTATTAGTATCACTTGAATCATCATCAATGACTTGATTTCTCATCCTTTCCCAATCTCTGTTGTGATTAACTTTACAGATCTAGGCATATTGTCGACAATCTTATTGAATAGTGATCCATAATTGTGATTCATACCTGAATAATTGATCACGAAAATTTCCAGTCATTAATCATAGATTATCACCTAATTTGGCGGCCCGCACATTGATCTAAATTTTCTAAGTCACTTGGATGAAAATACCCTAATGATCTTATTTCTCAAATCATGAGTTTAGAAGTTGTTCATTAGATCTGGATTTAAATCTAGATCGATGCCAGATTCCCGACTTTTCTTATTTAAATCATGGGATTAAGAGTTACTCATTAGATCTTAGATACTATTCAACATAACATATAATAAATGTGATTCATGTAATCGAGATGCATTATTATAGTGATTGTAGTTGAGGGCTCGTTTTTCTAACTTGATGTCCCTAATATGTACGAAATTGCAGTGTGACAATAAACCAAAAATTTTGCTATACATGTAACTGAATTCCTTCAAACAGATCCAAATCGGATATATTTTCTAGAATCATAAAAATCATCATTTTTTATGGTTGCTTTCTAGGATCTGATCTTTAGTTCTATAAGATAGAGGACTGTATCCTTAACTAGACCATTCACGTGGGTAATCCCTTCTTTTTAGACCAACTAAGAGCTTGTAATTTGAACCACAACCCCCTTTAAATGTAAGTATGCATGCTTGATCATCAAATCAGTAAACAACGAGTTAAGATTCAGAAATAATCTGAACATGGAACAGATTAGATAGTGGGGAAGGTCATGTCCATCCACTTTGAAATAGACATGGATTACACTAAAATTCCATCTACTCCTGCGCTTATACCTTAATCTTATAAATATCATATGCATTAATAAGATGAAAGTCAACACAGCTAATTGGTCTGAGAACAGGAAGTTGCTTCGGAAAAACAACTGGAATGACGTGTTAGTATCATGAAGAGAATGATTCACAATAATTCAATGAAAAAGTTGTATTGTCACTAATTAGGCAAATTTGGATAAGAGTTCCGAAATCCTTTGGATAGCAACAAGCACAAGTAGGAGAGGTATGATAACATTATAGCAATTGACTAGGAAGTGGTAAGGAGAATGTATGCTAGATATTCATAGCAGAAAAATCAATTGCTCACTAGAATCAAACCCTGGATGTTCTCATGTTAAGATGAGAGAGCGGCCAGCTTAGTTATTGTTACTGATCATGTCATAATTTTTCACATTTTCAATCTCTGACGGTTTTAGTTATATATATACTTCATGTGTGGCCTTATTTGTTGATATGGAGGAGTAAACAGTAGATATGGATTCTATATTTCAAATATAAGATCGTGGTGGATTTTCAAAGTCCAACAAATTGGCTCAATTGGCCATACTCTCTCGAAGAACTTAGAGGTTCAAATAACGTGTCTACAAAATAAACATATGGACTAAATTTAGTAAAAAAAAAACATTGAATGCAGATTTTTCTGTACCATGTCTAGAATCTGCATAATGCATGCACCCATCGCATGCATTAAAACAAACTGTCTGTGACACAGAATGTCGAATTTATAAACCTATTAATGTCATAAATATGATGAGAAAAATTTTCAAAGGATCAGAGAATATTATTTCTTTCAGAGATCTGGACATGTTCAACGGACCATGGAATTTAACCCACCCACTCTGAAGATGAAGCAAGAAAAAAAATTCCAGAACAGATCGTGTGAGGAAAGACCACCATAATTCAAGAAAAAGGAAAAAGTAATGGACAAAACACAAAATGTAAAGATGACACGGAAAGCAGTAAATGGAAGGTTTAGCTTGTACATTAGATCCTCAAATTGAAGGAAGATGGCTTTATCACAACAATAACATGCATGCAGTTGCAACAAAAGCTTGCAGAGCAGCTACAACTTGGAATCAATCGGCAACAACAGCTTGAAGGAGAAGGCCTGTGAATGGGTCCTTCGTTGGGAAAAAGGGGGAACAGAGATGTGGAAGAGAAGAAGGTTCAAGTGATATTTATAGGGAAATAGGGTATGTACGCGTGGATGCATTTAAGGGAAACTGTACACGTGTTTGCAGAAAGTTTATTATTATTACTTTATTATATATTTGTGAAATACCAAAAACTTCACATTACCACTACACACCTCCGATTTAGGCGAATAATGGCTCATTTCGACCGTCTCGGAGTGACGATCAAAGTGGGTATAATATTCATATACTTTTGGATTGAGTATTAATACCCGAAATTCGAGATACGATTTTGATTTATGGCTAAATTTTGCGGTTTTAAAATATCAAATGACCTCCGATCGACGAACGGTCGATTCCGTTGATCTTATTTCATCGAATCAGATTTTTAGGTGGTCTCGATTTATTTCGCGGTTTCCGAATTTGCGTCGTGGCTTTTTCGGGCACGCATTACGATGCGATCGATTTTTGATCGATTTTGCCCGAACGACTTTTGATTCACGATCAATTGATTGATTTATGTTATTTAACGTTGATTATTAACTTTATTGAGTTATACGGACCCTAATCGAGTCGAGTTCGGGTTTTTGCAGATGCGGATGTTATAAGTTCCTATACATCTTCTGTTGCTCAGTAGATGTCGTAATAGGCATGTAGCTTTGAAGCTTGTCAAATATGCCACGAAACGAAGAGTAATAAACATGCAGGGCGGCCATTCTGCTTGGCATTGTAGATATCAAACTGTAGCTGAAGAATCTTGGCCTCATTCTTCGCTTGAGCATATGTTGATGCCAAAGTGTCCCACATTGCCTTGGCAGTGGGCTGAGTCAGAATATCATTGACTATTTCTGTTGTGAGAGTCCCACAAAGCCAAACACGCGCATATGCGTCATCTTGCTTCCAAGAAGCATTTGCCTTATCCATTGGCTATGTATCTGTCAGGATGTACTCCTTATTGTTGCACTGCATGAGGGTGAGATACTACATGGACCACAACTCATAGTTGGTCCCATCCATCTTAGCGATGGGAGTCGGGCCTGTGAAGGCTCCGGATGAGAAAATGTCACCTTGTTCTCTGACATGATGATAAGACGTACAAAGAACGGAACTCAACTGGGGTGTAGACCGATATAAACAAGTCTACATGATCATACGAAGGATTAGTTGTACGTGTAGACTCATACATACCATCTTTACCAATCTTCGTTGCTTACTAGGGCATGAAAACATGATTTATAGATCTGAAATCACGTTTTCCGGTCAAAATCAGACCAGTTCAGACCTCAGAATGTCTTGCAGGGGTGCGCGGAGGCACATGGGATGGTCGAAGACAACCTCAAATACCGGGGCTGCGGTCTAGAGGTGCCCGACAGCAGCCTAGATGCCACGGTTGCGGCCTGGGCCGGGTTGCAGCCTGGAATGCCCAGGCAGCGATGCATATGCCGTGACTGCAGTCTGGAAAGACCCTAGCCGGCGGCCTGGGGAGTCACCGAGGGAGAGGAGGCGTCGGGGGTGCTGGGTGACGCTGAGGGGGAGGCTGGGCGATGCCTGGGGGGCTGGGCGACATCGGGGGAGGGCTGGGCAGCGCCGGAGAAGGGGTGGTGGCGGCCTAGCGTGTACGAGAAGATGGAGACGAGGCATGCGAGTAGGGTTAGGTTTAGGGTAGGATACGGGAACTCCGGTCTAGGACCGTCGCTATGATACCATATGAGGGAAAAAGAATCGAATACATTAATGAGAGGCCCTAGGGTTCTCTTATATAGGAGAGGAAAGTATTGGGCAAATTACAAGGTAAGGACAAAAGAAATAGAAAATAAGTAAAATAATAATAATGATAACAAATATCTCAACAACTTATATTAATGAGAATATAGAATTTACAACATACATTACCTGGACTCCTAAAAGCTCGTTAGAGCCCTACAATGAGACACTACATTTTCCAAATATTAAACCTCGGGTTTCAAAAGACGAGCTCATTTCTGTGGAAGTCATTGAGGAGAAGGGGGTTCTCCGACTGCTGGATTGTCAGGATGAAGAGATGCATCACTACGTCATCATTCTCGATCTTAGTGAATGACCGGCCAGAGGGGAGCTTTTTTCAGCTGTAGAGGGTGTGCGGCAGGGATGTCCCTTGGTTCCCATGCTGTTTGTTCTTGTGGCAAATGCACTGGCGGTTCTTTTCAAGCAAGCGATTGAAGGAGGTTGGTGCGAGGGCTTTCGTCTTGGGGACATCTCGGTCGGACTGTTACAGTACCCCGACGATATAGTTCTTTTTCAATGCTGAACAGAGGAGATGAGCAGTAGAGCAGTATCTCTGGGCTGGAGATTAATTTGTAGAAGTCGGTGGTAATCACTTTTGGGTTACAGAATGAGGAGAGGGGCAGGATAGCAGAGCTGCTTGGTTGTCCGTTGGGGATCTACCGATTACCTACCTAGGCCTACTGTTGGTGGCAGGTAAGCTCAGACAAGCGAAGTGAGACGCGGTTGTTCAGAGGATGGAGCTCAAGCTGGCAGGGTGGAAAGCAGTTACTTTATCTAGGGGTGAGAAGCTGGTGCTATTGAAACATGTGTTGTCGGCCATCCCCATTTCCTTTTTCTCAACCAGGTTGATGCCAATGGGGATTAGGAAGAGGATTGAAAAGCTGATGAGATTGTTTTTCTGGTCAGATGGGAAGCAACAGAAGTCGGGCCTGCACCTGGTTTGTTGGGAGGAGGTTACAAGAGCTCGAGATCAGGGAGGCTAGGGTGTTCGGAATGTGTATTGCATGAACAAGGTTTTGTTGCAAAGTGGGTGGTGCGCATATGCGGGCCATCTAAAGACCTGGCCACGAGACGACTACGAGAGATTTACGGAGTGAAAGGAGGCCTGGTGGCAGGGGCAACTCGCTTTGAGTCACCCTTATTGCAGGGGGTGCGCGAGGTAATGGGCATGGCTTCAGATTCTGGAGGGATGACTGGAAGGGGGATGGCACCCTTGAGAGGTGGTTCCTGAGAGTATTTGCGATGGCAGCTTCAAAGGAAGCGACTTTAAGGGAGGTGGCTCAGTCAGGAGCGTGGATGCCGGGGTTTGCTGCTTTCCTCTCAGATCGAAGGAGGGAAGACTTGGTTAGACTGCATGCAGAGGCTCCTACCCCGGAGGATTTCTCTTTGAGCAGGGATTATGAGAGTGGACAGGTACGGGATTTCCGATCAAACATTTCTATGGAGTGCTCATAAATGGTGAAGAGGGTTAAGATCGGGTTCTTTGCCAGTATGTGAAGATTATGTGGGCAAGCAAGATTCCGAACAGGATAAAGGTCTTCTTATGGTGCCTGCAGAGAGATAGACTATGTGCCCAATGTGAGGAGGGTGAGAATTTTTGGCATACAGGATGTGACATGGGACAATTGTGAGGAGCAGACGGAGAATTCAGAGCATCTCTTCTTCACTTGCGCGACTTCGGCAAAGGTGTGGAGGGAGCTGGCGATACCGTGGATGGGGGTTGGTAGCTCGGCGATGTTTTGGGAATCGATAGACAAGAACACTCAAAACAGAAAATCACGCCTCTTCCTTCCTCACCCGAGGACCAAAGGATGGGTGTATGATTAGAATGAGCGCGCGGAAGCGCCTAAGCTCGCGAGAGTGGGAAATTCTCCACTCCCTCAACAGACAGTAGGAACTTGTCCAGTCTCAACCTCGATCTCGCATTGCGTTAAGTATGCGTACACCCATCCGCATCAATAATTGTAAGCCCCAAGAATTGTATCATCTCTATGCACTAACCGGAGGCAGCATCCCTCCCACCCCCCTTTGAGGGTGATCATCCGGCAACAGCGTAAGGTTGAACCCCCCCCCCCCCCCCCCACACACACAATCCATGCCTCGTCAGTAAGGTTGTGGCTCGTCTGCACCAAGTCTGTCTCTAAAGAGCCCATTCTACTTCCATTAGGCCCAGTGGGCCTATATACCATTGGTCACCGTAAAGGAGAGTCCATCTGCACGACGCCTGAGGCAGATAGAAAGCGAGAAGGCAGACCTCCATTCTGCCAGCACCTCAAACTCCTCCTTCCAACCTGTGAGCAGGCCACCAGTTGCTCCCTGGGCCTCCAACTCCGCAGCCTCAAAGTTGCGCCCAACACCCAAATCACGTCCCACATCTACCACATTTCTAGACAGCTTCATTTCTTGCAAAATGAAGATATCTGCTTTGGCCTCCCATATCAAATTCCCGACCCCTAGGCTCTTTTCGGGTCGGCCCAGACCCATCATGTTCCAAGACAACATCCTCATTTAGAAACATTGGAGATCTTCCTTACCGGCTGTGGCTGCACCACCCCCAGACATTCAGCAAATCCTCTGTCCAGAAGACAAAAGCGACTCGGTCTACCCCAGGGCGACTCATTATCCGCAGGAGGTGGCAAAGGAGTCCATGGACGCTCTACATCATCGAGAATCTCCACCCTGCACCTTCTTCTAGCCGACCTCAAAGCCTCCCCCTTCTCAAAACATACTCTAAACTTGGGCCCTATGTCGGCTGCTCGAGAGGGATCCCCTTCTGACAGTAGCCTCGAAGCACCCGCTTCATGGACCAAAGCCACATGGTTAAAACCCCTCGGCACCCCTCCTGAATCAAGTGGTGCCTACTGCTTGAAAGCCACCACCGAACCTCCAAATGCTTGCACTTCCTCCCATGGCCTCAAATCTCAGCGAAATTCGATCGAATTTCTGTCGAATATCAATATCCAGCCGAAATCGAAAGTCGACCGAAATGGCCGAAATGATCGAAATATGGGGGCCCTAGTACAAAAAATGATCGAAATGACCGAAATTTCAGTCGAAATTCTACCGAAATTCCGTTTCGGTCGGTCACCGAAATGGTGACCGAAATCGACATTTAGGGCCTTGATTCCTCCGCCTGGGACCGCCTAGGAGAACCACCTCCCCTTCCACTGGACCGAACCCCTCCACCAAGCCAACTTCCGCCTTCTCTTTCTCCAACCCAGCATCACCACAAAACTTCCACAACCCCTCCCTCCGCCTCTCCACCCGCTCTCCATCAGCCTTCCCTTCCTTTAGCCTCTCCTCCCATAAGACCCTCCGCCAGACATCTAACTCGGAGGTCCCCACCCGCAAGCTCAATCGGACCGACCCCTTGACCGCTACCGACCACTTGCTTGGATCCAACTGCCCCAGCTTCAAAATACAGGTAGTGCACCATGGATACCCGTCCTTCCAGGATCAGATTCATACCCGAATCCCTTTCCAGATCCAAGACCACAGCCCCTGGCTGCCGACACCACAACGTCGCCTAGATCCGGACCCGACACCTATTCCAGTTGTCTCGAATCCCCAACACGTGCCTCAAGATTTGGAGATCCCTCGAAAGGAATGATAGTCTGAAATGGCACCTTCCCTCTGTTATCCCCTTCTGTAATCACAACAGTCCCCGATGCTTCGGATCTCTCTGTTCCAGACGATTCTCCTTCAACGCCACGTGAAAACCGAGGCGACGGTTTTGCAATGTCCTCTCTGTTGCAGCTTTTCGACTCCCCCCCCCCCCCCCGGTCAGCCGGTGGCGCCACCGAGCGCCCTTTCACAACCTCCGACCAAGACTTATGAGGTCCGCTAACCGGGGTCTCCGATTCACCGTGATAAAAGTCGGAGCCAACAATGGCCAACTCAATCTCCATGGACTCGCCACGGAAGAGCAACTTCCTCCAACCCAACTCCAGCGGACTTAGCTTCTGCACACGTACAACCAACTCCGCTTCCCTCCCCAACGTGCAGTCATCGGACTCAACCCCAATCACCGAAGCCACACCTAAGAAGATCTACCTCAACACATCTACCCTTCTCTAAATTACGGGGATACCGCACACCCGCACCAAGCTCAGGTACCGAAACACCAACTGACTGTCGAAACTGTTCGGAGCTCGCCATTGCAGCAGAGTCTTCTTGTTCTCGCACATCTGCAATATCGCCCTCACCTCATGCTCCTTAAGGCCCCGTGCCATCACTCACCACGGGCTTAACATAGCTACATCCCCGTCGAACCGGCCGTCGGTAGCCGCTCCCACGTCCGATGTGCCGTAAAAGAGGGTCCGAGAATCGCCTCCCTCGCCAATTAGCAGCACATCTTCTCGCGCCACCTCCTTCGCTCGGTTCTCCGTCTTGCCAACACCCGAAGTACACACCCTCACGCGGTGACCAAACCCGCGACATTTGAAACAACATACTAGCTCCCGGCATGAACATGCCCTGTGTCGAAGCGACTCGCACCTGAAGCATCCGTGGCCAAAAGGACTCACCTTTCGGTCGTCGTACTGACCAAGAGTAGGAAGCATCCCCCCCACCCGACGCCCCACGGTCTTCAGCTGCCTATCTACACACCACCTTGAGCGGACGAGAACCCACGTTGCTCCCCCACCGTCGCTATCGCCCTCTCCCCCCTCGCCTCTCATCTCTAATCCCAACTGACTAACCGTCGGCATATCAATGATTATAAACATGAACATCGACGTATCTTTGTATTTGTGACTAATTTCATATTCTCGGCAATAGAAATCTAAATGTTTAATGTTGATTAAAATTTTAAAAGGTTAGTTGATGTAGTGTATGAGTCATGTCTATATTCACATATGTACACCTGCACGGTCTATCCCGTGGGAAAGGAAGTCTGGTATATGAAAGGAGCACTACTTTCACTCCAATAATGAATGTGGTCGGTTAAATGTCGAAGAGAAAGAGATCTACGGTAACCCATGGTGCTATATAATTAAAGATGATTTCTCGTACCTTCTTTCTTTTTGTTTTCTCGTACCTTCTTTCTTTTTGTTTTGGTGTTGCTGCTATTGTCTTGGAAATTGCGGGATTGTCTGAACCATGGCCTCAAATTTCGACGAAATTTCGCCAAATTTCTCCGAAATTTCCATTTCTCTAAGTCACCGAAATCGAAACGCTGCCTTATTTCTTTTTCTAGGATTTCAACGAAATGTCACCGAAATGTCAACGAAATTTCATCGAAATTGCATGTCGTTTTGGTAAATCAACACAAATAAGGGATCTACCCTTCACTTTCATCAAAATTTGCATATATTAATGAATTTTCACTTATTTATTCGTCAATGTGTTGAGTTGTTAGAGTGTTTTATGTTATTTAAAGAAGTTTTTAGTTTCTAAATGTTAGATCTAAATCCAACCAAATCAGTCAGCCATAAAATTTAAGAGTTAAATTCAAGTTTTTAACTGAAGAGCTTTATTTCTTTTGTTCTTCCTTTGTTTTAATATATACATATATGTTTTGATTAGTAGTTATTGTATGTGTCATCTCATTCTTATTGACAAGGTGATTATCATGACTTTTGCTTCCAGTTTATCATACAGTTCTGACTCTAGCAACATGTTGCTCTAAATATCAACATGTGTGATGATATGACAATAATATTACTTTAAAATTGTATTTACAATTATATTTTATAAATAAGTATGCCTTTCATTATTTATTGACTTAGAAATACTAAAAACCTTAGTTTCTGGGGAAATGTTTAGTTTAGAAATTTCCAAGATTTCTGACGATTTCACCAAAATTCTCCGAATTTTCTCTTTCTGGACATGGCGAAATGAAATCAAAATCTGAAATTTAAGGATTTGCTTTATTGTGGCTTCTCTTCATTACAAAGAGTACATATGGTTGTGTGAGGGCTAGGTTGTTAGCAGCCTTCAAAATCTTGTGATCGTAAGTATTTGCCTACTATCAGGTTGGATATAGATTATGCTTCTGAATGCTACGCACTTTCTTGGTGTTAATTGATTTGTTTGTGTCTTGTATAGCAAATATTTTATGATCACAAGTATGCAATACATCTATTAGACGTACATGTTACAAAGATTTGTGTTTGTGAGTGTATGAGTGTGCCTTATTTTATTCCTAAAAATAAATATTTTTCTATGTTGAAAGTATTTGGGTTAGATACAAGTTCTAAGCTATCATTTTAATCTTTAATTTCTTACATAAGATATCATTTTGCTATTACTCTTTGTTGGCCTATGTTTTTCTTTGTTATTATTGAATGTGCCACCATTCTCTTCATATTCAAGAGATGAAACTAATGGCTTCTAATTTCAGTTCCAAATTTGATTTTGATTTTGAGCAATATACTACTTTTCTATTGTTGGAATGATTGGATGGAAATTTAATTTAACATATCATGTTAATATCTTACTATTAGCAAAAAAACGTGTACTTCTATATCATTTATTGAGTTAAAGAAATCTTAATTTAGGAAAAAATGAGTTTTCAAGTAATTTCTCCAATTTCTGATCATTTCGACGAAATTCCAACGAATTTCTCTTTCCATGCTTTACCGAAACGAAATCGAAATCCGGCATTTAAGGCCTTGGTCTGAACCGTCTCTTAGACATTTGATTATTATTATTATTATTATTATTTTCCAATGTTTTGGGCAGGTTTAGGACATTTAGTTGCTAAAACTGAGGAAGAGTACGTTCAGCTGGCCCTCGAGTTGTCTTCAGATGTCAAGGCACTGTCAGACCTGCGGATGAGTCTTCGAGTGCTCATGTTAAAATCGCCAGTTTGTGATGGGCAACGGTTCACAGAAGGACTGGAGTCGGCGTACAGGAACCTATGGCACAGATATTGTGGGGGTGATATCCCTTCCCTCAAGAACATGGAGTTATCGGAACATCTGCTGCAGTCATCAGTATCTGGAAACTCCCCAGCGAAATCACCGAGTACTAATGCATCCCAAAATCAAGTTACACATCCAAAAATGAATGGCATCACCCCGATTTCATCTTCCATAACGACCAATCCATTGCATATTGCAAATGGTGGTGATAATCGAAGTGGACATTATCGAGAGTGATATTTGAATGCTTCATCGGCTGTCAGCAGTTCCTCCACAAGTAGGTATTTGTGGCTCCGTGCGGGCCTTGCCTCTTACATTGACTAAAATCAGATCAAGTGATTCTATGGAACCCTGTAACTTCAACTTTAGGTGGTTATTGTTTGGCCAAACAAGGATACGAGCGCAGTGCGCTCCGAGGCGATGTGGCTGGGGGCGGCAGGAGTGGGTGGGTAATGGTATGAGGGATCTGTATTATTTGTAAACAGAGCTGAGCTCATTTCGGCAAGGCAGGCTGTTGTAACCTGTGATGGGAATGGTGCAAGCTAAATTCTTTGATCTCGTTTATGCTAGCTGGGTGCCGCCATATAATCTTGGCGTGCTGCATGTGCAAAGTAGCATGTTATTTTTTCAAGTGATCGTTACACTGACAGCGTTTGGATATCACAGAAACATCTGTTCTTTCGATATATTGGTAGGTAGCAGTCGGAGGAAATTGTAGACTGCTAAACCATGGAAATATTGCAGTTATAACCGATTTCGCTTTAAGCAATTCTGCTGTAATATAAAGTAAGATCTCAGTCTTGAAATATAAAATTAGTTGAGATTTGCATCACTTGTATCAGATAAATGGATACAACTTATTTAAGTACAAAAAAAACTTTGATGTTCAAAATAAATTTTGTATGACAGCCCATTGTGATAATTATAGGTTGTAACTGCTAAATAGCAAGGTGTGCAATGACTAGGGGAAGATCTTGACGGGATTTGTCTGTGGGGCGGTGTGAGGAAATTTGTTGTTGCTTAATTATTTGGTTGCCATGCGGTCGTGCAGTGGTAGGGGTGTTGATGTAATTTTTCCAAGCATGTAAGCTACTTCACGGGGATGAGCGTATGGCTAGATGGCAATCAAATAATTAATCAACAAATTTCCTCTTACACCACACCACCTTGCGGTGGCAAGGGTGTCAGTGCAATTTTTCCAACCACGGGTATTGATGTGATTTTTCCAACATTGTAGGTGCCAATCCAGTCGCATGGCAATCAAATAAACCGACGGCAAATTTCCTCTTATACGGCAACATCATGTGTCGGTAGGATTGTCGGTGCAATTTTTCCATCCATGACGCTAAAAGCATGTCAAGATTAATGATGTGTTATCTAATAGGCACCCTCTTACACTGCAAAATTATATTTATCTATTCATGACAAACTATAAGTCAATTTATGTGTGTACAAAATTGAAATGATTTTTTTATCCATGTTAATTAGCTTTTCAAGATTTTTATGCTTGTATCTATGCTTTGTCAAACTATGAAATATGTTATCATAGTAGGTCGAAACATGAAGTTCATGTTTGCATAGTTGATGTCTTGTTAAAAACTTGGATGGTCATTCGATGGCTTTCAATAACCAAATGGAATTGAAACTTTTAAATCCAATAGTTTTGCTATTAAAAATGCAATACTTATAACTAAAAAGTTTGCAATAAAATAGGTTGTGTACCATATCGTAATAAAGTGGGAAAAGGATTTTTCTATAAAAGTGATCCCAAAAGCACTTGGTTCAAAATGGAATAGATTATGTTAATAGCTGTAGTCCAAAAGTACCTAGATCTGCATGATTCAAACATCATTCGAGCACATTCTTGTGGGCTTTGTTTTCTTCTTTAAACAATCATGTTTTATGTGTAGCTCTAGGAAACAAATACACGTAATGAATTCTTGGAGAGGTACAAAATTCCCTAAACCTTTCTCTTCCTCAAGATCGCTATGGATTAAAGAGGTGCAATATCCATTTTCTGACTCAATTCATTCACATAATTTGGAGAATTCCCCGAGGTTCGGTTTTTCGAGCATAATATGAGCACATACTCGTTTAATACATTATTAGGAGTCAAGCTCCAATTCTCTTATTAAAGGTTTAGAAAAGTATTGTATATTACACTTATAATTTATTTAAGAAAGGTCTCATAAACTAGATATTTATTCAAAATAATATTGTATGTTCATATTAACCAAGCAAATTACCCACAAGATTTTTCCAAGAGAATAGTAAAACCTACATCAATTAGCACACATTTTATGTCAATTTTTCAACATTGTATATTATATTGGGATAACTATGTTGGACTCGGCTGGCCCAAGCTCGGCCCAAAAAGTCTTATGGAGTCTCTACTTTGTCCAAAGCCAATCGCATATCTGTTTTGGGCTTGGGTTAGGGTAGGTTACGAGTGTTGGATTTTGAGCTCAGCAGAACCAACCTGGTACAATACTCATCCCTACTCAACATGTCGTTTGGTTGATATCAAACTCTTTTGTTTCAAGGATGCTCTAGTTAATTTTTTTAGTTCACATCCATCACAAACAAAAGATATTTTTTAAGCAAAACTAAGCAAACCTTTTACAAGGTAATGTCTAGTTACTTTATGTAACTTAACTTACCATGCTAATGTGATATTTCTTAATCAGTGGCAACTAACTTAACTTACCATGCTAATATGATGTATCTTAATCAGTGGCAACTAAGTTATTTATTCGTTGGTGAATTTTGGGTGACAATAGAATACAAACCCGATGCCACCTATTGAAGATGCATTAAGCTACACTAAGGGGTCAATTCCCTTGTTTGATTCGGGTATAAGTAGGAATAAGGATGAGGAATAAGGAGAATAATGGTCTATTATCTATTCGGTTGGAAAGATAGGAATAATGAGAATAAGGTGGAATAATGGTCAGTAAGGTGGAATGAAGATAAAAATAATGGTGGAATAAGGTAAAATAATGGGATGTAGATGGGAATAGACGCACTCTTGGGAACCGCACCATGCAGGTAATTGGCATCTTATTCCAGTGCTTATTGTCCAAACGAACAGGGCCTAAGTGTGAGGAATGGCTTTGCATTATTTGTTTCCTATTATGCCATTGGATGATGCTTAGGGCAGCTGTTTTTGCTCATAATTGTAATGAATCTAATAAATGAAAATGACTTACTTAACTGGTTTTCAACTCCTTATATACATGTTCAAAGGTGAGATGTGAGTTATTTCTTGCCTCTCCTGTTGTCCTTGCACTAGAGTAATTGTTAATTGTAGTCCTTTGATTTAAAAACTTCAACGAGGGGAAATGGGATATTAATGAGAGTAATTCGGTTACTGAATGATGGAAATCGTAGGAAGTTGAGTACATTTTTCCATCATTCAGTGTAGTCGATCATGTGGCCATGCTCTTTGTGCATTGTTCGCGAGCAACCAATATCCCATTTCCCCTCGCTGAAGTTTAGTTCTCTCTTATGCGTATAGTCCAGGGCGTCAAGACTTGTTGAACAAGGGAAGAGCTGGATTTGTGGATGATAGAATTTGGTTGTTGCCAACGGTGTCGGAGGAGGGGGAGAAGAAGGTTGTGACCATGTTGCAGTTTCCTCTTGGTGTTCGATGTTCTTAGTTTGTAGACGTAGCCTGGGGAACAATGGTGCCTCAATGGTGAGGGAGCATTCTTTGCCGATTCACATCTCCATATTTATTACCCATTATCTAATTGCTTCTTATTCATTTGTAGATGATTTCTTATGCCAATGAACGATGGATGGTCACATCAACATAGAAATAGATATAATGTAGGTTCATGTTTGAGTGGACCCGACTGTCTGTTGTAATACAGCAAGTGTTGTATTACAGGGGATCGTCCGATTGAGATCGGACGGCCCTCCCTGGGGGTCGAGATAGTGGGCCCCCTATGAGGGTCGTGCTAGAATTAGTTTCGCGGATGACCTAATGGTCAAAACCGCCACAAGATCGAATCTCGCGCCGAGTCTAACCACCCGGGTGTGGAGGTAGGGGCGGACGATACGAGGGCTCACGTCCTATATAAACCTCCCTTAGGGAGAGGAAAAGTATGTACATCATCGGAACCTCGACATCGGGAGCCACCATCCCTCTCTCCATCTCTCTCTCCATCTCTCGATCTCCCTCTCGCGTTCAAGCAAAGAGATAAGTGTCAACGTACTAGACAGATCCTAGACTGGTATCAGAGCCTCCTCGATCACGGCCGCTACTCCATCCTCGCATCGTCGTTGTTGGCCGTGTGCTGCCGGGAATGTTGAGAAAGAGGAGCCGTCGTGCTGTGTATTGCTGGGAACATTGAGAAAGAGGAACTGCCACCCTCTCTTTTCTTTTGGAATAGTCAAACACGAAAAGGGTTAGAGGTTTGGTTTTATTCCAATTTTGCCCCGGCCTATCGCATGCATTGTAAAAAAATATCACGTGAATGCCCGAAACTGTACTGGAAAAGACGTATTATTGTTGTCTTGTTTTTTAAATTGTCCTATTACATCACAACTCCCTATAATCATGTCCTAATACACCACAACCCTTGTAATGTTTGGATTTACTTCGCACCCCCATGATCTTGCATTTTTTTGCACCATTGATTCCTACCATTAACTTTCGTTAGTCAAACCACATATAGTATTATTTTTTTGTCATAATTTTTGTTTCGTTGACTGAATTAGAAGTTTGCTTGAATACTCAATCTTTAACCTTGAATAAGTTTTCTAAAAAAATATTACGTGGTTTCTTTTTTTTCTAAAAAAATGAATCTACTTTATTTGCTTAATATTTTTCCTTTTGCATATTCATGTTATATAAAATAAACTCATACAAACTTACATGTATTTCATTAGATCAAAAATGACAAGCAAGATAATTGCCACTGATGTGAAAAAAATTGAGTATCTTAACAGTACTAATTACGAGTTGTGGAGTAGAAAGATCTATTATGGCATGTTACACGATAGCATACACTCCATCATAGACAAACCCGATCCAACCTTATCTGAAAATCCAACTGTAGAGGAAATTAGGTCCCATGAATAGTGGGAGCAAACAGATAATAGGGCTAGGAGCTTCATGCTAACCCACATGGATTTGAACCTGATTCGAGTCTTTAAGACATGCGAATCAGCTTACAAATTCTGGACCGCGATTAAGGAGAAATATCACTCCAAGTCAAAAGTGAACGTCCAACTTCTTCTACACAAGTATAATTCGTGTAGAATGAAGGAATCTGAAAGCGTCCTTGAGCACGTGAACAAGATGGTCGTGATGGCCAAGGATCTTGCGGCTGCTGATTACACGATTCTAGAAAGGATGCAGATCGCAGCTATACTAGGAAGTCATCCAATGTCATTCGACATGGTTGCCACATCTCCACGAATGAATGGCAACATTAAGTCCGTAACGGACCTACCTGCATAGCTGGTAATTGAGCAGGACCTCTCTAAGAAAAGATCGAAAAATGAGATCTTTGAGGTCGGGGAAAAAGAAAAAGAAGCAAATGCCGTACACGCGAAGAAAAGGCCGGGCCTCTCCAAGACGAATTTCAAGGGAAAGGGTGAGAAATACCCACGCGACTCTTGCTATGGCTACGACAAATATGGCTATTTCAAGGTCAATTACCCAACAAGAAGAAGCTAGGAAATCCTAAAATGCCTAAAAACAAAGGTAAAAAGAAAATGGAATTTGCAACTGTCGTAGAATGCGACTCCGTCATGACGGACAGTGATGGATGGCGGATCGACTCTGGAGCAACCAGACACATCGCCAAGCGAAGGAAGGCCTGGTGGACTTCAAGGAGCTGAGAAAAGGAGAAAGAGGATCTTCATGGGGAACAACACATACTTGGATGTGGAAGGTGTTGGTACATACAGACTTGACCTAGAGATAGCATTATAGTATTGAATGATGTACTATATGCCCCGGGAATATGCCGGAACCTGATCTCTGTCCCAGTGCTACTCAAGAAGTACTTCGAAGTCTGTTTTATAATAAGTGTGTATCTATAGGCAAGAATAAGAAGGTCTATGCAATGGGAAAGTTTGTGCCCGAGCATGACCTGTTCTGTCTTCCTGTAATGAACTCTAGTGAATCAATGAATGACTCTTCTAAGTATTCTTTGTGTTGTTGGTCTAACTATGACTTATGGCACATGAGACTAAGTCGTCTAGGAAATTCTAAAATGGATCAAATGATGAAGGAAAATCTGTTGCCTACGATCACGCATGTAAGGACATTGCCCTACGGATACTATTTGACTAGTAAAATGACGAGAAGATCCTCTCAATTGGAATTCGGTCAATAGAGATAATAAGTTTGATCCATTCGGACATATGTGGACCACTGAGCGTCAGCACACATAGAAATAACGAATACTTTAGAACATTCATTGATGATTACTCAAAGTTCTCCCATGTCTATCTCTTAGGAAAAAAGTCGGAAGCACATGAAAAATTTAAGAGATACAAGATGGAGGTGGAGACAAGATTGAGAAAACCAATCAAGACCCTTAGGACAGATAGAGGTGTGGAATATACCTCAAAGGAGTTTGAGGATTACTGTATTCAGACATGCATTCGTGGGCAGACTACAATGTCCTATACTCTACAGCAGAATGATGTAACAGAAAGAAAGAATCGAACATTGATGAATGCAGCAAGGTGTATGCTTTCATACTCAAGACTCTCCAAGAAATTCTGAGGAGAGGCAGTGTTGACTGCGAACTATATACAGAACATGATTCCCACCAAGTCTGTAGAATCAACGCCATATGAAATATGGAATGACAGAAAGCCCGAGTTGGGCCATCTCCGGAAAAGGAGATGTGTTGCACATATTCTGGTACTGAGTCAGCTTAGGGATAAGCTAGACTTCAGGACATTTAAATGTAAGTTTATTGGATATAGTGAGAATTCTAAATGATATAGGTTCTTCCATGAAACTAAAGGTCTGATCGAAAGTCGTGATGCTACTTTTCTTGAAATTCATCAAGAAAAGGAGCATGAAGTAGAGGAATCAGATCCTCTGATTATCCTACAAGACAATGAAGACGACTTGACAATTAGACAAGAACTTGTGGATGATATCGATCATCCAAATACAGATCACGAACCTATGGAACATGATGATCCTTTTAGAAGAAGTGTATGGAGCCACACAACCCACGAGTATAATCGGCAACAAGAGACCCAGAACACAGCCCGCATGGATGGATGGTTACCATTTCTATAGATGCGAGGCATTGTGCTACACCATGGATGAGGACGTCACGGATTGTACAGATCCCATATCCTTTGATGAAGCTATGGCTTCGTCTGAGTCAGAATCATGGTTGGTTGTCGTGAGGGATGAGTTGGACTCAATCGAGCAAAATGATGTTTGGGAATTATAGGATTTATCATAAGTTAGGCAATCCATAGGATGTAAGTGGGTATTCAATAAGAAGTATCAAGCCAATGATAATGTTGATAAATACAAAGCAAGATTAGTTGCCAAGGGTTATACTCATCAAGCTGGAATAGATTTTCAGGAAACCTACTCTCCAGTGGTTAAGTTTGCATCTATTCGGATAATCTTAGCCATAGTCACATATATGGATTTGGAATTATTCTAAATAGATGTGAAGACAACCTTCCTTAATGGAGAATTAAGGGAGGAGATTTATATACGACAACCTGATGGATCTCAGGTTGAAGGTTAGGAGAAAAGGGTTTACATGTTAAGAAAGTCATTATATGGCTTCAAGCAGTCTTCACAGCAATGGTATCTCAAATTTCATGAGAAAGTTATCCAATTTGGATTTGTTTCAAATAAATTGGATAACTGTGTGTATGCATGAAGAGTGGGAGCAGGTTTGCAATCATGTATTGTATGTGGATGACATTCTGCTTGCAGATAATGACATACAAATGCTCACTGAAATCAAACAGAAATTGTGCAATGAATTTGAGATGAACGACATGGGTGAAGCATCCTATGTTCTTGGAATTCAAATAACAAGAAACAGGGTCTCAAGGACATTAAGCCTTAGTCAGGAAATATATTTGCATACTATATTAAGGATATTTAAAATGTAGAATAACACTCCATCTCCAACACCACTCGTGCTCGGAAAGAGACTCAGTAAGAGTCAGTGTCCTGGAAAGGGGAAAAAACCCTTAGATGTGCCATATGCACAAGCGGTGGGAAGTTTAATATATGCAATGATGTGTACTCGACCTGACTTAGACAATCCAGTAAGCTTAATTAGTAGATATCAAAGCAATCCCGGTCCAGCACATTGGGAAGTTATAAAGAGGATTCTTCGATATCTGAAAGAGACGGTACATCTGAAACTTGTGTATCAAGTAGAATCGCTTGAAATGGTAGGATACTCCAATGTCGATTTTAGAGGAGATGTGGATGATAGAAAATCCACATTGGGTTACCTGTTCATGTTTGGTGGTGCAGCCGTTTCTTGCGGTAGAAGAAACAAGGATGTGTATATTGACATACACAGGAGGCTGAGTACATTGCATGTAGCATGGCCACCACTCATGTTGTGTGGATCAGACATTTTCTATAGAATCTAAGCCTTGAATTGGTCAAAGGGCCAATTGAAATGTATTGTGACAATCAAGCTGTGATAAGCTTGATCAATAGTGGGGCTAATAGTTCTAAAGGAAAACACATTGAGATCCAATATCACTATATGCAAGATATAGTGGCAAAGCAAGAAATCACGGTAACCTACATACCTACCAGTGACATGTTGGTTGATTCTCTAACCAAGGGAATAGCAGCAGGAACATACATTAAACATGTTGATTTAATGGAACTCAGGAATGCATGAGTCACGGAAGAGGTTTTCATGAATAATAAACCTCAATGTAGACATCTCTATACACTACACGAATAGTGGGAGTGTAAAGGTTTTGACCACTACGGTCAAGTGGGAGAGGCTAGAACTAGTCTCGCGGGTGACCGAATGGTCAAAATCGCCAACGGTAGTTGCGCAAGATCAGATCTCATGGCGATTCTAACCACCCGAGCGTGGAGGTAGGGACGGATGATACGAGGGCTCACACCCTATATAAATCTCCCTTAGGGAGGGGAAAAGTATGTACATCATCGGAATCTCGACATCGGGAGCCCCCATCCCTCTCTCCATATCTCTCTCTCGCTCTCTCGATCTCCCTCCCGCGATCAAGCAAAGAGATAAGTGTTGACGTACCGGATAGATCCTAGATAGGGCGTCCGATCGTGAACGGATGGTCCACTATAATACAACACATGCTATATTACAACAAACGAGCCTCTTGCTTTTTGAGTGTGGTCTCCTTTATGTGCTATTGGGATGCACCGAGCTCCCACCTTTGTTTAATCCATTTATATAGACATTTGTATTGCCCTCGTGTCTCATGTATATGACATGAAACTCGTAATATAACTCCCGTTTCTGGTATTCTTTAACATGCACTTATTTGACATTATTGTTGAAAACATAATTTGTAATTTAATCTTGAATGAATATTATTGCTATGGATCCTTAAATACATAGGTCTACAACCTCCCACACACATGAGAATATGTTTATTCATATGGGCCTAATGTTTTCTAGCCATATACAATCTTAGGAGAGAGGCCTACTTATAGAGAAATTCTAGAATAGAGGGAGGTGGAGAAAATATCTAGATATTTCTCCACCTTCAACCAAAATATTTAGATATATCTACTACAAGGTGGAGCATGGAAGAGGATTTTAGATCCCTCTTCCAAAATATTTCCACCCATTTGGAGAGTAGGCATATCCCAAAGTTACCCTGATTAATATGTTGATTTATTATAGTCGGGTAATTCGAGGTCTATCAAAGATGATCACCACACCAAGAGATAATACAGACGATTAAAATTCAATACGGTCAGATATTTGTTTTACTTGGGAAAGTCTCAAGGTCGGACTCATTGAGGTAATATGAGGGTATAGAATTAATTTTCAAATAATTTAGAAATTTTAGGTTTAAGAAGAATATTTTTAAATGTTTTTGTATTTTTTTCCAGATTTCTTATTGGTTTTAGATTTTTAAGATGCACTTAATTTGAACACAAATGATGCATGGATTTTGAAAATATTTTAATGAAAGGAAAATAATTGCTATGTAATATGTGAAGACAAATAAATAAATACGGGTTTTTAAATGATAAAGTGAAAAATGAAATGCAAGAATAAATGCAGCTACAATAATCAGGCCAAAGGAAATACTCCAATTAATTCAATGAGCTCCCCCCTTAATTATTTCCAGAAATATCTAGTCAATGAATTCCACGTTAAGTCCCTAATTGATTCTCCGATTTTTCACAATTTATTGAGTAATTAAATCAATTACAAGCAATAGATGTGCTAAAAAACGAATATATAACTTCCTCAATTAATTAATGCCAAATAATCTCTCCAAAACGTGAAATTAAATGTTATATATGATAGATAGTCAATCAAGGTTCAAAACGCCACCAAGTTCATAAAAACTGGATCACAAATGTGCAAGATATGTTTTAAATAAGTCATAGGGGCATAAATGCAATAAAATAAATAATTATCTCTCGAAAATGACCTTCGGAGGACTAAGGTGCAATTTTCCAGACCTGTAGGGGTTTCTATGTAAATTACCCCCGCACGGGGATGCATGATTTCCAGGACGTTGTAGGATATCGGACGTAAATTTCCCTGGATCGTGTATCATACTCACGTGTTGACACGGGATTTCTGCAGGATTCACTGGAAGTAAAAGGGATTAATCATAAAAATACCAAGCCCAAGTGCATGAGGCATGTGAGTTGGTTAGATTCATGTGACGGAATAGGCTTGGATGTTAGGCCTTTACGTGGTGCATCTTGGGTGCTTCAAATCCACCCGAGGTTGGGAGGCTCAGGTGGTTGGTCAGACAATTTTGATACGAGAGGAGATCAAATCCATGGCCTACAGTTGGGCGTGAACCAACAACGGTGATGGATTTGGATCGTGGTCGAATGACAACTGGAGGACAAGAGGAGTCCTCTTCCTCTATCAACTCCTACCGATCAGTAGAGCGCGACCGGGGGATAGTTGCGATGCTCGAGGCTTCCTAATAGACTTGTTGATCGTGCCTTGTTGGCAGGACTTGGTAAATGTGTGAGGAAGAGAGAGAACTGGGAGATCAGGGGATGAGGATGGAGGTGTGTCGATGATTGGAGTTGTGGATGGGATTTGGGTGGAAGAACCAGGAACTACGAGAAGACTGTGAACAAAGAAGAAGAAGCAGATGAAGAAATAGGAAGAAGTAAGGGAGAAGGAGATAGGGGTTATAGCTGATAGTCTATCGGGGTAGAGTCATAGAGGCATCTCCGATCTTTGTCTCGAGCCATGGCATTACGAAGAGAATCGGCTGCCTATCAAAGAGTTAGAGCAGCACATGGGTTTAAAGCACTCGCGGATCACACCGAAGTAGGAGGTTCATCGCATGAGCTTGCTCGATGCCTCTCTCTTGATTTAGAAGATGATGTCAGATGAAGGAATCATTCTGGAGTTCTAAATAGGGAGAGACCATCCGAGAAGCTTGGGCTTTGTGATTCTGTAGATGGCAGAGAGGATAAGGTTGGTTGGGAGAATAGATAGAGAGATCGAAGTTGGGTTGATTTCAGGCGAGGGGATATTGGTGGTTAGAGGCGTGGAGGGCTGCAGGTTCCAACGACAATGGGTTTGAGATTGGGTTGTTAGGGTTTCCAGTTCGGAAAGGAGGATAATACGAAGGGGATTACGATCGTTATGTTTGGTTTCAGGTGGTGCAGGAGGCCAAAGCTCAAGGGAGTCGGGCAGAGACAGGCGATGTTCGAAGGTAGAAGATGAGGCTACAATCACCGTTGGATCATGGAGATCCAACGGTGACGGAGATGTGTGTATGTTACGTGTGAGGAGAAAAGCAGACGCCGATCATAGCCAAGGTTGCTGGACCAAAGTCAATCCAACAACCTAGATGGATGGTGCTAAACGACCAAGAGAATTGATCGAGGACTAGGGCGGTGATCAGGGTCTGAGGTGGATGAATGGCATGAAGACACATGGCATGTTTAACCTTTAACCAATGCATGAAATGCAATGATAAATATAATTAAAATAACAAATGACCTATAATACAAAAATGCTCAACATAGATAATGTTCATCTAATGCAATATATAATGTTCATGAAGGATTTAAATGCAAATACATTTTGGAATGAAAGATATTTTTTTGGATTTTTTATGCACATAAATTATCAATTTTTTAATTTTATAATTTTTATTTAGTTTTCTAGAGATGAATAAATGCATGTAAAATCAAATATGATGTAAATTAATGCAATGTACTCAGATGCAATTTTTTAGTGTTGTGACAAGTTAGAGATAATTAGAAAATGCGAGGCATATAGAAATGAGCGGGTCATCTGCTCATGTCAGAGTGTATTTTTTCTTCATTTTTCTAATTTTTTAGATTTTGATTTTTATGTAAGTAGTTAGATCATGAAACGAAATAAGGAAATGAAAATAAATAAATCAAAAAGAGTAAAAATGTACATAAAATAGTAGGTTAAAAATCAGTAAAAATGTGCAATGCACATTAGATCCCAAAATCCAAATTCACAAATGAACTCCGGTTCTTTTGAATGGTCTTAATTTGCATATATTTGAATTTACATTAATTCAAAGGTGGTTTTTGTGAATTTGGTCATTGTATGAGAGAGCTATCCATTTTTACAGCTTTCTACCCTGAAAGGGTTTGGATTTATTTCAAATATATATAAGTTAATATTTTTTTAAAGATTTTTCTTGATAATTATTAGTGATAGGTACACAATGGAGTCAGTTTCATGTTAATTGGAGTTTGCATGAATCACTTAGAAAAGCTTGAAGTTTGGTGAAAACTTACAGATGAACATGAATGCCAAATGAAATGCTACTTTATGCAAATTATTTATAAGTGTGTTAATGTTAATTTATATATATAAGCATATGAATGCACCTAATTTCTCGGGACGATGCTCCTTTTTCAGCTAATTGGAGTGATGAATCATATATTCATCAAGAGCCTATAATACCACCAAAGGATCTCCATTAGTCATCACAACAACAAGAAGCACAACAACCACTACTGCCACAATAATCCTCAAATATCCTCCATCTTCCAAGTATTGTAAGTTCTTCATCCCTTGTTGTAAACATTGCAGTCCTCTTTTGCAAAGTTCAAGTCATGCATGTAAGTTTCAAGTTATTAATTATAAGAAGTTTTTAAGTTTCACTTATACTGTGTGCATTGATCCATATTCACTCTCGTAATTTGCTTCAGATTCACAACCAATCTTCTGATGCCCTCCACAATTACATTGTGCACTAAATATCCAATGTCATGAGTTATATTTAGTCTTTACCATCTAAATGTTCTAGTGAGTAATAAAATCTAGACTCGAATGTGTTTTTTACATAATAGATCATTTGATCTCCATCTTTTTCTTCATACGAATATACCGGGACAATGTTTATAGAAGAATTTTTCTAAGGTTATAGTATATGGAAATTATCAAAGTTCTTTCTAAACATATTTCTCTAATGAAACAAGAGACTTGATAACTTTTGATTTAAAAGCAACATGATTTTCCGTTGTTCTCATGTATTTACAAGACCGTTAACCTCCAGAAAGTCACAATCGTCTAGTGCAATATCCTTTGAATAGATGTGAGTTCGACCTTCCGATAATTAGTAGTCAATTCCATGTATTACAATTTACATTGAAAACTAGTATTTGTATTATTTATTTCATATTTTTATCATCCAATTTCTATATTACCTTTCTATATTGTTGAACAGAGACGTGAGTTGGAGAGCACTTGGCGCAATTTGGAGAGAGAAGAAAATAAAACCAACATCTTGTGCCCATTCTTTGATCATTGTTGTGTGGATTGCAAGTTTACTAAAGTTCTTGAAGTTATAATAATCTTTTTACATCACTGCGTAGAGATTGGATATCTGAAAAAATAATGTGTGAGTGGGGATTTCTTTAAATAGAAACAATGGAGTAACATGTGAGATAATCCTACAAGTTCTACTAATCAACATGATAGGAGCAAAACTACTGAGCATAGTTTAATTATTGGTGAAGTAAAAGTTTTTTTCTTTATTTAGATGATATATACTCTGAGCAAATAGGCAATGTATCATTTTGTAATTCCATGTGCTGACTAACATTTTGATCACTAGTAGAGGATACAAAGATTAACTTCGATAATGTGCCCATAATCATGTCTTCATAGATTACATGAAGACTCCTTTGAACTTGATTGCATGAGGTTGATAGTGTTTAGATAACAATGGTGAAGGGGGAATTGGAATAATATTTGGTAGTGTTATTTGAGGAAGTTGGTAAGTACGATTATTCTAGTTTTTCTAAATGGATAAATTGCTTATCCACATGTAATTTTTATTGAGATTTTCTTTTACTTGATAAAAACTATGCCAAAGTTGTCCTTGAAATCATGAAGACAACATTGGATATTTGTCTGTATCATGACGTATCGCATAGAGGCAACTATGTTAGGTCAATGATACACAACATTTCTCCTTTTTGACCAGCACAATGAACTTTTAGAAGTCATAATTCCCATAGATAGTAGGCATGGCATGTTCGAGTCCGCGCCCACTCCAACTAATGATAATGCTACTTTTGACCTTTCTTAACACAAATGAAAAGCGGGTTGCCTACAAGCCCATGCCTCCTCGACAAGCCGCTTCGAGCTATTCCCCTTCCCTATCCGCCCAGCTCTATCAGGTGCCTGACTTTTACAAGCAGTTTCAATGTGGTATATTTGTTATCTTTCCCATCAAATAAGCCATTAGTAGTATATTTTGGACATAATATCCTTCCTCTTCCTTTCTATCTCACATTAGGCTCACAAAGCTCCATCCGCACTCCCATACGAGCCACCTCCACTACCATACCTCATGTGTACTCCTCTCAAATAGGTAGACACTCCAACTACCGACACCGTAACCGATGTTGATCATGGTGCCAACGGCATCGTCGTCTACACCGAGACCATCTACCTCATGTACTCCGACAAATGCCATCGCCGCCTCCTCTCTCAAGACATCCTCGAGGCCCAGCATCCATCGTCCCATCGCTGACCTTGCCACTACCCTTCCTTTGTTGGTATCATCTCCTAGGTTCCACAAACCTAGAAAGCCTTCCCTTCCTCCCTCCTTCCTCGTGTACGAACCCTCGGGAACCAAGACTTCTATAGATGCCTACCGCTTATCTAATGACTCTTCCCCGATGTTCACCCATCCACTCCCCTCCTCCTCATCATTGCTAGCACCCCCAGTTTTCTCCTATGTATAGGAAGAGGAACTCACATAGCTCGGGAACCTCCAAACTTTAAATCTTCCTACAATAACTTTAGTGGGTCGAGATGCTCCAGGCTCGCTGGTATGGAGCTCCAGCTCGATTGGTGGGATTGCTTACTAGAATAATGGTCAGGTGGTCATGTTGGCCTCTCTCTCCATTTTGGTACTTGTAAAGGAGGAAGAACCGGATAAAGGTCGACACCTTAGACAAGGAGGTGATGGAGGAGAAAACCAACAATGGATTTAGAGAATGGAAGCTGGTTGTATTATGAGGAGGAGAGCACCTAACGCTTGAGGATGTTCTTAATGTAAATGAATCCGTTAATGCTCTTAAATCACACTTTCTGTACAACCAACCCAATGGAGTGGCCAGATATACAGTTTGTGAGGTGTTTCTGTTAACATCTGAACATGTAAGGATAGGTTATATGAGGCCCATTAACTTCTGTTCTCTATGTTGGCTATTGGTTTTCCTATATACTTATGCCGATTTTGCTAGGTCTAAAGATCTACTAGGGGAAGAAAGACTTTATTCCATTTCTGTCATCAATTTCTCCATCATTCCCCTACTATCTAAGAACAGATTTCTCTCAGGTGCACCGTAAGCTATTAGACTTGTCTGTATGCTGATGTTTTTTTACTAACATACAATCAAGCAATTGGTTTCCCTATAACCTTTTGGGGTTAATCAGCATTGGTTAAAGAAGGCCCTTAGATATATTTATATCCCTCCTCATGTCCTTGAAATAGGAAAAGAAATCAATGGAGTCATCTTTGAAATTTTGGTGTTTATTGACTTGTTTACTATCATGGTCTATAACATAATATTCAATGACTTCATTTACATTCATGATTGTTACTTCCACGATGCTGACATACATTCTCATTTGTTTCCTGCATGTTGTTTTTATGAGAAAGTCTTTATGGAGTGAAGGGAGCATTTGCTTATTAATAAACGATTTTTGTTGCGGTTTCATGTTACCGAGCGATAGTTATATGCATGATGCAACACATTTATTAACGATTTCAAAATCTCATTTTATAGCGTAAATGCGCAACAAAATGATACACCTCTCATTTTATCTTATTAATGGAAATTTGTCACCTTTGTAAGCATAATTTATAATGGTGTATTGTTTAATTTTAAATATATGACATCATATATTGTTGATTTCAAAATCGCATTTTGTGGCTTAATGTAACTGCTATCTGGATTCCATAGGAATGTTGTCGTGTAGAGAGTTATTACATCAATCAACCAAGATCTATTCCTCCAGTACCAAATACAAAATATTTACTAATCTAACCACAACTAATTTCATTGAGAATGAAAAGATATCTATATATAATCAATATGATATAAAAGGATAAGATATAAAACATCTCAAAGGAGAAGTGCACAACATTAATGATATTATTATATGACGACAAACATTCGCCTCAAATATAACAAAAGCAACTAGCTAGAAAGATAATGCACGCGCATGATCACCTCTAATAGTTAGTCCTCCAAAAAGTCACCAAATATCTCTCCACAAATAATTCCTTTACCTATGTACAAATTTCAATTTGAGCTAAATTGAGTAATGAAACAATATATATAAAGGCTATGTCAAGGTGAAAAATGTCAGGTTATGAGCAACTTTAACGAATGTCCATTTAACAAAGTTAATAACAATATTTATAACACAAAATCATGTAAACGTTGACATGCATTTTAATCCAATTTCACTTGTAAGAATAAAAGACCAATAAGAATATGAGAAAAATAACTAGCAATTGTTATGACATTCAATATTCATTTGAATATTAAGTACATGCAATTGTATCAAAAAGCTCACATAGTATAACCGTGGAAACTAAGCAATTTCATTTCTATTTCAAAGGTATTGATCATACTTTGGCAACTTGAGGGTAAGCATTTTGGGTGGTTGTCAACATGTACATTTGGGTCCGAACCCAATAAGTTGGCAAGATCAGTTTTCTACGCAACAAATGATATATTCATTACTACATCGTGCTTAATGACAGTCTGTCACCTTTATGAGAATAGTAGATTACATAGCAATCAGGGACGAAGCCAGAATTTAATATCAGGGGGGCTGGACCGAATAGTCCGCACCTTAAAGATTATATAATAATAAATTTAAACTTAATACGTACAAACTATTGTATTTTAATTAATTTATTATATAAAATAAAAAATTGATCATAACTCATTATATCAACCTTAACTTTGATATTTCATATAATGCTTAAAAATAAGAAAACTCATAATAAAGTAGTATAAATTTGAACAAAGATAAAAGAAATCGAGCATACCTGTTTTTGGAATTATTTAAACCGCGCTCTTCGTGACTTCAAATCAAAATCATCAATAATTGACTCTATTGAGAACTGCTCCGCAATATCTTTCTCAATATATGTTAATATAGAACTCCTAAGAAAATCATCTTCCATCTTATTACGAAGTCTGGACTTTATTATCTTCATAGCTGAAAATGCTCTCTCAGTAGTTGCAGTTGATATAGGAAGTGTTAATACAAGTCGGATCAATCTGTCAATCAAATAATACGCCTTTGTTTTTTTTGTTTCTGACATTTTTGACAAAGATCTGCAAGATTTGAGACACTTTTGAGAACTTGATGTGCAGTAACATCTGATTTGTAATGTATCAATTGCTTTTATGAGCTCGTGATCCGTGAAATATGTAGGATAAAATTCTTCTGCTAGTTTGCATATATGTGTACTATCGAATAGCTTGTAATCATCTCTCAGATCCAAAGCCGCACTTAGAGTAAGGAGATTAGTAGCTTTCTCGCTAAATCGACTGCTTAATTTTTATAATTGGGAGTCTATGACAGCGGTAAATATATCTATTCGAAAGTAATGAAATAATGCAACTTGGTGTTCTTGACAACGAGATCTTGTTCGGCTTCGAGAATATGAAGAATTTATATCAGGAACATCAATGCTTCGTTTTTCGCAAAATAATACAACTTTTTCAAATAATGGATACCAACCATCTTCTCTTACTTTTTGAAGGTGCTCTTTTGTGGATGAAACAAGTTCCAAAGCATTCAAGATGTCCAGATTCTTTCGTTGTAAAACTTGACATAGATCTTCTGTGATTCCCATGACATATTCCATTATATGCATGATAAGAATAAATTCAAAAGATGTCACATCTTCATATGCCTCTCCACATTGCAAATAATTGTCACCATCATTTATTATGGTCAAAAGTACTTTGCACACTGCACTATACATTTTGATAAAACTGCAGATAGATCTATAATGAGAGCTCCAACGATTTTCACTCGGACGTTGTAGTGTACCAATTTGATTAAGTCCGGTACCTGATTTTACCTCATCGATAGAAAGTAAGTATGCAACATCCTCTGCTTGAGCAGCTTGTAATTCATCATGACGCTTAAAAGATACATTGACAATGTTGACAACAACGCTTAGTTCACTGAAGAATTTATGAATATGGATCACTTCTTTTGAAGCTGTAACAAGAGCTAACTGAAGGCGATGAGCCATGCAATGAATGTAATAAGCATATTTACTATCTCTCATAACCAAAGCCTGCAACTGATGAATACCCATTCATCACTCTTTATTCTATTATTTTAGCTACAAAAACCTTTGCAAATACATGTAGATATGTGTAAATACAAATAATTACCAAAAGCATGCATTGTGTAAAAACCTATAATTAGCATGTTTTTGTGCAAAAATAAAAAGAATAAAGAGCAAAAAGAAAAAGGGGGAAATATTTAGAATAAATATTGAGCAACCTAACCCAAGGGAGGGCTCAGCATGGGCCTGACCGCATAAAAGCCAAAGTAGAGGGAGATAGGAGCTCATGTGTATATACTTCTGTAAATACAATAAATTATATTTTCCTCACCCGAAAATATGTTGTAAGTATTTGTATATATCTTAATAAAATACAAAATAAGCATAAAAATAACAAATAAAAAAAATCAAAAATAAAAATCCATATAGTGTACATATACCTATATATAGAGCTACCCTATTTTTATTTCCAAAATTTAAATAAAAATCACCAAAAAATAGAAAAAAATAAAAGAAAAATATTTCATGTTTTGAGTTTTCTTTAATTCGGCCTATTTCTGCCCTAAAATAAATAAACAAAAATCAAGTACACGTGGCAGCGTCTGACTGGTCCACGGGGGAATGTTGACCCCGGTCAACTCCCCCGCGGACTCCTTCCTTTTCTGGAAGATGCGTGCCGCGCCTCCTTCGCCGATTTATCCACGCGTCTCCAGGCTGTCACCCACTCAACCTCCGTGCTCGGATTCTTCGCCAATCATCCATCATCCTCGCCGGATCTTCCGCCATCAAATCCACGCCTTCTATAGCTGTCGCCACTCAACCCTAATCGCCCCTGTCACCATTTATATCCCGACCTCCGCCGCCTCCGCGCCCCATCTTTGGACCTTCTCCTCCTTCCCAGTGACCTCCATAGGCTTCGCGAGAGTGACAGCAAGCGTCTGCCCTTATTGCAGTGAGGCGAGGAAGCGAATCCATTGATCCGGCGATTCTCGCCGTCCTTGCTCCGCCGCCGGCGTTGAGCATCGAGCTTCAGGCCTTGACGCCCTTCGAAGCTACGACCCGGAGTTAGCCACGCTCCAGCACAGTCTACTGCAGCCATCAGGTAGTCGATTAGCTCTTCCATTTCTCCCAATTTCCGATTTCGCCCAAATCGCATCTCCGACGTGCTTCTCTGATTCCGACTATCCCGAGTACCCTTTCGATCATCGGAGCACCTTGTCATCTCCGCCATCTCCCCACGCACCTTCTACGCCCTTTCACTCAACCCAGATCGCACCGGATCTGGGAATCGAGCTCCCCCGCCGACCACCTTCGCCGGAGCTCGCCATCTCACCGCACCGATCACCTTCACGCCACCTAACCGGGTCGAGGCAATTTGCCCTCGACCCGTGAGTCTTCTGGTTTACTTTTCAGGTCGATTCGAGGGTGTCTGAAGCCCTTCGCCATCCAGCCAGGAGCTTCATCTCCGCCGACTTCGCCGGAGCTCTTCAGAGCTCGGCTAGGTCATCGGAGACTACCACCCGCCACGGAGCTTCACCGCGGATCTTTTCCGACCTTCAGAGGGCTCACCGGAGGATCCTAGCGCACGCACGAGCCCGGCGAAGTTCGCCGGGGATCTGTTCTTCCAGGACCTCCAGCCGCCGTTGATTGCATCTCCTCGCTCCAGTTCAGATCTTGGCCGGTCATCAGAATGGCGCCGTTGCCGGGGAGCACGGCTTTGTAGTCATTTTTTTTCATATTGTCTCTCTTAATTATAACTGTTTTCTGACACTCTCTCTCTTTCTAATTTTTGTGCGAGGTACTGCGTGGAGAACTTGGAGTACACTTTTTGAGGACCCGCACGGGAAGAAGAGCAGGAGGAAGAGAGAGAAGAAGGAGTTTTCATTTCTGAGAGAGAGAGAGAACAATACTGTTGTAATAATTTAGACTTTGGACTTGTGGACACTTGTAACTTAGCGGGTCTGTTTCGCCGAGCACCGGTGTGCTCGGGGGACCCATTCGGATTTTCGCGGCTTTTATCGTGGTTTTGATAGCTAGCTGCCTTTTCCGGTGTTTACGCGGTTTTTCTCGAGCCCCTAGATTTAGGAATTTCTGTTGATTGTGACGTAAATATCTAAGGCCCAACACCTAATAGAATATCTGTTCCTATAGAACGTAATTGGACCTTAATAAAATTCACTGAAAAAGTTAGTTTAATTGGATTTGAGACCACGTGCCGTGAGGAGTCACATACAGCGCTGGCAGGACCCGTTGTGGCGGGCACCGAGTGACTCCCAAGATCGGACTCCGGACTCGATTCGGTTCGCTAACTATTGTTCTTCACGGTCAATAGAAGTTGCTTGTCTAAGGCCTGTTTTTCCCGTTGCACCATTTAGGTAGTTTTATTTCTGTCTTTAAATTCTGCGCGGATCACTTGCATGTAGAGTGCTGGAGACAAGGTATGCATTTCTTTCTCTGCATGCATCATTGATTTCTTCGCGCATCGGCTTTTTCGTTCTCTCCCTCTGTTTTTGACTTAATCATCAGGAGAATCGGAAAAACCGTTAGGCCGCTTGTATTTATTTTGAAAAAAAAATTAAAAAGAAAAACAAAAAAAATTGGGACTGGATAACATTATTGACCCTAAAAGACACTCACATTAAAAATTTGTCTTGGGGAGAGCAACCCCCTCATTGTATGGTTTGGATGCGCGAGAGAGTGACCCGCACCCTAGGTAGAACCCTCCGGTGTTATTTCTAGCTGACTACCGACTCTTCCGTGCGGGCCAGTCGGTTGGAGTAACATCGGGTATCCTAACAGGTCACGTAAGCGCTCTGATATCTTGCATGTTCACCAAATAAAATTGACAAGATAAATTGACCGATCTTTCACGGTCTTCAGATTGTGTTGCGTTGGTGAACCGGGGGTTTGCTTTGCGATCATATTTTCTCCAGATCCCATCCGCCCAACTCGCCAGATCAAGATGATGGGTAGACGATCTCTTAGGCAGCCTCTGGCTGCACCGCTTTCAGGCGCGTCGACTCCATCATCTAGGTTGGCCCGTGAGAGTCGAGACCAGCTCTCCGGGCCCGAGTTCGATTCCACCCTGTTCCCCCTCGATCCCCTTTCTTCTGCTACTGAGAGACATGAGCCCGAGGAAAGACGAATTAATTTGACAGAACCTGAGTTGGGCTCATCTGATTTTGCAGACTTCCCTATGGCCGGAGCCGGCAGTTCAGACGATCGCCAGCCCGAACATTTTGTCTTAGACCAGGGAGTGATTAACTCCACCCTGATCGCGTCGTTAGAGACAGTTCAGCAACAGTTACGCGATCAGGGGGCATTCATGATAGAGATGAGGAGGGAGTTGGAGAGACTCCGAAGAGAGCGAGACGAGCCGAGCGAGCCGGAGGACATTCCTGACGCTGATGCAGAGGCAGCAGCCGCAGCAGCAGCTGCCGCAGCAGCGGCAGCCGCAGCCGCAGCAAGACCGATGCGGGAGCTACACAACCCCGGATCTACACTGATGCACCAGTGGGTGGTGATACCTGCTATCGTAGGGGATTTCAAGTTCCCTCCGAACACCCTGCAGATGCTTCCTCATTTTCACGGACTCGCCACTGAGGAACCCCACCTCCACCTCCAGGAGTTTCTGATGATCTGTAGCACTGTCCACGACCGTCGTGTGGACCAAGATACGATTCGGATGATGGCCTTCCCTTTTTCACTGGCAGATAGAGCAGCCGCCTGGCTGAAACATCTAGGGAAGTTTGTTTACACCTGGGAGCAACTCCGCACCGAGTACTTGAACAAGTACTATCCACTCGGGCGGACGAATGCAGCGAGGGCCCTGATCAACAACTTCTCCATGCTCCCTAACGAGCAGTTTCACGAGGCATGGGAGAGGTTCAGAGAGCTTCTGGATAGATGCCCACATCACGACATCTCGAAGCCGAACCTAGTTCAGAGCTTCTTTAGTGGGATGACACCAGAGCTTCAGGGTCTGGTGAATGCTTCTTGCGGCGGGTCCTACTTTGCCAAGGACCACAACCAAGTCTGGGCCATCTACGAAGAGATGGCAGAAAATTACATGGTGATGTCCCAGACTCGGTTGTACACACAGAGATACCAGCAGGGACAGAATTGGAGACGTGAGCAGCAGGCTCATCAGCAGCAGCATCCTTCCTCTTACCCCTCTCAGCAGCAGCAGCACCAGGTCCAGCAGCCTCCTTTCCAGAGAGGCAACCCGTTGGGCTCCCATGAGAGCCCCGCCTTGGATGATCTAGCCCGCCTCTTCACAGAGCAGCAGGCTACATTTAGACGGGAGATGGACGAGTTCCGCTAGGAGATGCGGGACCTGATGAGAGGGAAGGCCGCTATCCCTGCACAGATCGAGCCTAATCCGAATAGCTTGAAGAGGAAATCTGAGCAGGTAGTTTCCACTGAGCCTACCACTCCTAGTAACTCATTTGATGATATGTCATCGAATATATTTGATGCTGACTTTGTTACACTTAGGAGCGGTAGAAGACCAGCAGGCGGCGCCTCATCTGAGCGACAACGCGAGGATCCATCTAGAGCGCCAGATGAGGAAGAGGAGAGCGGTACTGAAGCCGCACATGATGATGACGGTGGTACTAATGCCACCAGAGATGTTGATTCCACCGGCGGTACTGAGGCCGCCGTTTCACCACATCGAGGAGGTGGTACTGACGCCACCAGCAGAGCCGAGCCAGACCGCGGTACTGAAGCCGCAAGACGTCTAGTTGTAGAGCCAGCTAGAGGTGGTACTGAGGCCACCAATATTCATTCTGATAGAAATGTTGTCTTTCCTCACATGAATGTATCTCAGAACTCTAATTTGAATAAAGGAAAAGGTTTAGTTTCTTCTGATCCTACTGTGGTGAATGATGTTTGTGAGGATCCGGTCATCGAACCGTCTAGGCCTATTCCTAGTCCTTCATCTGAGAAGGACCCTGTGATCCCCTTCCCTAGAGCCCTTGAGTTGGGGAAGGGGAAGAAAAAAGAAAAAGATCCAAAAAAGATAGAGCAGGAGGAGTTCAGCCAGAGCATGATAGACCGATTTCACATCCAGCTAACCCTCAATGAGGCTTTGCAACACATCCCTCTTCTTCAGCGATCCTTGAGAGATAAGACCACAGTCAGAAGGACGAAGAGGAACAAGACCGCAGAAATTCATGTGTTGACCAAAGCCACGTGTTACGCGATCCAGAACCATCTGCCGACTAAGAGGCCAGATTTAGGGGCCCCGTATGTCAGATGTCAGATTAGTGAGCAGAGGTTCAACCGTACTCTATTAGATAGCGGATCGTCGATCAACCTTCTTCCGGCAGCCCTTCTCGACCACTTAGAGTTGGGCACTCTTAGACAGAGCAGGACATACCTTCAGTTTGCTGATCGGTCTGTCAAGAGGCCAAAGGGGCTGTTGCGAGACGTTGTCGTCACGATTCAGGGTTTGCAATTCCCCGTGGACTTCGTAGTGCTGGACATGGAGACCCCTGACTCGTTGACCGATTCCCCCATTATCCTCGGTCGCCCGTTCTTGGCCACAGCCAAAGCGGTGACTGACCATGACAGTGGGAAGGTATTCTTTCGCGTCCAGGGCGAGAGTATACAAATAGAGACGGTTAAGGACCACAGAGCCAGAGCTAGATCCCGCTCAGAGGACAGTACAGATTCAGAACAGCTGACAGACGCAGGACCAGACATCCACCAGGACTGTGATTTTGTGATCACAGATGATGAGGCAGTTTGGGCAGATCCTGCAGCACAGACCATCCTCTCATATTCAGATACAGTTGATGCAGAATTGATAGCAGAGGATAGTCTGGAGAGCACAGCCTTGGTTCAGGATACTATTGAGTCAGCAGAGTCGGACCTTGATCGCGACACGATTTTCAGTGATGGTGGTACTGAGGCCACCCTGCTTTATGGTGGTACTGAGGCCACCCTGCTTTACGGTGGTACTGATGCCACCGCAGTTGATACAGATCCCTCGGATTCAGAATCTGATTGGGCCGATTGTGATGATCAGATGCCAGATCTGGATCCACCTGAGCCTATAGATGAGGAGGAGGTAGAGGCAGAGCAGATCAGAGACAATACAGAGGACCCGCCTTCTCCAGATCCAGTTTGTGAGAGTTCTTTATCATTTTCCCAGGCAGATTTGGCCGAATTGTCTGCATACACACATCTTCTTCAGAAGCCAGATCTGCCAGCACCCAGCTGTCCAGAGCTGAAGCCGCTCCCTACTTCGCTGAAGTATAGATTCCTTGCGGGAGAGTCTGAGATGTACCCAGTCATCATCTCTGCTGATCTGACTGAAGAGCAAGAATCCCGTCTGATGGAGGTTCTTGAAAAGAACCGCAAGGCAATTGGATGGAGCGTAGCAGATCTCCATGGGATAAGTCCCTCATTGTGCTCCCACCATATCTATCTCGAGGAAGGGGCGAAGCCGTCGCGTGAGTTCCAGCGGCGACTGAACCCCAACCTAAGAGAGGTTGTCATGAAGGAAATATCAAAATGGTGGAGTGCAGATTTTATTTATCCCATTTCCGACTCCAAGTGGGTGAGCCCCTTGCATGTGGTGCCCAAGAAGACGGGCATCACGACTGTGATCAGTGAGTCGGGAGAGGAGATCGCTACACGAGTACCCACCTCTTGGCGGGTCTGCGTTGACTACAGGAGACTCAACCAGGCCACCAAGAAGGACCATTTCCCCCTGCCCTTTATAGATCAGATCATTGAGAGACTGGCAGGGAAAAGCCATTACTGCTTCCTGGATGGGTACTCGGGCTACAATCAGGTGGCCATCGCTCCTGAGGATCAGGAGAAGACCACCTTTACCTGTCCCTTCGGTACCTACGCCTTTCGACGCATGCCATTTGGGCTATGTAACGCCCCTGCGACTTTTCAGAGATGCATGCTGTCAATATTTTCGGACATGGTAGGGGAGTGTTTAGAGGTCTTCATGGACGACTTCTCGGTTTACGGCGACGGATTCAATTCCTGTCTTGACTGCCTAGACCGAGTGCTTCAGCGATGTATTGCTACCCGGTTGGTTCTATCTTGGGAGAAGAGTCACTTCATGGTGACTCAAGGGACGGTGCTTGTCCACATCATCTCCAACAGAGGCATGGAGGTTGATCCGGCCAAGGTCGATGTCATTAGAAAACTCACACCGCCGTCCAATTTGAAGCAGCTACGGTCATTTCTAGGGCACGTTGGTTTTTACAGGAGATTCATTCATGATTTCAGCAAGATTGCCCGACCGTTGACTGATCTCTTGACGAAAGACACCGAGTTCCTTGTTGATGACAAGTGTCTTTCGTCCTTTGAGACTCTCCAGCAGTGTGTTATTGAGGCTCCTGTCCTTCAGCCACCCGATTGGTCTCTCCCATTCGAGATCATGACGGACGCCTCTGATTTTGCCGTAGGGGCCGTGCTAGGACAGAGGAGAGATGGAGTGCCATTTGCCATACACTACGCTAGCCGCACATTGGATTCCGCCCAGCGGAATTACACGGTCACAGAGAAGGAAATGCTAGCAGTAGTGTTTGCCCTAGATAAGTTCAGATCGTATATCATTGGATCTAGAGTGACTTTGTATACCGACCACACCGCCATCAGGTACCTCATGTCAAAGAAGGATGCCAAGGCCAGACTTACTAGATGGATCCTTCTACTCCAGGAGTTCGACATTGAGATCAAGGATAAGCCTGGAGTCAAGAATGTGGTGGCAGATCATCTTTCCCGACTAGAGCAGCCTGAGGATTCTGAGCAGATTGATCCCATTTGTGATACCTTCCCAGATGAGGCGATCCTTGCTATCGCCTCACTCCCGTGGTATGCCGATATTGTGAACTTTCTCGTTGCTGGGAAAGTCCCACAAGATTGGCCCAGGCAGAAGCTTGAGACCTTCTTTGCGAAGGCCAAGTCCTACCGCTGGGAGGATCCCATCCTTTACCACGAAGGAGGGGATAGCATCTGGCGTCGGTGTATTCCTCAGGAGGAGCATCATAGTGTCCTCACTTACTGCCACAAGCTTGAGGCAGGAGGACATCATTCTGGGAGGAGAACGGCACAGAAAGTGCTCCAATCCGGCTTGTGGTGGCCTACACTCTTCAAGGACTCTGATGAGTTCGTGAAGAGATGTACTGACTGTCAGAGGATGGGCACTTGTGGACAACGTGATATGATGCCGATGCAGCCCATTCATTTCTGTGAGGTTTTTGACGCATGGGGCATCGATTTCATGGGTCCATTCCCTAAGAGTCAGGGATTTGAGTACATTCTGTTGGCCGTAGATTATGTTAGTCGTTGGGTTGAGGCTATCCCCGCCCGAGCCGCAGATGCAAAGACAGTTTGCAGATTTTTGAAGAAGCACATCATCATGCGGTTCGGGGTTCCACGAGTTCTGATTTCTGATGGGGGATCTCATTTTGTCAACGACCAGGTGAAGGCACTTGCTAGCGAGTTCAGTATAGACCATCGTGTTGCCACACCATACCATCCACAGACGAATGGTCTAGCTGAAGTGTCGAATAGGGAGATCAAGAATATTTTGCAGAAAGTCGTCCGCCCTGACCGAAAGAATTGGTCACAGCTTTTGGACTCGGTCTTATGGGCATATCGGACGTCTTTCAAGACTCCATTGGGTACATCTCCCTTTCGCCTCGTTTATGGCAAGCCATGCCATCTACCTGTCGAGCTGAGGCACAAGTCACTCTGGGCAGTCACAGATATTCTTATGGATCCAGATGGTATAGGAGACCAGAGGAGGGCAGAGTTAGCCGCCTTGGAAGAGTTTAGAGATACAGCTTTCTCAAACAGCCTACATTATAAGGAGAAAGTCAAAGAGTGGCATGATTCTCATATCAGCCACAAACATTTCGAGATTGGACAGAAAGTATGGTTGTTTGATGCAAGGCTACGATTATTTCCAGGGAAGCTACAGAGCAAATGGAAAGGACCCTATTTGGTCAGAAAGGTACACGATAACGGTAGCATTGATATATCCGAGTTATCTTCTGAGAGTACCTTCCGAGTGAACGGCCAGCGGCTCAAACCATTTCTAGATCATGAGTCGCGGGACGTTATTATTGCCGCTATTCACTTTGCGTGAGATGTGGTCTTTTGACTCACATCTTTTGCATCTCACGCCTGATTTTCACTGTTCTTCCACCTGTATAGATCCAATTGTCCATATCAATCCATTCTTTAGTCCCACATCCCGTCTCTCATCTTATGATTATGCTATACTTAGGGTGTACTTTACCCTAAGTATAGGGGGGATGTCGGACCTGCGAGTATTCTTTTCATTCTTTCTGCTCCTGTTTTTGCTGCCTATACTTAGGGATATTTCACCCTAAGTATAGGGGGGGCAGATTCTGTATATTCTTCTTCACTCGGCTTTCCCTTCATGCACAGCTTTCTATACTTAGGATTAGTTAATCCTAAGTATAGGGGGAGACCACCGAGTTCCTTTCATTTTATTCTTTTATTCATTCCTGTACTTAGCCATTCCTTTTCACTTCCCTTTTACTAAGCACGAGTTATGTCTTCTTCATCGCTCTTGATAACTCTGAGGACATCGTTCGAGCTAAGTATAGGGGGGGTGTGTATATATTTCATATATACTTTAGCCATAACTCGTACTTTGTGTGAGTGTGTTAATAAATAAAATGGCTAAAAATCACAAAAATTAAAAATTTTTCATGAACATGAACCTCTTTTATTCTTGCACATACATAGCTAGTGTACAAAGTATTTTTGTAAAAATGATTTCAAAAATCTTTTGTGTAAAGCTTGTGTAAATATTTTGTATCAAAATTATGTATATAGTACAAATTTTTTTTTCAAAATGTTTTGAAAATCAAAAGTTTGCAAAAATCTTGTGTAAATGTGTGTAAATATCATTTTGCAAAACTTGCACCTCATGCATCATTCATGATTTCAAAACATTTTTCAAAAATTTTTGCATGATTGTAAAATATTTGTAAATAGCATCTTTTGTACATATATGTATATAGTTTTTCCTGGATGAGAGTTGACATTTAAACTAAGCCTGAAATTAAATTGAGAAATGGAGCTTGAATAAGATCTTAATCCACTTAACTTCAAGAGGAACCTTATAGGACTTAGGGTTAAGGCTTTTCAGGTCCATAAGGACTTAATTCTTTGAGTCCACTAGGCTATGAGCATATGTCATCTTGATGAGCCTAAGTAGAGCACTTAACAACACACGCATGACTCTCAGAGACAATGGTTTAACTTGCACCTGCACTTTACACATGGCTCTCCACGGATGAGGTGGTGAGGAGGCAGTTTCCTTTGGCTTGGGGTAGCATATGAGGGTAGTACTTCTAGGCGGAACCTCTCTTCTTCTTATAGTGAAGGAAGTGCACCTCAACTTGGTCTAGTGGTGTTGAAAGCTAAAGACAGAAGCTGTGGGTTGCAATAAAGCTTCAAAAGAGGGATAGTCTACTGGCTCAAGGAGAAATTTCTTATATGCTGCACCATGTAGATATGTTGTACAAGAAGTCCTTGAAAAAAAAAATGCAAAAAGAACTCCAAAAAAGTGGTGGGTCGGATTGAAAATTTAATAACCCCACCGGAGTGAAAAGCAAAAGCTTATGGTATCATGCTACATCTCATGAAGCTTGCAGCGGGAGACTTAGCTACACTGGGTAAGCTTCCAAAACTCTATACTTCTACCCCCTCTTCTTGAGCCGGTTGCACTTGAACTTAGAAGGGAATACCCCGCTTCTCGAGGAAAGAGTTGCTAGACTGAGGCATTAGAGTTACCAGGTTGAGGGAGGTTGTTTCTTTGTTACTTCTGAGGTGGGGAGCCACATATCACTTACACTGCATGGAAAGATTCATGGTCATTAGAGTTTGTGTATGTAGACTTGTTCTGATCTGGTTTATTGAGGAGTCTTGTCCATAGACTGGTGGAACTTAGAGGCTGTTGAGTTTTAGGCTTAAGTCCAAATAAGGTTCCGACACATTAATAATCCAAAGATCTGATCAAGCTCCATATTTCAATTTAATGAAGGAAAATTTAATAAGTCAACCTTGATCCATGTACATCTTCTTTTTCTTTTTCTTTCTTTTTCACTTCTTTTTCAAATAAGTGTTTGCTAAGGGACTAGCAAAGTTAAAGCATAGGGGGTGATGAATACCCATTCATCACTCTTTATTCTATTATTTTAGCTACAAAAACCTTTGCAAATACATGTAGATATGTGTAAATACAAATAATTACCAAAAGCATGCATTGTGTAAAAACCTATAATTAGCATGTTTTTGTGCAAAAATAAAAAGAATAAAGAGCAAAAAGAAAAAGGGGGAAATATTTAGAATAAATATTGAGCAACCTAACCCAAGGGAGGGCTCAGCATGGGCCTGACCGCATAAAAGCCAAAGTAGAGGGAGATAGGAGCTCATGTGTATATACTTCTGTAAATACAATAAATTATATTTTCCTCACCCGAAAATATGTTGTAAGTATTTGTATATATCTTAATAAAATACAAAATAAGCATAAAAATAACAAATAAAAAAAAAATCAAAAATAAAAATCCATATAGTGTACATATACCTATATATAGAGCTACCCTATTTTTATTTCCAAAATTTAAATAAAAATCACCAAAAAATAAAAAAAAATAAAAGAAAAATATTTCATGTTTTGAGTTTTCTTTAATTCGGCCTATTTCTGCCCTAAAATAAATAAACAAAAATCAAGTACACGTGGCAGCGTCTGACTGGTCCACGGGGGAATGTTGACCCCGGTCAACTCCCCCGCGGACTCCTTCCTTTTCTGGAAGATGCGTGCCGCGCCTCCTTCGCCGATTTATCCACGCGTCTCCAGGCTGTCACCCACTCAACCCCCGTGCTCGGATTCTTCGCCAATCATCCATCATCCTCGCCGGATCTTCCGCCATCAAATCCACGCCTTCTATAGCTGTCGCCACTCAACCCTAATCGCCCCTGTCACCATTTATATCCCGACCTCCGCCGCCTCCGCGCCCCATCTTTGGACCTTCTCCTCCTTCCCAGTGACCTCCATAGGCTTCGCGAGAGTGACAGCAAGCGTCTGCCCTTGTTGCAGTGAGGCGAGGAAGCGAATCCATTGATCCGGCGATTCTCGCCGTCCTTGCTCCGCCGCCGGCGTTGAGCATCGAGCTTCAGGCCTTGACGCCCTTCGAAGCTACGACCCGGAGTTAGCCACGCTCCAGCACAGTCTACTGCAGCCATCAGGTAGTCGATTAGCTCTTCCATTTCTCCCAATTTCCGATTTCGCCCAAATCGCATCTCCGACGTGCTTCTCTGATTCCGACTATCCCGAGTACCCTTTCGATCATCGGAGCACCTTGTCATCTCCGCCATCTCCCCACGCACCTTCTACGCCCTTTCACTCAACCCAGATCGCACCGGATCTGGGAATCGAGCTCCCCCGCCGACCACCTTCGCCGGAGCTCGCCATCTCACCGCACCGATCACCTTCACGCCACCTAACCGGGTCGAGGCAATTTGCCCTCGACCCGTGAGTCTTCTGGTTTACTTTTCAGGTCGATTCGAGGGTGTCTGAAGCCCTTCGCCATCCAGCCAGGAGCTTCATCTCCGCCGACTTCGCCGGAGCTCTTCAGAGCTCGGCTAGGTCATCGGAGACTACCACCCGCCACGGAGCTTCACCGCGGATCTTTTCCGACCTTCAGAGGGCTCACCGGAGGATCCTAGCGCACGCACGAGCCCGGCGAAGTTCGCCGGGGATCTGTTCTTCCAGGACCTCCAGCCGCCGTTGATTGCATCTCCTCGCTCCAGTTCAGATCTTGGCCGGTCATCAGAATGGCGCCGTTGCCGGGGAGCACGGCTTTGTAGTCATTTTTTTCATATTGTCTCTCTTAATTATAACTGTTTTCTGACACTCTCTCTCTTTCTAATTTTTGTGCGAGGTACTGCGTGGAGAACTTGGAGTACACTTTTTGAGGACCCGCACGGGAAGAAGAGCAGGAGGAAGAGAGAGAAGAAGGAGTTTTCATTTCTGAGAGAGAGAGAGAACAATACTGTTGTAATAATTTAGACTTTGGACTTGTGGACACTTGTAACTTAGCGGGTCTGTTTCGCCGAGCACCGGTGTGCTCGGGGGACCCATTCGGATTTTCGCGGCTTTTATCGTGGTTTTGATAGCTAGCTGCCTTTTCCGGTGTTTACGCGGTTTTTCTCGAGCCCCTAGATTTAGGAATTTCTGTTGATTGTGACGTAAATATCTAAGGCCCAACACCTAATAGAATATCTGTTCCTATAGAACGTAATTGGACCTTAATAAAATTCACTGAAAAAGTTAGTTTAATTGGATTTGAGACCACGTGCCGTGAGGAGTCACATACAGCGCTGGCAGGACCCGTTGTGGCGGGCACCGAGTGACTCCCAAGATCGGACTCCGGACTCGATTCGGTTCGCTAACTATTGTTCTTCACGGTCAATAGAAGTTGCTTGTCTAAGGCCTGTTTTTCCCGTTGCACCATTTAGGTAGTTTTATTTCTGTCTTTAAATTCTGCGCGGATCACTTGCATGTAGAGTGCTGGAGACAAGGTATGCATTTCTTTCTCTGCATGCATCATTGATTTCTTCGCGCATCGGCTTTTTCGTTCTCTCCCTCTGTTTTTGACTTAATCATCAGGAGAATCGGAAAAACCGTTAGGCCGCTTGTATTTATTTTGAAAAAAAAATTAAAAAGAAAAACAAAAAAAATTGGGACTGGATAACATTATTGACCCTAAAAGACACTCACATTAAAAATTTGTCTTGGGGAGAGCAACCCCCTCATTGTATGGTTTGGATGCGCGAGAGAGTGACCCGCACCCTAGGTAGAACCCTCCGGTGTTATTTCTAGCTGACTACCGACTCTTCCGTGCGGGCCAGTCGGTTGGAGTAACATCGGGTATCCTAACAGGTCACGTAAGCGCTCTGATATCTTGCATGTTCACCAAATAAAATTGACAAGATAAATTGACCGATCTTTCACGGTCTTCAGATTGTGTTGCGTTGGTGAACCGGGGGTTTGCTTTGCGATCATATTTTCTCCAGATCCCATCCGCCCAACTCGCCAGATCAAGATGATGGGTAGACGATCTCTTAGGCAGCCTCTGGCTGCACCGCTTTCAGGCGCGTCGACTCCATCATCTAGGTTGGCCCGTGAGAGTCGAGACCAGCTCTCCGGGCCCGAGTTCGATTCCACCCTGTTCCCCCTCGATCCCCTTTCTTCTGCTACTGAGAGACATGAGCCCGAGGAAAGACGAATTAATTTGACAGAACCTGAGTTGGGCTCATCTGATTTTGCAGACTTCCCTATGGCCGGAGCCGGCAGTTCAGACGATCGCCAGCCCGAACATTTTGTCTTAGACCAGGGAGCGATTAACTCCACCCTGATCGCGTCGTTAGAGACAGTTCAGCAACAGTTACGCGATCAGGGGGCATTCATGATAGAGATGAGGAGGGAGTTGGAGAGACTCCGAAGAGAGCGAGACGAGCCGAGCGAGCCGGAGGACATTCCTGACACTGATGCAGAGGCAGCAGCCGCAGCAGCAGCTGCCGCAGCAGCGGCAGCCGCAGCCGCAACAAGACCGATGCGGGAGCTACACAACCCCGGATCTACACTGATGCACCAGTGGGTGGTGATACCTGCTATCGTAGGGGATTTCAAGTTCCCTCCGAACACCCTGCAGATGCTTCCTCATTTTCACGGACTCGCCACTGAGGAACCCCACCTCCACCTCCAGGAGTTTCTGATGATCTGTAGCACTGTCCACGACCGTCGTGTGGACCAAGATACGATTCGGATGATGGCCTTCCCTTTTTCACTGGCAGATAGAGCAGCCGCCTGGCTGAAACATCTAGGGAAGTTTGTTTACACCTGGGAGCAACTCCGCACCGAGTACTTGAACAAGTACTATCCACTCGGGCGGACGAATGCAGCGAGGGCCCTGATCAACAACTTCTCCATGCTCCCTAACGAGCAGTTTCACGAGGCATGGGAGAGGTTCAGAGAGCTTCTGGATAGATGCCCACATCACGACATCTCGAAGCCGAACCTAGTTCAGAGCTTCTTTAGTGGGATGACACCAGAGCTTCAGGTCTGGTGAATGCTTCTTGCGGCGGGTCCTACTTTGCCAAGGACCACAACCAAGTCTGGGCCATCTACGAAGAGATGGCAGAAAATTACATGGTGATGTCCCAGACTCGGTTGTACACACAGAGATCTCAGCAGCCGCCAGGACCCGTGCAGTATCAGCGGATAGCACGGGTTGATGCAGGTCCATCCAGTTCGTCCACAGTTGCTGCCGCACAGGCAGAGTCGGCCGCTGCGGACATGGGAATTATCAGCGAGAAGTTGGACCGCATGGAAATCATAGAGAAGAAGCAGTGCCAGGGCATAACTCAGATGGAGCAAATGGCACAAACTCTGAGCGACATGAAGACCCAGCTCTTGTGTCTTCAGGAGGCACAGACGGCTCCTCAGCCCCGTCTTCTGTCGCGAGGCGATTCCGGCGGCAGCCGCAGCCCGTCCCAGCGCTCCAGCTCCTTGCAGCAGCCTAGACAAGTTCACCTTGTACAGGCGGAGCCGTACCAGCAGCAGCAGCCCTCTTACCAGTCACCACCATCTCCAGACTTACAGATGGTGGTATATCAGCCGGATCAGCCTCTGGATGTACTCCCACCAGCCCCTTACGATGCGGAACCGTTGATGGATGTCAACGGGATTTGGTATGACCGCCCTCAACCTGGAATCCGAAGAGACCATCCCGGATTCAGGTGGGGGAATGGGGGTAACCAGTCCCAACAGCAGCCAGCCGGTCAGGGAGGGCAGTACTCCCAGCAGAGAGATCACCAGCGCCCACCAGCCGCAGCCGTTCGATCTACACGTGGCGCGCATCCAACGCTTCATTAATAAAGGGGTAAATATCGTAGGCCCCCCTCGTAGTTTGTAGTTTCATTTTTAGTCCTGTAAGTTGTCGAGTCAGTTATTTATTTTCTGGGATATTTGCACTAAGGACCTCGTACTTATTTTATTTGCACTTATACCCCCGCCTGTTGTGAGCCACGTGCGTCGTCACGTGTTATTCTGGGTTATTTGCAATATATGCCCTGTAGTTCTGGATGTTATTCATTGAATAAAATGTTTTGTTTATTTGCATATATACCCCTGTGAACACTTTATATTCGCATGTGCGTTTTATTTTGGGATATTTGCATATAAGCCCCTGGACTTTTGATACGAGTTATCAATAGGTCCTTGGAACTTATTTTTATTACATTTAGGTCCTTGAGTGCCCCAGGCACGTGCTTGGCACGTGACTTCTTGGGTATTTTGCACCAGGACCCCAGAACTTTTGGGTATTTGCACTTAGGTCCCTGTGCACAGTGCCCCACCTTCACTTTTTGAATAAAATATCAAACGACCTCCAAATCCAATGAGATTTTGACACATGGCTCCTGCCATGGTGTAGGAATTTCTATGATTTTGGAGGACATTTTTGATTTCATTTATTATTTTTAAAAATTCAAAAACCCCTATTTTTGCCACTGTTTGACTTTAAAAATACCAAAAAATTATAAAAACTCCACCAAAAATTCTAAAAAAATTAGATACTGTAGTTTACTTGTTGTTTGATTTTCTAGCCAATTTTGGCTACTTTTCATCACTTAAAAACCCTAAAAATTGAAAAACCCCTAAAAACTCATAAAAATTATAATAAATAAATTAAAAATCAAAAAACAATAATTAGGGTGCCTAAATTTTCCTTATTCTTTCTAGATTATAGGAAAATTACCTTTAGGGCTTTTTGAGATCCTAGAGTATTTTATTTTTGGGTCTTAAGCCTTGCTGGACAGTCCCCTTTGTTTTTCGCATTGTTTGATTTTTAATAAATAATTTACCCATTAGAAAAATTCCAAAAATTCACCAAAAACAGTAAAAAACTTAAAAAACCTAAAAATCAATTTTCTGGAATTTTTGCATCATTTTTGGTGTGTGTAATAAATTGTTGAAGTTCCCTTGTATTTACCTTCTTTAATTTTCTCATCATTTAAAAAATCAAAAAAAAAATATAAAAACAAATAAAAACCACTAAAAAATATTCCCTCGGATTTCTGACTACATCGTAGGCTATTCAGCCAATCTGTGCTCCTTGTGTTCGACCCTGGGAGCTATACCAGGTTAATCCTATAGCTAGACCGCTCTATTTTGTGCTTGCTTGATTTTATCTCTGTGAGTGGTTGATTTTTTTTCTTGATTGACTTAGTTGAGTGACTGAGGTCGCAACGACCTAATTTTCTGTACCTTTACCTCTGTCATTTGGCCGGTCATCAGCAACCCATTCCATTCACCATGCATATTACTTGCTCCATCATAACCTTGACCTCTTATTCTTTTTATAGTCAAGTCTATTTTGTAAGAGGACTTCGAAAAGTTTATCTTTTAATGTTGCAGCTCTTATATCAGGTATATGAATTAGATCAAAGAATATTTCATGTAAGATACCAAATCTATCAACAAACCTAAGAACAATTGTCATTTGCTCTCTTTTTGATTCATCTCTAGCTTCATCAATTATTACGCAGAATACCGCATCTCCAATTTCATCCCGAATGATATTTCTAACCTTGTTGGCTATGATATATAGAATTTCTTTTTGAACATCATGAGATGTATATTTAGCATTTTTTGGTGCATTTTCTAAGACGACCTTATCTACTTCTTCATTGTAAGATGCAACTAACTTGATTAGTTCAATGCAATTCCCACGATTGCTTGAAGATGGCCTTTCATCATTTCCTCGAAAAGCACATGCTTGAAATGTCAACCATCGAACAATATTAATTGTAGTCTTTAGTCGTAATCAATTTTCTTTAATATGCATTTCCTCTTATTTTTGAAATACATTTTCAATTTATTGTGATTTGTTCACTAAATTCCTCCAACGTTCTTCAACCAAATTGTGTGTTGATCCCTTTTCTCCCACATGACATAAAAAAGAGCAATTTCTTCCATCATTAACCTTCTTCCAATTACGATATCCATCGATAACGAAAGCATTCGTACCATGCTTGGAATTAGCTCTACCACAAAAAAGATAACAAGTGAAACAAAATGCTGCTTCTTTTGAAGGAGAGTATTCTAACCATGCATGATACTTAAACCATGATGCTTGAAATCGTCGACATTGTTTTCTACTAGTATTGTATGAATAATTTTCCATGATAAACTTAAAAGGTCCCAAATTTATATAACTACAAATAATATCTTCTCTTTTTTCTGATGGATACTACCAAATCATCTGACGTAATCCAGGATCTCTTTCAACTGATACAACATCCATATTTGGAATTTCTAGCTGTGGAAATTTCTGTTGCGGAAATTCATCCTCTTTAGGATAATCATGTAGATTTTCTTGAGAAGTACTTTCATTCACCTTAGAAAAATTTGTGGTAATTATTCTCTTTGACATTTTTAATCTGAAAGTAATGTAATAAATTAAAATTGATATGGTATATATGACATTTAAGATAAGTAATACAAAAATTACCATCTATAAAAAATCTAAGACAATAGGTTTACTTCTCATGGTATGTAGCAAATGTCTAAAGAAAGAAACAATGCTTAAAAAAAGAGTTTGGACTAAAAAAGGGTGCTCAAGTTAGTATCTCCGAAGTATATATTTAATCTTTTACATTATGATACCTATATGCACGAGCTCGAATAAACTTTTTCAAGGGCACATTTTATTTTCCATCTTCACTTTTAAAATTAAGAGATTTCTTACACCAAGATCCTTAAATCTTATCCAATTACACTATAACTCTTAGATGACCCCTCTACTTTTGAAAAGAGTTATACTGCAAAAAAATGATCCAACAGTTCCTGTCTCCCCAAGTAATTATGTCGTTTCTTGTTGTTTTTTGTATGTTCCCTCCATGACTTCTTTAAGAGTAAAATCACAAAAAATGATCCAAAAGTTCATGTCTGATCTCTTGAGGGTGTACTCAGATAAAATCATATTTGCTGTGCACAAATACCATCAAAGTTGGATGATATTAAGCTGTAATTCCATTTTTTATACCTTCTCCACTAGCTTCATATCTGCCTCTCGCTGAACTATGTAAGTGAATGATGACTGGAAGCAAATTATTCTACTGTGGACTTTGAATTTATTTCAAAAAATGCCTTTATTTCTTTAATTTTGAATATTCAACTATGCGTTATCTAGCTCTGTATGTGCACATTGATTATTCGTTCTATGTGACATATCTAGGCTGCCAAGATTTACAAGATAAAGCATCTTTCAAAGATTGAAGTTATTCCAAATGATCCCAGTGACCGTATGGATTTATTAGAAATAAATTATAATAAATTACTCTATTTCAATAGAAAATTCATTAAAAATAAAATAGTGTCAAAAAATTCACACCTCTCGATTCCTGAAGTCCAGTACGATTCGACGCTACAAAATATGATGCCTGTTTGAGTAGACCTCAGTCGACGCACTCTGTGCCGTGGTAGAGCGATACGGCAAGTCGAGGGACTACGTCACAGCAAAGGCTCGAGAGGCTGCACCACGCAGAAGGCGAGTGAGGTGAGTGTAACCACGGTCCGCAGGGAAGACAGTGATGGACTTCCTGCAGGAGAAGACAGAGGAGGTGAAGAGGGCGGCTGGTGTGACGCAAGGGAAATCAGAATGGTTTATTGGCTATTGCAGTGGAAAAGATGGAGATTAGAGAAACACACGATGGGAGAAGATAGATGGGATTAGTTAACTTGATTATTTATGCATTAAAATAGCCAAGAAAATATGGAAAAAGAAAATGCCAAACGTCATGGCATCTAAAAATAGAATAGGTGTAACGGTTGGGTTGGCTAACATTGTGCGTTGGCATGGCATGCACACGTTCTTAGTATTTATGGTGTGGTAAAATTTCCTACTCACCCTCACAGTTTAAGATAAATAAATAACATCACAATGATTGGGGGGCTCAAGCCTTTGTCTATTGTGGAAGTTACCATATCACCATAATCTTATATGTATATAATATAGGACTTCCATCATATTTGAGGGGGGGGAGGGGGGCTTAGCCCCCACCTGCCCCCTCCCTCCGTCCCTGATAGCAATGGATATCATGAGTCAGTGTCATAAGCAATTGATCATGCATCGTGGTTGCTTTTACGACAACCACGACCGACAAAGGAAATGACCCCCTCGAAGATCTCATGCATACATGCCATGTGATTGACATAGCGAAGGTCTCGAGGAGAGCAGATGGTGCGAGCCTCACCACAGACAAAAGCAGAACCTTTGATCGAGCGGACGGGAGAGGATGGTTATAATAAGTTGCAGCTATCCTCGCTTAGAGGGGACCATGTAATCGTGAGTTCGAGGGAAGATGGTTCCATTGAAGTTGAAGAGAGGTATTCAGATGAGGAGATATCAGGGTCATCCTCTACTCTAATCAAGTAATACTTGATATTGGTAATTTTCTGATCATGGATACATATAGTGTAGATATATATCATACACATACACTGTAATTGGATATACTTACGCATGAGTGCGGATCCCCTTCAATATTGCAGGGATTTACAGTAAACCGCGAAGAGGCCCGAACCGTTTGATCAAGATCGAACGGTTCACATGGTAAGGGCCCACAAAAACCCATATTTCGTATGAACTGCTCTATCTTGATCGAGCGGCTCGGGCCTCCTCACGGTTTACTATAGATCCCTACAGTACCTCAAAGGATCTGTTCACCTTACGCATATCCATTTTGCATACCATGGTACAGAGTGGAATTTTCCTATTTTAACTTAAATTAACATGCTCTATAACTTACCATAGTCTAGTGTAACATAACATGCTTTCAATTAAAATACTCATATACAATATCCACATACTATCTTTATTATCAACGATACAATGTTACACCTTCATTACAAATATATACCTTCAATTGCATATTGTATTTGATTTCGCAACACTATTGTGTCAGGATATATTAATGTATACTATTAATCTTACGTATATATTTGATTAATCATGATTTTCTTTATGATTATTTCTCTTAATGGTATTTTCTTGATTTAAATCACCTTCCATTTCTCACATCGTATCAATATGCAGGAATATGGCAACAAGCATAGAAGAAATTTCCCCAGGGTTCGTTGTAATGCAAGAAGGTAAGTAATGCTATTTTCATTATAACAAAACGGGTGTATAGTGAGTTAGTGTTCGAGACTACCACTAATACTAAAAGATGGAAGGCACACCATTGTACATTTTAAAAAAATCGTCGGCATATCATCTGTTGTTAAATATATAACAATGTTATTGTTCGTTGCGAAATTGTACTTTATACTTGAAGTTTGCGAGACATATTATTCATGTTGCTATATCATTAGCAATGGTGCATGGCAATAATACTTCTCCATTGCTACTTTTCAATTTTTTTATTAATCATTATTAATTTTAAGTATAAAAAAAAAATTCCACAATGAATAACAATAATATTTTTTTAATATAAATATGATTTAGTAACGGATTTAAAAAAACATCACTGTAGGCTCATTTTGTTATAGTGTTTCTCTTCCTGGCACATTTCCATGAAATTTTGTTATATATATATCATATTATTATGTTATTTCGAATACTTAGGCGCTGTTTGGCTGGGGGTTTACCCCTCCGGGTGGGTTTATCCCCCAAAACTTCCATTTTCTCTTTATTGTGGGATCCACTATCTATTCTTTATTTAAATATTAAATAAATTAATTTTCTTTTATCTATTCCATCAAAAAATAATATATTATACCATTATATCATCTTAAAATTATAAACTACTCAACTTTTACTCACTTTTCCAAACTTCAATACAATCACATCACAATAACTACTCACTTTTCCAATTTTTAATACAATCACATCACAATAACTACACACTTTTTCAAACTTCAATACAATCATATCACAACAAACCCACTACAAACCCATCCCTAGTTTAACCCTTTATCCAAACACAAAAATAGATTACCCCCGGCCAGTTTAACCCATCGAAAGCCGCGTACCAAACGTATCATTACTTGATTGCAAATACTTAGATCAAGTATCAATTGATAATATAACTTTCCTATTTGTGATGTTAATGTTTAGCATATAACATGTTATTTCCTTACAATATAATGTTTTTACACATAATTAGAATCACTAGTCATTGTCAATAAAATATACACTTTACATTTGCATCTTCTGAATAAAATATGATTTAGTCTCACTTGTTTACACTGTTTAAAGTATATATATACATTCTTATTTAGAAGACAATTGTAATAAAATCGCGATAAGTTTGAAGCAAAGCAATATTTGTACAATATTTGTACTCTCTGCCATTTCAATGTAAACAAGGACACAAGTGTAGTAAAAAAAAACTCTTTTATGACTCACTTCGCAGTGAATACAAATGAATATACAATGTTAGCAAATAGAGTGTATGTGGTGCGGCGGATGTACGGCGGGGGAGGAGCGGCGGCGGAGGAGAGGACCGCCTTCCGCAAGGCCGAGAAGCGCTACAAACTCGACAAATCCTCCTCAAGATCTCACCTTTCCCTTTTTTCTTCTTCTCCCTTTCTGGGGTTTTAGGGTTGGGGTTTCTCAACAAAATCCAATCTTCGCGCAGCCGGAGGCCGACGAAGCACCAGCGGGATCCAATTCGGTCCACAGACCTCTCCGATGTTGTCGATTTCCACGCCATCCTCGATCTGTACCGCCGGGGTGAGGATCTCCCCTCGTCGATCGAGCCCCACCACGGCTTCCCGGGACCTCCCGTCTTCCGCTTCCGAGATCGCCCTGGTAGGTTCTAGGTACGATACCCGCCTCCAAGATAATTCAAAGTTGCAGTCTTTGGCCATTTTTCGTTACATTTGTTTGGCGGGGATCTAAAGTTGCAATCTTTGATCATTTTTCGTTGCATTTGTCGGGTTAAGTGGCGTGTATTGGACAAGATCTTTGCGGGGATACAAAGTTGCAGTTTTTTGGTCGTTTTCCCATAACTTTTGTTCAATTAAATGGGGTGTCTTGTTTTGATTATTCCTTGTGGGTATTCATCGTTTCCAACTGTAGCCATTTTTTTGTAGCATTCGTTTGATTAAATGGTGTGTTTCTTTCGATCTTATTTGGGAACCACAGGATTTTACTTCATTCCGGGAGCACTGAGCATCGAAGAGCAGTGCCAATGGGTAAGGGAGAGCTTGATGAACTTCCCTCAACCACCGAACAGAACAAACCACACAGCGATTTATGGGCATGTGCATGACTTGTTCTCGGCAGCTCAGAGGCAGAAGGTCTTGGTTGAAGTTGGATCTGAGTATGTGTTTGCTGAAGATGGTGCTGTTGCTTGTGATCGTGATAGCTTCAGTCCTGTGCCCGCAGGCGTGCTCCTTCGGAAGCTTCGTTGGAGTACCCTTGGCTTGCAATTTGATTGGTCCAAGGTAGAGTTATGTTTTGGAGCTTATGGATATTATATTCCTATATATGATTTTCATCATACCTAGGTTGGAATTTGTATATGTGTTTTCCATTTCGTATTTTACTATGACATTCGTGGTGTTCATTTTGAGATTTTACCCTTACAAGCATTGTGTATAGCATAGAAAGAAAACATGTTTGATGCCATTTCCCATCTGCTTTTAGAAAAGCGTACTTTAAATCAGAGGTTATTTTATTATGTTTTTGCGACGCTCTTGTATGTCTCTACCTGTATACTTATGGTCTGTCATCTACAGCGCAATTATGACATGTCTCTCCCACACAACAAGATTCCAGATGCATTATGTTATCTAACAAAGAAAATGGCAGCACCTGCTATGCCTCAGGGAGAAGAATTCCATCCAGAAGCTGCCATAGTCAATTACTTTGGTGCCAGTATGTCATTCACATTTCCTCTTGTTATTTTGAATGTTAGTTTTTGTTTAATATTGCTACTCAAGGAATTTGTCGAGGTTGGAAACTCAGCTATGAGAATTTCCCTTTCCTCAGGCGACATGCTTGGTGGGCATCTTGATGATATGGAGGCTGATTGGAGCAAGCCTATAGTGAGCATAAGGTATTACTGCAGCGAACCATGTACTTCAAAATATGTGCTGTCATGTTTATATTTATCTGTTTACAGCCTTGGTTGCAAAGCTATTTTTCTGCTGGGTGGAAAGTCTAGAGAGGACGTGCCAATAGCCATGTTCTTACGGAGTGGTGATGTTGTTCTTATGGCTGGACAAGCTAGAGAATGCTTCCACGGTTAGTGTAAATGCATTTGCATTTAAAATTTTATATAATTGTGCCTCAGTTTAGTAGACAAATGAAGTGTTATTCTTCTTTTTTATCTTGATATGCTCGACACATTTTGATAAACAATACTACCTTTTTCATGGGCTTTTATCAAATGAGCATTCACTTGCCTAGTTGCTAATACTTGAAGCCTTCTTTTTTAATCTTTTCTGAACGTAAACCAAGACAATCAAAACAAAATGTTTTCCTTCATGTAACGGCATTGTCTGCATTTCATGAATTGGATCCTTGTCAGGAACAAACCTTCTTCCTGATGTTGCTAAGCAATCCTTATACTTTATTGCCTGGATCATTGCTAGGAATATAGTGATGAGAGCTGCACCACACTAGGAATGGTTCGATTCTTTTATACTCGTAAACTCAAAATTATGCGGCTCGGATAACTACTTTTATTGATTTTAAAAAACATTGTACATGAAAGCTTGGGGAGAGGACACATGGCCTTTAACATCTAGAGTATGGCCAACGTGACCTTGTAACAAGAAAAGTTGATTTAAGAGTGTGGCCAACATAACCTTGAAAAAGGAAAGTTAAGTAGAAGCTACAGCAAGAATTCTAATTTTTGTAAGGAGAGGTGGTAACACCTCCCTTCTTCCTTGCATCAAAGAACATTGAGATCTATTTCCTTCAAATTAGAAGTGCTTTCTGCGGATCCCGGCTTCACAACCTTTTCTTGAAATTTGCATTGTCTTCCTTGACTCATTCACCACCATGGATTCCTCCTTCACTTTCTCCCCTTTAACTTTGCCTCAAAATCCGGTCGTCTCCAACCCAATGGTTAGAGGTCTTCTTCTCCTTAAACTTATTGGTTGTTGAATGCCTGATCTCTCTCTTTCGCACATACAGCACCTCTACATCAGAAAAGGAGATGTTGTCTTCTACACCAAGCTCCATTTTAATCTCTTCAGTCTTTTCAAGGAATGAGAAGCCACCCATCCATTGTATCACCTTCTTCGTCAATTCCTTAGTCAACTCTTCATAATAATCATCTATGATGAAGAGAAAATATAAGCCCGCCTTGCACTTTGCAAAGGTCTTGTCTCTAATACTTCGAAGTGAGAGCAAGCCTGAATAATCAAATGAGCCCCGTGTATGCTCCTCTTTGTTTTCTTCCGATTTCTTCACTCGTCCTTCCCCATCTTTCTCTAAAAATGCCGATCACATGCCAGATTTAGATCACGAATTAGTAAATTTTCTTGCACTTGTTTTCTTTTCCTTTTTCTTTTTGTTGCTGCTGTTGGGAATACGTTCTTTGAGTTCTCTACAATCGTGAACTCCCTTTAAAGGAAAACCTTTTTTTTGTTGCTTTGGTCCTCCAAACGGCTATGTAGTTTTACTGACCACAATGTCAGCAATCTCATGATATAATATTTTGCTGCATTATCAATATCCGTATTAATAAGGTGCTCAACATTTAGATCCTCTCAACTGACGCCTTTGTCTTTCAAATTCTTAAACTCCTCTTTAATGTTGATATCCAAACCTTTTTACCTTGCAAGCATTTCATTTCTCGTCATTGTCTGCTTGTATATCATCCTTGAATTCGCCAAGTTGCTTGGAACCCTTTGGTAGGATGATTCAACAGTGAAACAGTAGCCATTTGTTGATGGTTCAACGTCTTCTTGTTACTGCTGCTACAAACAGTAGTAATAACATGCGTAGTAGTAATAACAAGTATAGTAGTAATAACAGGCTGCTGTAGTTGCAAGTTCTGGGTACTGTAACCATAGCCAACATCCATTTGCCTAGTAGACGAGTCATTCGCCCTCAATACAGAAGTTGAAGCATCCTTAACAAACCGATAGCTGCAAGCCTGCATCTGAGGAAGCTGTCTGCTGCAACAAAGATGTAGCATCGGGATTTTTTTAATAGCATCAAGATTTGTCCCAGCACAATGCTGTTGCACAGCCAGATGCTGAAATGAAGCTTGCTGCATACTGCCACGATCACTAAATGACTCTTTGCATTATGATCTTGACCAATTTATCCAATCTAAGTCCTTTCTTAATTAGCTTTCCATTTTTCCCTTTAAGAAGATCCTCTGTTGAACACGCCACGATACTAGCAGTGATTTTAGAAGTATGCACAGTAGCATAGCTTTTCACTTTAACTTCCTTAGGGTATTGACCCACCTCCTCCAGAGCTCCTGCCTGATTGTGATTAGCAATATGAACCATGGACATGTCTTTTCCTTTCTCTTGTTTTGTTAGCACACTAGATATACATTGATTGGCAAAACCTCCGTATCTCCCTTATCTTTGATCAGATGTAACTGGAAGAGAGGACAAGGGTATGTTCCATTCTAAATGTCATGAGCATCTTCTGTATGCCGTTAGCCCAAGCCCACCACTTGTGGGAAAATAGGGCTCCTTGCCTTTGCATCGAGGATCATGTCTTCTGTCCAAAACCCATGAAGCTTTTCCCTAACCGCTTGCTGCATCAATTGTGTTGTGTCTGTGTCCATTGAGGTCTCCCCATGAATATTTTCTTCCATATCTCCAGGAAACCGAGTACTTAAGAAAAGTATGGTGGTGGGGGATCCCTCTGAATTGCCTTTCCCAGATAAGGCTTCGCTTTCGCCAACAACTCAAAGTTGAAGTTGGTTGAGGAAGCCTTTCCAAAATGCCGGATTGGGGTTGAATTTCTTGTATGTGGCAAACCAGCCGCATTATCTAGTTGTATAAAGGTAAAAGCATACCCTTGATATTCATAATACTACAACGATAAATGCAAATTTTAGTATATGCATCTAACTACATTAACTACTGCCATGCAAATTTTGCTTGGTATAGCAAATGACATGTGGTATAGCAAATGCTGGCTCCATACTTATGTTTCCATACCCTCTTTTGATTTTGCAGGCATTCCACGAATATTCACTGATGAAGAAAATGCTGGCTCCTCGGCTCTCATATCACAATTTTCGGGTGAAGATGATAGAGCTTTTGCTGATTACTTGAGAAATTCAAGGATAAATATCAATATCAGGCAGGTCAATTGAAATTATCATCATCCTTGATCCCAACTTTATGCTAGCTTTGTATGTCATTACGATGCATCAACGTTTGCAGACTCCAGCGACTGCCGGGGAGAGAAATATTACGAACTAGTTTCTATGGATTTTGTTGAACATGATTTATGCACTACCAGCAGATAGAAAATGGGAGTTTTAGCTTTTTTGGGGGGGGGGGGGTGTGGATGCGTGGATGCATTTTTAGTTATTTCGTGTCAGAATGACCATCTGGAGAACAGTTCCAACTCTAGAGCTAGTATGTTTTGTGGCCACAAGCTGACTTATTTTCATTTATAAAGTGGGAGCGAATGAAAAACTCACATCGATCTCAATAATTGATAGTTAGACATTTAAATATCTTTGGGTTTTTCAAGCATATCATTGGAGGCCATAACAACCCCATATGGTTATGCCCATCGGCATATGTGAAGGTGCCAACAGGATTATGGATAACCTATTTAGTTCAACTGTGTTAAGCAAGTCAACCGGTCCAAAGCCCGAACATTGGTAGAAAAGATTTACATTCGAGTCTTCGTCAAAGAATCTTGGTATCTTCAGAAAAAACAATGTGCATGCAAATGGAGACAAAAAATATGAAATAAGAAAAATAATCTTCACAAGCTAAATTGTTCCATATTTTGATCAAGAAAATTCAATATATATAGTAATACTAGTGTGATAAAATTTCAGCAATGAGCTTGAGGGATTTTTACGTCATAACCGCTAGAAACTTTGTCAACACAGTAATCCCCATAATCTTTGTGATTACACCATGATCCCCGTAAAGTTGCTTTGCTTTAGATGCATGCCTTTGTTGTGCGTTTAACTCCACAAGCCTAACTATCTTCTAGATAATCCAATAATATTCATATTTAAATAAATATTGATATTGTAACCATTCATCTCTCTCCGTTAATTTCCTTGAGCTGCGAAATATCAACCGTATAATATCTGGCTTATGAGTTCAATAAGCTGCTTTTGTCATCCTCCCCATGGGTGATTCAAGGAGTTGATGTGGCCAATCATGCCACCTACAACATCTAGATGCACTTCACCTCATCAGCACATCTGCTACATGGCCTTTTGCTGGTGGCCCAATGTAACCACCCCCCTTAGTTGCCATGTCACAATGTAAATTACCAACCTCTGAAGGATATGGAAAGATTCTTAAACACATAATAGAAGTGTGATGATAGCATCGTATGTGATCAGGAGTGACTGATTATACTAGTTGCTCGAGGCAATGGAATTTAAAAAAATGAACGATAAAATCACATGATCTAAGAAAACTTCTCAGATCGTTTCATCTAAACCACAAAGGGCATTAGGGTTACCTCTTGAAGCGTGGTTGCGATCGAGTCTCTAAATGAAGAGACCTCTTGTCTCAGGTTCGATCCAATGGAGGAGACGCTTGCGAGCGTGTTGATGAAACACATGCTTCTCGCAATCCATATTGATGATTCAAGCGGCGAATCTTCTAATCTCGTCTCACGAGATCCGACGTCTTCTTCACGAGCGAAGTGTACCAAAGGAGACAGAGATCCATGAGTTGTCGAAGCGGTGGTACACCGGCGTGGCGATGCCGGCGACCCTTTCTAGGGCACAAGGTGGACAACCACTGAGAGAGAGAGAGAGATGTGGCATGCATTATGAGAATATGAGAGAGAGAGATTACTCAATTGTTGTATATTTTAAAAAAGAGCTAGGGTTGCCTATTCTTTTATAGTATTTTGGGAGTCTATGGATTCCAATCTATATGAAACACAAAATCAATGATTGAGATTGATTTGTGTTTCTGTTTAATGGTCATAATTTTGTTGTAAAAATACAACAACAATTAATTTAGATTTAATTATAATATATATTGAATAATCAACATAATTTAATCTGAACTAAATCAGTTAACATACAAGGATTAGGAAGGAGGCCACCCACCTTCCTAAAAAAAGGGGGGGGGGATGACCACCCTTGAGAACAAGTCAAAGGATGACTGTCCACCATCCAGTAAATGGATGGCATTGGCTCCTCTAATCCTTCATATATATATTTACAGTAACTTTTGTTGTAAATTAATTCGCAAAAATAATTCCAAAAATAATTTTGTGAATATTGCAATCATGTCATTGAATAATTGTGAATCATATACACAACCCAAAATACAATGTAAAATGTAAAATACATTTTCAAAAAAAAAACCCAAAATACAATGTAAAATGTATTTCAATTAATTTTCAATGTGAATCCATTCCACATCAACAATTAATTTGAAGATACTATTTACAATAAGCTCTTTAATATATTCAAAATAATATTTATAATATATACAAATAATATGGATAGTGTTATCCACATTATTCATATCATTGATAATTAACATGTTTAATTATCTTGGATCTCTATTATCATGTGCTCAAATAACATGAATCACATTTACATTATTCACATCTTTGATAATTAAATCATATTTAATTATCTTAGATAACACTCCTTATATGATCAAATAATATGAATCAAGTTCATATTATTCATGATAATTAAAACACATTTAACTATCGATTTTCCTCAATGCTCACACGCATTATCAACGATGGAATTATTCTTGAATTAATGACATATCGATTGTACGTTCCATGTATAATGACTTGGGTATTGAGGTCACATCTCAAATCTAGATCTCGGTGAACTCCCATAGATGTTTGATTAAATTAAAGCAGTAAATCTAATCTTCTCATTGCATTTGAATCACAATCAGATCACTGTCCAATATTTGGACCAAGATTAGATTTCTTCTCTGGTGAGAGAAGTCACTAAAATCCAAATATGTTTCATCACTCCTTCGGAATGGAAGCCTCATGGTTATACAATCGTTTATGATTATATTACCCTTATGTATTCCTAATACATCTACATCCTGCATACTGGAAGAAGTAGAATAAACTCGAAGTTTTAGATCTTATTTAGACTATCTCCTTCAGAGTTTTATCATTAAGTTTCTCATTTTATCATTGAAAGTTGGTATCGATCATATACTTTCCAAAAGCATATATCTACACATGTATTGATCATATACTATCCAAAAGCATATATCAAATCTACAAATTCAGTCAAGCTTCCAAAATGAGACGACCGTGCATGAAATTTGATTCTCAATATCTCATGAGTGAGCTCATATCTTTCGATTCAGTAATGAACCTGTATGATCCCTTTGAGAGATCGTATTACTCATATGCCCTTGTATGTACACCATCACGTCGGTGTATAGACTTTGGTTAGATCATCAACCTATCGGCATGCGAAATGTACATACTCAAATATATAGTAACATATATGTCTCCGGTCAGAGGATGTGTGCCTATATCATGACAACATATGACATAAGTCTTGGTTATCTTGATCTCGTTAAGTCAACTCTTTGACCTAACTTATCTGACATCTCCGAATATCTATTCCTATACAGAAGACTTGCATCAAGAGGTTGGTCTGATATCGACCATTAGAGAAAGGATTGCCATCTCATACTCTTGTTGGAGATCATCTCTTAATAATCATTAAACAGTGCTTGATGAGTCCTCAATCTAACTCTTTAGATATTCATCCAAGCACCAACCTCTATGATTTAATAATTGAATCAACAAATGTATGATCATTAAGATAACCATGGTACATAACCCTAATTGTACTAAGGGACTTATTATGCAAATTAATTGTTCTTCATTTCAGACCAGTGAATGATAATTGCAATAACATTTATTGCATAGTGGCTCATCATGAGCTCGCATGTCCAACAATCTCCCACTAGCCCAAAGAGCAATTAACATGTTATTTATTAAGTATACTATATATCTATTTCTTAATATTATATTTATAATACAGAAAATATTTATTATTTATAAAAAATAAATTATATCGCAAATTAGACAAATTAATTGTACATATTTTTTTATTTTTATTCCTATTTAAAATAATATCATTTATTATTTATTCCTATTTAAATAAATTAGACACATGTAAACATCACAACCGTCTTCCTCGAGAAGGTTGTTGATGGAGTTTGTTGCAACCGACCAACTTCAACCCTTTCTCCCCGCTTCAATTTCATTATGTTCACTAATCCTCCTTATATTCCACGTCAACGATTAATCCTAGGAAAACCTCACCATTTATGCACTCCGAAGTTGTGGACACTTCGGGATTGGAGATTTCGTTAATCTGGTGAGCTTATGCCGCTGCACGTAGCCTCAACCAATCCTCCAATACTACCATTACAATTTTCTTTTCTTTTAGGGTAAATTACAATTTAGGTCCCCATCTATGGGTCCAATCTCAAAATGGGTCCCGATCTTTAAATTGTAACGATTTGGGTCCCATGTCATTAATGTAAGGAATTTTTTTGGGACTAATGACGAGTATGCCCTTGTTTAAAAGTTGGAACTCAACCCCCATTCCCTTCCCAACAAGGGCATATTCGTCATGAACCCCAAAATTTTCATTTCCTAAATGAGCTTGGGACCCGAATCGTTACAATTTAAAGATCGTGACCCATTCTGAGATCGGACTCATAGATGAGGATCCAAATTGTAATTTACCCTTTCTTTTATTATCCAGGGTTTCAAACCCTCATCCTGACAAACAAAAAATCCCACCGTCCTCGAGGATCAGGTAGCTTAAAATCACAGGATAACCTTTAATCACATAAACTAGTAGCTTTGAATACATGTTATTGTGACCCGGTCACTATCCAACGACCCGTGCCTCCACATGGCACGACCACATCTTTCTTTAATCAATCCTCCTAATGGCAACCGAATACGACACATTGCAAATAATTTATTTCACGCGTTCAACATATCCAGAAAACCGTGTACCATTTAGGTTTGGCCTGCCAATACGGATGTTCTTCTGACAAACCTACAGGTTGCATGTCCGACCTGTAGTATCTACTCCAGGTCATTCTTAACATAACACACGATCCTTTTAAGGATCCATTTCAATACACATCAATTTCCATGATGTAATTCTTCCATTAAGCATTTGATTTTCATCAACATTGAGTATAACCTCACATATATATGAATTCATATGTATATATACTCATATTGATGCTTATTTTAACTCCAAAACCCTAACTTCCCAAGCCACCACATCTATTCGTTGCTTAGACATTATTTTAGCAGGAATTACAACGGAAGCTTTCATATTTTCTCAAAATGGCCAAATTAGGGTTCTTCGTAAAGAAAAACATAAAATTAGGAATATCAATGATATCGTATGAAAACCCAACAATAAATGGAATGATTTCGTTACCTAATTGAGCTCTCTCTCACGTATAATGTGCTTTATAGTGATTTGTTTTCAGAAAGGATGATTTACGGCTCCTGAAACAATTGAATTTCATTTTTGTATCAAGAACACTAAGAACACGCCAAGAATATGAAGAACGAACAAAGAACATGAAGAACGCGAAGACACGAAGAACACGAAGAACGTGAAGAACATATTTTCTCTTAAAATTTTAGCAGAGCTTCCCCTTATATGGGGTGATATTTCTAGGAAAATTATGGCAGTGTTTTCCCTTATATCGAGATATATTTATATGAAAATTTCGGCAGAGTTTCCCCTTATTTGAGACATATTTCTATGAAAATTCCGGAAGAGCTTCCCCTTATATCGGGACATTTTTCAAAAAAAGGAAAGAGTTTCATCTATAAAATCACCGAGAGGAAAACAACAGTGAAACCAAAAGAAAATAATCAAACTGCAAGTGATGGAGAATTGGTAGACACCACGCGTCTTAGATGAGTGAAGGTGTAACGTATCACAGGATTCACTTACGTGCATAGCCTCCCACACCTAAGTAGGGTATTATATAGATTTCTCGCTCAAAACAAGTATAAAAGCAAAATCGAAGGAATATAATAAAACTATAAGCGATGGAGAATCGGTAGATACCACATGTCTTAGGTGAGTGAAGGAGTGACGAATCACATGGTTCATTGACGTGCATAGCCACCGCCACCTAAGTTAGGTGTTACACGGATTTCTCCTCGAACCACAATATCAAATGAATCGAAAATGAAGATAAATCACGAACCTAGCTCAAGTTGAGCTACTTACCTACTAAGCCAACTAGGAGAGGATCGTACCGTCGACCTCCTCCTCGTTCTCTCGACATCGCTTCACTAGCGTTCCTTCCCACCTCACTCTCCTCCTCTCGACCCTAGCCCTTGGGGTAGTGGTGGTAATGGAAATCGTAGAGAATGAATGGGTAGGGGGGTGATGAATCTCCATTTCATCAGTTTTACTCTATCATTTTGGTCTTAAAAACCCTAGCTAATGAATGTAAATACCCATAATTTTCATAAATTAATATTCATTCTTTGTTGTATAAATATTGTATAAAATATTGTTTTAATGTTAAAATTATAGAATAAAGAAAAGAATAAAATTTCAAAGGTATTTTATGACCTTAAACCCTGAGACGTAGGCATCTTGATGACTAGGTCAACAAGGAATAAAGTAGGAGGAGATGAGGGCCAACAATACAATAAAAACCCCATTTATTAATTCTTTATTTATTTACTTTGAGACTCATTTTATTTTCCACTTTTTATCTCAAATAAAGAAATATTGAGCATGAAACTTATAGATAATAATGCATAGAATAATACAAAATTAATTTCATACAAAAATAATATACAATGCAAAAATTACACTTTTAATCAAAAGACAAAATCCCAACTTCCTAGACCCATATCTCGTAAATAAAAACTCAAAATATATGAAAATCACTTTTAATTGTATATAATTTTTAATAATCTATTTAATGAAGGTGGTTTCATATTTTTTGGAGTTAAGGTGTGAAAGTTAGGTTTTGGACTCCTATTGTATAATATACCTGATTAAAATATTCATTTCATTTATTATATATCATTTTTATAATTTTATTGTAAATATTATTTATATTCTATGTACATATTTAAACTATAATAAAAACATTAATAAAAATATAAAATAAAATATGTAACTAAATTACATAAGTAAAATACATATACTAATACCTACATATGTCATACTCCAATTTAATTAAGTATATTAATACTTCAGAAAAATATAATAAAAATATATTTAAGTATCTAAAAATAAGTTATAACTTTATAAAATAAGAAAAGAAAATATAAAATACAAAAATACAAATTAAAAATAAAAAGATACAATATATAGATAAATATACCTATAAATATACACTCAAAAAGTAACTTGTAATTAATAAATTCAAATAAATAAATAAATAAAATAGTAATAAAATTCTACAAAAAATAATAAAAAACTTTCATTTTATAACCTAAAAATAATAAAATCATTTAATTATTTCTTTAGATTTAATAAATCATTTTGTGGCAAGTTTTTCCTGGTTCGTCCACGTGGACCAACCAGGAGACTTCGTCAGTTGACCTCGGTCAACTGACTGGCTTACCCCTGTATCCTGTGTCAGGCCTCATTTTGACCCACTTTTCTCGATTTTTTACACGCCAATTCTTTCACCAATTTGTGTGGCTTCCTTATGTGGTTTCCTTCCTCGATCTAGCCTCCATCACACGTGCATGAATTTCTTGGACGAGGAGCACTGCATCTCCTACTGCACCTCAATCTTTGGAGCATCTCGTCCGCCTGTACAAAGACCATCCGAGCCCTCTTCCAATTTTGAATCCCTTTTGGCTCTTGTTTTGACTCTCTCTCGTGCGCTTTGGATCGAGGAGGGTAACAACCTCCTCTCTAGCTACTTGTAGCTAGTTCAGATGAAGCCCTAGGTGGTTCAATCATCTCCGTTGCCTCACCGGCGTGAGGTCCACATCTCGCGGCTCAACCCCGCTCAAGGTTCCTTTGTCACTTTTCTAGCTAGCTATATATGTAGGCTTTTATCCCCCGCATTTCTTTTATGCTTTCATTGCACGCATTAGCCGCAGGACCGTCGCTCGTAGTTCACCGAAGCTCTGCTCCGGTGAACCTTTCCATCGTGTTCCACCCTTTTACGACCGCACCACCCCCATCACTATCTTCCCTTGATGCTGTCCATCACCTTCCACCTTCTGATCACCTCGCTCCCCTCAGGATCGAGATCCGGGTGCTCCACCTCCTCCAGCTTTGCCGGATTACCTCCGCCCGAATCCCTACGCTTCGATTCCCCCCGCTACAGGGTCGAGGAAATTTTCCCTCGACCCTATAACCTTTTGTTGTAGATACCAGAAGCACAACACCTCCTAGAAGTAATTTTGAGGCTCGTCGGACCTACCTAGAGCTGCCCAGCTTCTCCGACCTCATAGGCATGCTCCCATGGAATTCGAAGCATTTTGACGCTTCCAGCAGAGAAAGGACTGCACCAGGAGTCATTGGAGCCATTTTGGAGTAGTAAAGCGAGACGAAGGAGGGAGATCTGGGCGGAGGAAGCTTGCCTTGCCAGAGCTTCCTCCCTGTTCTTTCTTGTTAAACCTCCGTCGTCCGATCAAGAACACGCCTCCAGCTCGCATGTCGACAGTCAGATGCAGGGCTTCGTGGCCATGGATCTCCCGCAGGCGATCTAATCTGGACCATCCGTTCCGAACTATCATCGCGAAGCCTAAGGCTGACACGTGGCTTAGTGGTTTCCATCCGACTGTCGACTCGCATGCAGGACTGGGTATTTTGCATACTAAACCAACTGATTATTGTATTTATTTTCCAATCTAAAATCATTCATCGACCGTGTTATATTTTTGTAACTTTTGCATAAAGACCCCCAGATTTATTATAAATACAAAACAATCCACGCTAGCTCGCCTCACGTGGTCGCCCACGTGAGGTGGGCATTTTGAAGGCATACCCCTAGAGGTTCTTGTATTTCAATTTCGCCCTAGAACTTTTTATTTATGTTTTAAATTTTTGGAAAATCTGTAGCAAGGCCTCTGGACTATATTTTTATTACAATTATGCCCTTGTCAGAATGTAGCTTCTTTTTGTTTCATCTATTTATTTAGAATACCAATTCTGCTCCAACAAATCACCAAAAATAGCCTTAAGTTCCTGGATGCTTGTATTTTACGCCATATTTTATTTGCATTTTAGGACTCTTTAATATTTATTAAAATCAAAAAGTGCATTAAAAATCCCTGTCTACAGTATAAAATACCAAAAAAATATAAAAATATTTTGAAAAATTTCCAAAAATATATTTTGTTTATTTATTTATTTCTAACCTTCAGACCAAAAATCACTAAAAATAGAAAAATAAAACTCTTAAAAATTGAAAACCCCAAAATCCGTTATAGAAATTTATACAATTCGCAAAAACAACAAAAATCGTATTTTCTATTTTGAAATTTTATCTATATTATTATTTATAAAAAAAATTAATTTAGAGAAATTTTGACACTGTTTGTTATTTTTCATTTCCATTTTAATTCGACCCTATTACTTTGTCCCTATTTTAACTATTTCCAACTTTAAAAATATATAAAAATTAGCAAAATTCATTAAAAACCACAAAACAGTAAAAAATTATTTAAAACCCCAAAATATTTATTTCTACAATTTTTGGTTATTTTTAGTTGTATTTATATCTGTATTATCTATTATTGTATATATACTCTTATATATCCAATATTAGTTATTTAAAAAAAATAGAAAATGTAAAAAATATTAAAAGATAAAAAGAAAATGCAAAAATATAAAATTAAAAATTAAATATAAAAATATAAAACAAAAAATAAAATAAAAAATATAAAATTAAGACTCACATTATAAAAAGAGATGAAGAAACAGAATCATTTTTGTGCATTAATTTGTCTGATCTATCTAGTTTGCTCTTGTGTTCGACACTCTACACTACTTGTACTATAGACATCGTTTGTAGAGTTAAATAAAATAAATTTTAACTCCACATATTTATTTGCATTTCTTTATATATTTGTGGGTTAATGTTGATTAATGGGGATTTCATCTGAGGTCGCTTCGACGACTAATGAATCTGTGATTCATCACTCTAAAAGTTAAAAATAGAGCCTTGTTCCCGAGTAAATAGAGGCATATTTCCCTTTATAATGCATAAATAACATTCATACATGCATTCATAATACATGCATTTTAGCACTCCATTTGCATTAAATAAGAAGCCAAAATCACCTGTAAAATATCCACTCCTAAAAATAAAATCTCCCTTATATTATGTACACCTTAGTTAATAATATAAGGAAGAAAATCAGGAATCCCCTTTGTAAAATATCCAATAAAGACCTAGAAGCCCTGATCCATAAAATACCCATAGCTCCCTCATACAAACTCCAAAATGGGTCTACTCACTTTCAAAATAATACACATTAAAAGACCTTTAAAATGAGATCAATTTTACCCAATTTGGAGCTCATATGAAAAAGTTGGGTTTTTGGGCCTCTTTGTATACTATGTATATGTATATTTGTATATTTGTAATTTTGTATCATATTTGACCTCATCTCCGTCTTTGGTCAACATGAAACCTGTAGATCTCATCAAGATCTACAACTTTCATGTTTTGAGTTTTTCCAAATTCGGCCTCCTTCTCTCCCTAAATTCATTTCTATTTTCAGCCAATCACAGCTGGCCACGTGGCACCCTCTGGTTGCGCCACGCGGCCCGCTCCCCTTGCCCTAGCCACCCCTTCTCTCAGCCGTTGGATTTCTCCTTACATCCAACGGTTGAGCCGCTTCCACGTGCGCCTTAATTCTACACCGTTAGATCATCTCCCCCTTCTCATCTGACCCGCCCGTTCGTGCCTCTCCCACAGCGCGCCACGTGGTGCATTATGCGCCATCAGATCTCACCTTTAGCCCTTCGATCTGCACCGTCCACTGACGCTCTAATTCTAACCGCCCGATCGAAGCCCTTCATCTCATCTCCACCGTTCGCTCGCGCTTCGCCCCCATCGCGCCATGTGGTCGCTCCACGGCCCTCAGATCGCTTCACCCCAGATCTAATCCTACCGCTCCATCCCACCTCGGTCTCGGTCGTTGGATCAAGGGATCCAATGGCTGGGACCTCGTCTTCCACCTCCGGCGCCCCCTCTCTTCCACGTTCTCGAGCTTGCGGGAGGGGCCGCCCCTTTCTATTCTTTTCCGCACTCCCGCCACCATCGACGACCACCATCGCCTCCACGATCACCCCCACTCGTCCCTCATCTTCGCCATCCACCTCACTACTCACGTCGTCCACCAGAGATGCTCCACGAACCCCACTAACCTCACCTCCTCGCCAGCCCGGCCGTCGACTTCTTCCTTTAAATACTCGAGCACCGGCCAACTTCAGCCCTATCCGCCACCCCAGAGAGGAACCTCGAGTTCGGAAGCTTCAATTGGTGACATCAATCGAGCGAATCCTTGAGCGAAGACAGCGTTCTCCTCCGGCGAGATCCGCAGCGCCACCGCCGTGTCGCAACCCTCCTCCGAGTAGCTGCTTGAGCTCGGGACCTTACCGATCCCTCGAGAGAAGACCTGGAGCTTCAATCCGAGCTCCAAATCCCAGTTAACTCCCTCCATCTCTCTTTGATCTTAGTTTTAATTTCCCCTTCGATTTCTCCCATTTTATTTGCCGTCCACCTTCATCTTTTCGCTCTGCTTTCACATCGCCGAGCTTCGCGACGGAGCTCTGACCTTCGCGGTATATTTATCGCCCTCCGACGACTCATTCCACCTTCCATCAGCTACAGCTCCTCTACCTGGGCGGAGCACCATTGCCGGACCACCTACACCCCGCCTTAGGCCTCGCCACTCGCATCTCACTTCTCCACGCACCACCACGAGCTTCGGCTATACTTCTAACACCTGTAGGTACCCATCTCTATCATTGGACGGAAGCTCACCGGAGCTCCTGTCGAGCTTCATCGCCAGCGAGCTCAGACGCCCCTCCGTCGCTCATGAAGCCACCTGGACCATCGCCGCACCGCAACGCATCTACTGGGATATCTCCGAGCCCCCAGAGAGCTTCACTGGCGCTAGGAGGACCGGGCGGAGCTAAGCCCCCATCGCCGGAGCCCCGCCACCTCCTCCGCAGGTGGCGGAGGACCGTTGAGGGAGAAGCTCCAGTCACCGTTCGATCATCTTGATCGAACGGTCCAGCGCCGTCCACGTCGCTAGTGAACCGGAGCTTCACCTTGCCGTTGGATCCTTCCAGATCCAACGGTGCTTAGCGCACCACGTCATTGATATCTGGAGCATCACAGGAGCCGTAGGATCATCTGTGATCCCACGGACAGGAGCGAGCCACGTCGCCCACGACCGGAGCAGCACGCCACCGTTGGATCTCTCTTTGATCCTACGGTCCATAGACAGCCACGTTGCCACACTCAGCCATCATTGGATTATCCGAGATCCAACGGGATTCATCGCGCCACGCGTCTCCTTCCAGCAACTGTTGGATCACTCTTGATCCAATGGTCTTCAGCACGCCACGTAGAGGGGTCCGAGCCTCTTCCCCGACCTCTAGGCTCAGACCACCCGAGGCTAGCTGAGCCTCCCTCCAGACCTCTAGGATCCCCCGAGCCAAGACCCGAGCCTCCGACGCTGCCCGAGCCTAGGCCCCCATGTGAGGAGCATGTACGGCCTGGGTAATTTGCACAGAGGCCCTGGGATCTTTCCAAAATTGCAAATAGGTCCCTGTAAAGCACCCCCACGTGATGAGCACGTGCCCAGTGGAGAAATTGCATTCCACCCCCCAACATTCTAGGTAATTGCATTAAGTCCCTGTCAGCATGCTTATTCTTATGTAATTTTTATTTCCTGTATTGCAAATACACCCCTGTCTTTGCACGCATCCCTAGGTGTCATTTTGCATCATTTTGAATTCTAAAAATTGCATGTTGTTGAGTAACTTTTCCTCTAGCTGTTGTGACACTTGTCATATTTTTGTGGTATCAGTAGATTTTTAAATTTATTAATTGGTTGATTCCTGTGTTATTTTGCCTAGTTAGACCTTTTAATTGATAATTAATTCTCTGTAGATCCAAAAATTCTCAAAAAAATCATAGTGGCTCTAGGATAGTTAACTCAACCTTGCATAGAAATTTCATGTCATTTGCACGCATATCGAGGCCTAAATAAATTCTTTTGTGATTTCCTTAGTTTATTTTTAATAGGTTCATTTCACAGTAAAATTAAGGTCTGATAATTTTCCTAGATTCCTTATCATCAAATCTATCTAGGATAATTTTTGTTCCTGAAAAGAATGTGATTTATTATTTATTAAAATTAAATTAGTGAAAATCACCTTGTTTTCATTTTAAATTCACAGTAAATTCATTTAGTGTCGAAAAATTCCAAAAAAATTAGGGTAGTTCATTTTCACCATATTTCATCATCTGGCCAATTTTTATTATTTTTTGGACTTAATTTGATACCTTAACTGATTTAACTTTAAATTGGCTTGTTTTTGGCATGTGTCTGCATAGAAAATAGAAAAAGATAAAAAAATATTCCTCGAAAATCACATACTTGGATTTTGCTAAGATTCATCTAAGGAGACAGATGCCTCCCTGAGTTCGACCTTAGACTTCACCAAGTAAAAAAAATCTGCCGCTTGAAATTAACTCGAATATAATTAAAAGTGGTTTTTGATATTCCCTCTTGTATCCGACTGTAACGAACACTTTAAATTAATTTGGACATTAATCTGACCGAGTTAACATAGGGTGCGGGAGCGTTGTCAAAATGGCACCGTTGCCGGGGAGGCACGGCTTAGGTTAATTTTTAGTGAAATCTTGATTGTTTGATTTTCTCTCTCCGGGTAGTCTGACCCCCGATTTTCTTGTAATTATTTTCTCTCTCTTTTATTTCTTTGTATTTTTTTTCGGTGTCACTCTCTAACCTCAATCTATTTCTGTGCAAGGAACGCGAGGAGTCGAAGATGCTTCAAGGATCTAGCATTTAAATTTATTGAGTGAATAGAGAGGCTTTGTAATTTGCATTTTATTTCTTTATTTCTTTTTCGCATCATTTCCAGTGGTTCCCGTTTGGGTTCTCGCGCGTGTAAATATAATGAAACTGTGTCCTCGTGTGCTGTGTGGGTGAATATAATTTAGCTTGCACTAGCAGCTCCCCCGAGCCAATCTAGGAATTGCTTGTGCTCGTAACTTCTAGGACCACACAACTCACTTAAAAGACGCACTTAGACCGCAGAACTTAGCCAAATCAACCTGTTCTTCACGCTAATAGAACTGCTTGTCTAGGAGCGGCTTTTATCGCTTGCATTTGCATTTAGCATAAAGAGTTTTTAATTCTGTTTTGCATCCTGCATAAAAAAAAGCGAAGGGATCACTGTAAGTCTCCTGAACTCAGCATAGCATCATTGTTTTAACTTGCATCGGCTTTTCTCAATTTCCCCCTCTGTTTTTATCATTTAAATTAAACGGAAATTGGGACTGTTCGATAGACGTGCTGTGTGGTTGGATTAATTCAGTGAGAACCTAACTTAAAATCGGGACTGCTAAACACTATTGACCAAAAAAATCAATAAAATTGGAAAAATTGTTTGCGGGAGATTAATCCCCGACCTTGTTTTCAAGATGAGTGGGGGTACTTGAGTGTGTGTGAACGTCTTAAGGCAGAGCCCAAATCCCCGCCTTCCATATCACGTTCCGACTAATCCTAGCAAATATCAAAAGTCGAATAATATCAGATTCACTGACTAGTACCAAGTAGCCTCCGCCTGTCTCAGGTAGATAAGGGCGAAATTGCGGTACTTTGCGACAAGTTGCCAGTAACCCCCTGGGGTGAAGTTCCGGCCTTGTCAGCCTCCGCCTGCTTGCAGGTAGATAGGAGTGTGGTCTTTGAATCCATCGACTTGGGATAGGAGCGAAGAAAGGAAGGACCGCCGGTATCTTAGGCGACAGGTTAAACAGGGAAGACGCATCCGGCTCTGAGCCGACTTCCCTATAGGCCGCGTAATACTTGCTATCTTGTTTAAAAATCACACTTAAAATCTACAAGATTAATTGGACTCGATTTCGAGTCCTTCACTGTGTTGAGTGTGAACCCGGGGTCTTGGATTGATTTGTTTGCTTCAGGTAGGAGTAAAATCCTATCTTCTTCTCGCCACATCAAGATGAGTGACCTGGGGGATCTCGACTCTTTATTCACCAATCTCTCTATGAGTGCCCCACGAAACTCCTCTTCATCGGCCCACGCACACCTTGGACCACCCAGGACTCTTGACCCTCTTGAGTCCTGGTTCCCTCATACCCAGGGTGGTTACTCTCAAACCAACCCTTTCCTCTCCTCCGAGCTTACCGAGGAAGACCATCGCCTCGGTAATCCCTTCCTTGATTTGTCCTCTGACACCGATCTTAATTCATACCCAGGACTAGAGGACAAGATGCCGCCGAAGCAGCCACCACCGGATGAGGAGCAATTATGACAGATCCTTAATCGCCTTGCTGAAGCAGAACAAAGAAATGCAGATCTCACAGCCAGGATGGGAAAATCGTAGTAGCAGGAGGTATCGACCGACCAATGGTCGATGCCTACAACCCGTCGGAGAACGAGATACAGAATTGGTTGGCACCAGCGGTTCCCGCCGAAGCATTTGAGCTGAAGCCCCACTTCCTTAGTCTGCTTCCGAAGTTCAACGGAAATACCAATGAAGAGCCGTATACTTTCCTTCGTGATTTCGAGCTGGTCTGCAACAATCTTAGCCATCCCAATGTTGGCCAAGATTACATTAGACTGAAGGTCACCCCATTTGCCTTAGGAGATAAGGCAGCACATTGGCTGAAGAACCTAGGGGTGATTTGTACAACCTGGATGCAGTTCAAGGACCTCTTTCTGAAAAAGTTCTACCCTCTCAGTAGAACTAACCAAATGAGAATGAAGATTGCCAGCTTCTCCCAAGGACCCAGTGAACCTTTCCATGATGCATGGGATAGGTTCAATGACTTAGTACAGAAATGCCCCTGCCACGGTATTTCTAAGGCGATCCTAGTCCAGACCTTGTTCTGTGGTCTAACCCCGGAGATGCAGGGGTTAGTCAGTGCCGCCTGTGCAGGAAGCTATCTGAACAAGAACGAGCATGCCGTATGGAAGATCCTGGAGCAAATGGTGGAAACCGGCAGGTCGCAGGCCACCAGGGCCTATCAGTTGTCTCCTTCAATCCTATCCAACGAGACAACCCGAAGGACTGTAGCGGATCTGACCGAGGACCTCATCCCCAGCATGGGGATGATTGCCGACAAGCTAACCATGGTCAAGAAGATCCACAAGAGGGTCACTGACCTTGAGTCTCTCTCACGTCTACCGAAACAAGTGGAGGAACTTACTGAGAAGGTAGCCAAGATAAAGCTACCTGCCCCTTCTGCACCACCTGCACCTGTACATCGAGTCCATCTTGTACAAGAACATGCACCGGGGCCTCACAGTGGCTGTGTGGAGGATCAGAATTACACCTAGCAGGACCAACATGCACCCCCACAAGTGGAGACTGGATACAAGGAGCCTCCGCAGGTGTTCGAGATCAACGGGCTGTGGTACAGCCGTGACCCCGTCAGTAGACAGTCGGGGATGAGGAACGGTCAGCCTCACCGACCTTCCCTAGCTTACCAAGGAACCAGGTCCATCCCCGCACCGCGCTTTCAGTCCAGGCCAGAACAAGGGTACCAGCCTCAGCAGCACCAGCAGCAGCAACGCACATATCAGCAGGATCCAGCACCGTCCCACCACCAGCAGCAGTACCGGCATGGCCACCAGGGCCAGTATAGAACCTCGTCCGTGAATCAGCCAGCCCAGCCTACCGAATTGGAGTCCCTCACCTTGGCAATCCAGACCCTGTCTGATAGGGTCCAACAGATGCAGAACGATTATCTGGATATGAGAACCGATATTAATCGTGTCTCTCATACCCAGGACCGACAGATGGCGCCAAAGACCCCAATTCCCGCACAGGTTCAGGCCAACTCGAACAACATAATCCATGGCTAGAACCGACCTCGTGATCATGTATATTATTCAGATAATTATTTATCTGAATATGATATCCTTTCGTACGATAATGTAAATCATATGTCCCTCAGGAGCGGAAGGACCGTGACCATACCTGATCGGGCACGGGCAACGAAGGAAGGAGCCGCCAAGTCTCTACCTGAGGAGAACTTGGAGGAAGAGGAGGAGCAACACCACCACCATCACCGGCAGAGGAAGATGATGTCTGAGTCCTCGAAGCAGCATTCTCGCAGCAGCATAGAGTCCGACGGAACCAATGAGGAGCCCGCTCGTCCAACAGTCGCGGAAGAAGCATCACCGGTTCTGCCACAATATTTTCTTTTCAGTTAGAGTCAGAGTCAGAGTCTGTCAAAGAGTCCGAGTCATGTAAAGAACTCAGTTCCTGATCTTAATGAGAATCTTTCAGTTTCCGAACATGAGTTGGAGTCAATAATCCCTTTCCCCTGAGCTCTCAAGGGTGGAAAGAAGAAAACTAAAAAAATCCAAAAAGATGACCCTGAGATGGTAGAGTTCTGCAACTAACACATCAAGGTCACAATCCCCTTTGACAAGTACGTGGAAATGACCCCTGCATTCCAAAAATACCTTAAGGTGAGATGCACACCTACTAGGGTTAGCAGGAAGACCAAAAGCTGAGTTGAGAAACACGTCCTATCAGTAGCCACGACTTGTGCAATAAGGAACTTGTTTCCAAGGAAACGAAGAGACATGGGTGCACACTATGTAGTGAGTCATGTTGATGACATCGCGTTTGCATGCACTCTCCTGGAAAATGGTTCCTCTATCAATCTGATGCCTACAACCCTCTATGAGCGGCTTAATCTCAGACCTCTTAGGAAATCTAGAGCCCTTCTACAGTTTGCTGATAAATCAACCAAGAGGTCCCAAGGAGAATTGAGGAATATTGTGATTAAAGTCGAGGGGCAGGAATACATGGTGGACTTCACTATCCTGGATATGGAAACCCCTCGTAATTGGAGAGACTCCTAGATCATCTTAGGCAGGCCCTTCCTCAGAACAGCAGGGGCCTTATTTGATTATAAGATCGGGAAGATCCAGTTCCAAACTCCAGGCGGAGATGAGGAACTCGAGATGTAGCAAACAAGATGGCAGAGACCGGATTCAGAATCCAGCACCGAGTACTCTTCTACCGAAGCAGACTGCTATCATGTAAACACAATTGGGCCATGGAGACAGAACCCAGGCAGCACCGACGAGTCCATCCCCTCCGGAGATGATCCAGTGCATGAGTCAGTTTGCGAGATCCTCAGGAACGAGTACAACTCTGAACCTGCATCACCCTACATCTTCGATGACTTAGAGGCCCAGTTGGGCCTGTCAGTCCTTACATCTTTAGGACAATCGGAAGATGAGGATGACGAGTCGGACGAGGCTTTTGCCGATTGCATGGAAACCTTTGTCGATCCGACTCCAAAGCCGAACAACTTGGTGGCAGCTATCACAGAGAAAGATCCAGCCACTTCCAACACCGAGCCATATCAGATTGAGCCAGACTTCTTAGACGATCACACTATTCCTGAGCTCAAACCTTTACCCACAACTTTAAAATACGCCTTCCTTGCGGGTCAGGACAAGAAATTTCCGGTCATCATCAGTTCGCGATTGACCGAGGAGCAGGAATCTCGCTTGCTAGAGATCCTGGAGAAAAACTGCAAGGCGATAGGCTGGAGCATTTCCAATCTCCACGGGATAAATCCCGCTCTGTGTTCGCACCATATCTACTTGGAGAACGAAGCCAAACCCTCTCGTAAATTCCAACATCGTTTGAATCCAAATTTACGACAGGTCGTGAAGAAGGAGATAGAAAAATGGTGCAACACGGGTTTCATTTACCCAATCTCCGACTCTAAGTGGGTGGCCCCAATCCATGTTGTCCCGAAAAAGTCGGGAATTCAGACGACCACCAACGAGGACGGAGAGGAGATCGTGACGCGAGTACCCACATCGTGACGCGTCTGTGTGGATTGCAGACGCCTGAATGCCGTGACGAAGAAGGATCATTTTCCCCTGTCGTTCATCGATCAGATTCTAGAGAGACTAGCGGGGAAAGAATTCTTCTGCTTCTTAAATGGGTTCTTGGGCTACAATCAAATAGCCATAGCTCTAGAGGACCAGGAAAAGACCACATTCACATGCCCCTTTGGTACCTATGCTTTCAGGCGCACGCCTTTTGGGTTATGCAATGCTCCAGGTACTTTCCAAAGGTGCATGATTGCTGTATTCGTCGAAATGGTCGGTGAATTCCTGGAAGTCTTTATGGACGACTTCTCGATCCACGACGATTTCTTCGATTCCTGTCTTAGGAATCTTGACCGAGTCCTCAAAAGATGTTGTGAGGTTAATCTGGTGCTCTCCTGGGAGAAAAGTCACTTCATGGTGACAGAGGGCATAGTGTTGGGGCACGTCATCTCCAAGAGAGGAATGGAGGTTGACCCTGCCAAGGTGGATGTGATCAGACGACTCCAGCCACCAACCAACGTCAAACTGTTGCAGTCGTTCCTCGGGCATGTTGGATTTTATCGGAGATTCATTAAGGATTTTTCTAAGATTGCCCGACCGCTAACTGAGCTTTTAGGCAAAGACATGGAGTTTATTGTTGATCACAAATGTCTTGAGGCCTTTAAGGTATTGCAAGGAATGATAATGGACACACCTATCCTACAAGCCCCAGATTGGTCTCTACCTTTTGAGATCATGACAGACGCCTCAGACTTTGCTGTGGGGGCTGTGCTAGGACGGAGAAGGGATGACGTCCCGTTCGCAATTCACTACGCAAGCAAAGTGCTTGACACCGCTCAGCGTAACTATACAGTTACGGAAAAGAAATGCTTGCGGTAGTGTTTGCCTTGGACAAGTTCAGATCACACTTAATTGGATCCAAGGTAACTGTGTTCACTGACCACACTGCACTGCGATATTTGATGGAGAAGAAGGACGCGAAGGCACGTCTTCTTTGGTGGATTTTACTTTTCCAGGAGTTTGATTTGGACATCCATGATAAACCTGGAAAGAAGAACGTAGTAGCCGATCATCTTTCTCGTCTCGAAGATCTTAATACTTCCGAGGATTCACCTATTCAAGACTCCTTCCCTTACGAGTCGATTTTTGTTGTCGACTCACTCCCATGGTACGCCAATATTGTGAATTATCTTGTCTCCAAGAAAGTTCCCGAAGATTGGCCCAAGAGCCAAATTGACCGACTGAAATCGGACGCTAGACACTACCATTGGGAGGATCCGATCCTTTTCTTTGAAGGACCGGATTGTGCTTGGAGACGGTGTATTCCTCAGGAGGAATACTAGAGTGTCCTTTCTTTATGCCACAGCTTGGAGGCAGGAGGACACCACTCCGGGAAGAGGACCGCATGGAAGGTACTTCAGTGTGGCTTTTACTGGCCGACTCTGTTTTGCGATGCCACCACCTTCGCGAAGTCGTGCTCGGTATGCCAGAGAATGGGAGGAACAGTTGGTTCCAAGGATGAGATGCCGATGCAGCCTGTCATCATTTGTGATGTCTTTGACGCCTGGGGTATCAATTTCATGGGCCCATTCCCTGTTAGACATGGATTTGAGTACATCCTTCTTGCGGTAGATTATCTATCCAAATGGATGGAGGCTATCCCGGCCCGAGCCGCAGACAACAGGACTGTCTGTAAATTCATCAGAGAACACATAATCTCTAGGTTCGGGATCCCCAAAATGATGATATCTGACGGGGGTAGCCACTTTGTGAATCAGGAGGTGAAGAACTCCTGAAGGACTACGACATCGAACACCGTGTTGCCAGCCCTTACCACCCACATACCAATGGTATGGTTGAGGTGTCAAATCGGGAGGTGAAAACTATATTGCAAAAGCTTGTCCGCCCGGACAGGAAGGAATGGTCTCAGATCTTGGATTAAGTCCTCTGGGCGTATCAGACAGCTTACAAGACACCGTTAGACACCTCCCCATTCCGAATGGTATTCGGAAAGTCGTGCCATTTGCCCGCAGAGTTAGTGTACAAATCAGAATGGGCAATTAAGAAGGTCAACCGGAACACACACCTTGGGCAGAAGCAGAGAGAATTGGATCTGAATGAGCTTATGGAAGTCAGAAACCGTGCATATGACAACAGTTTGGTGTACAAGGACAAGGTGAAGCGTTGACATGATAGATATATCCGACGAAAGACCTTTGTTCCTGGACAGAAGGTATGGTTGTTCAATGCTAGGCTGAAGATCTTCCAAGGCAATTTGAAGTCCAAGTGGACAGGCCCATTTGTCGTCCGCACAGTGCATGATAGTGGATGTGTCGAGATCTCAGATCTCGCAGATGACGCACCGACATTCCTAGTGAATGGCCAACTGTTGAAGCACTTCGTTGAATCCAATGAGCAGTTAGTCCATGTTGAGGAGATTGTATTCATGCGCGAGACAGATCCAACAGATACACCTCGAGCCGCGTATGAGACCTTGCACCAGTGAGCTCCAGCCATCCGCAGCATCTCGAAAGATTCAAACCGACTCATTTGTATATATCATCGTTCTTGTACATCCTATCCTTTCTCCTCCGCGACTCTAGTAACCCATCCCCACCTCATCGAATCACTATCTTGGACTATACTTAGGATGACCAGATCCTAAGTATAGGGGGGGATGAGTCACCTGAGTCGGTTCACTGTACATTCTCCAGATGACATTGGTCCTCATACTCACTTCCGTCCTATACTTAGGCTGACCTGAGCCTAAGTATAGGGGGGACCGATGCCCGCATTGTATATTCATCCACTTCTCTTCTTGACCTCGTCCGCCCCACTTTTTGACTTTCTTCTACACTTAGGCTGCCAGAGCCTAAGTATATGGGGGCCGATCGATTTCTATACATTTTCCCTTCTCTTTAGCTCTCCTACGCTTGGCACGAGATGTGTCTTTTTCCTCGCTCTTCGTGCTCTGAGGACATAGCACACGCTAAGTATAGGGGGGCATGTATATATTACATATATACTTTACCCATAGCTCGTACTTTCGCGTATTTTCGCGTACTCTTTGTATATATTTTGCAATAATTACGGGTGGGTAAAAATTGAAAAAAAAGTATATACTTGCAAACCTCTTGTTGTAAACTAGGAGGTATACCAAAAATTGAAAAAATAAAAAAAATGATGAAAATGAAAAATAGGCTTCTTATTTACTCTTGCATATCATCTCTGCATCTGAAAAGAAAAGAAAAAGAGTCTTGCATTTACATTCATAGCATGACATCACATCTCATCTGCATACTTTGCATATGCAAAGTGAAAAGCTAGTGGGTTCTGAATCAAGTTATGAGTAGATATTGAGGATGGACTTGATTTGACCTTAATCCACCTAATTTCAGAGGAACCTTATAGGAACTGGAGTTAAGATTTCTCAGGTCAAGTGACTTAATTCTTTGAGTCCGCAAGTCTATGTTCACATGTCATCTTGATTAGTCTAAGTAGAATATCTCGTGCATATGCATGATTCTTTTAGAAAATGACCTAACGTGGACAAGCACTATGCACGTAGCTCTTCATTGATGAGGTGGTGAGGAGGTAGAATCCTTTAGCTTGGAGTAGCACACGGGTGGAAACATCCGTCCTCTTCTAGGGAAGGTAGTGCATCTCAACCTAGTCTGGTAGTGTTGACGTCTAAGGACGGGATGCTGTGGGTTGCAATAATGCTTCAAAAAAGGGATAGTCTACTGGCTCAAGAGGAAAAACTCCTGATGTACATGCTGCACCTTGTATGAGTTTGAAAAAAAATTGCAAAAACTCAAAAAAAAATCAGACATGTCCAAGAGAAAATAAAATACCTGTCGGAGTCTGTATATTAGCAAAGAAATGCAACTGAATGACTTGGCTACACTGGTCAGGCATCCCAGGATAGGTAGCTACACTGGCTATCGTTCATTCATTTCTCTACCCCCTCCTCTTGAGTTGGTCGCAGTTGAACTTAGAAGGGAATACCCCGCTCCTCGAGGAAAGAGTTACTGGACCGGGTTATTGAGTTACCTTGTTAGAGGAGGCTGGTTCCGAGTCATTTCTGATGTGGAGAGCTATATCTCACTTACACAGTACAAGTAAGAATCATAGTCATCAGAAATTTGCGTTTGAGGATTTGTTCTGACCTGACTGTTGAGGCGTCTTAAATAGAAGACTTGTGGAACTTGAAGTCTGTTAGGTCTTAAGTTCAGATCCCAATAAGGTTCCGCCACACAATTAATCCAAAGGTCGAGTCAAGCTCCATTTTTAACTTATGTTCATGACCTTAGTATGGAACCCAAAATCATTTCACTTTTGCATTTCATTTAGTTGCTCGGGGACGAGCAAGGTTTAAGTATAGGGGGTTGATGAATCTGTGATTCATCACTCTAAAAGTTAAAAATAGAGCCTTGTTTCCGAGTAAATAAAGGCATATTTCCCTTTATAATGCATAAATAGCATTCATGCATGCATTCATAATACATGCATTTTAGCACTCCATTTGCATTAAATAAGAAGCCAAAATCACTTGTAAAATATCCACTCATAAAAATAACATCTCTCTTATATTATGTACACCTTAGTTAATAATATAAGGAAGAAAATCAGGAATCCCCTTTGTAAAATATCTAATAAAGACCTAGAAGCCCTGATCCATAAAATACCCATAGCTCCCTCATACAAACTCCAAAATGGGTCTACACACTTTCAGAATAATACACATTAAAAGACCTTTAAAATGAGACCAATTTCATCCAATTTGGAGCTCATATGAAAAAGTTGGGTTTTTGGGCCTCTTTGTATACTATGTATATGTATATTTGTATATTTGTAATTTTGTATCAAATTTGACCTCATCTTCGTCTTTAGTCAACATGAAACTTGTAGATCTCATCAAGATCTACAACTTTCATGTTTTGAGTTTTTCCAAATTCGGCCTCCTTCTCTCCCTAAATTCATTTCTATTTTCAGCCAATCACAGCTGGCCACGTGGCGCCCTCTGGTTGCGCCAGGCGGCCCGCTCCCCTTGCCCTAGCCACCCCTGCTCTCAGCCGTTGGATTTCTCCTTACATCTAACAGTTGAGCCGCTTCTACGTGCTCCTTAATTCTACACCGTCAGATCATCTCCCCCTTCTCATCCGACCCGCCCGTTCGCGTCCCACAACGCGCCAAGTGGTGCATTATGCGCCATCAGATCTCGCCTTCAGCCCTTCGATCTGCACCGTCCACTGACGCTCTAATTCTAACCGCCCGATCGAAGCCCTTCATCTCATCTCCACTGTTCGCTCGCGCTTCGCCCCAATCGCGCCACGTGGTCGCTCCACGGCCCTCAAATCGCTTCGCCCCAGATCTAATCCTACCGCTCCATCCCGCCTCGATCTCGGCTGTTGGATCAAGGGATCCAACGGCTGGGACCTCGTCTTCCACCTCCGGCGCCCCCCTCTCTCCCACGTTCTCGAGCTTGCGGGAGGGGCCAGCCCTTTCTATTCTTTGCCGCACTCCCGCCACCATCGACGACCACCATCGCCTCCACGATCACCCCCACTCGTCCCTCATCTTCGCCAACCACCTCACTACTCACGTCGTCCACCAGAGACGCTCCACGAACCCCACTAACCTCACCTCCTCGCCAGCCCGACCGTCGACTTCTTCCTTTAAATACTCGAGCACCGGCCAACTTCAGCCCTATCCGCCACCCCAGAGAGGAACCTCGAGTTCGGAAGCTTCAATTGGTGACAACAATCGAGCGAATCCTTGAGCGAAGACAGCGTTCTCCTCCGGCGAGATCCGCGGCGCCACCGCCGTGTCGCAGCCCTCTTCCGAGTAGCTGCTTGAGCTCGGGACCTTACCGATCCCTCGAGCGAAGACCTGGAGCTTCAATTCGAGCTCCAAATCCCAGGTAACTCCCTCCATCTCTCTTTGATCTTAGTTTTAATTTCCCCTTTGATTTCTCCCATTTTATTCGCCGTCCACCTTCATCTTTTCGCTCCGCTTTCACATCGCCGAGCTCCGTGACGGAGCTCTGACCTTCGCGGTATATTTATCGCCCTCCGACGACGCATTCCACCTTCCATCAGCTACAGCTCCGCCACCTAGGCGGAACACCATTGTCGGACTACCTACACTCTGCCTTAGGCCTTGCCACTCGCAACTCACTTCTCCACGCACCACCACGAGCTTTGGCTATACTTCTAACACCTGCAGGTACCCATCTCGATCATTGGATGGAAGCTCACCGGAGCTCCTTTCGAGCTTCATCGCCAGCGAGCTCAGGCGCCCCTCCGTCGCTCCTGAAGCCACCTGGACCATCGCCGCACCACAACGCATCTACTGGGATATCTCCGAGCCCCCGGAGAGCTTCACCGGCGCTAGGAGGACCTGGCAGAGCTAAGCCCCCATCGCCGGAGCCCCTCCAACTCCTCCGCAGGTAGCGGAGGACCGTTGAGGGAGAAGCTCCAGCCACCGTTCGATCATCTTGATCGAACGGTCCAGCGCCGTCCATGTCGCCAGTGAACCGGAGCTTCACCTAGCCGTTGGATCCTTCCAGATCCAACGGCGCTTAGCGCGCCACGTCATCGATATCTGGAGCATCACAGGAGCCGTAGGATCATCTGTGATCCCACGGACAGGAGCGAGCCACGTCGCCAACGACCGGAGCAGCACGCCACCGTTGGATCTCTCTTTGATCCTACGGTCCATAGACATCCACGTTGCCACACTCAGCCATCGTTGGATCATCCGAGATCCAACGGGATTCATCGCGCCACGCGTCTCCTTCCATCAACTGTTGGATCACTCTTGATCCAACGGTCTTCAGCACGCCATGTAGAGGGGTCCGAGCCTCTTCCTCGACCTCTAGGCTCGGACCACCCGAGGCTAGCCGAGCCTCCCTCCAGACCTCCAGATGCCCCCGAGACAAGACCCGAGCCTCCGACGCCGCCCGAGCCTAGGCCCCCACGTGAGGAGCATGTGCGGCCTGGGTAATTTGCACAGAGGCCCTGGAATCTTTCCAAAATTGCAAATAGGTCCCTGTGAAGCACCCCCATGTGAGGAGCACGTGCCTAGTGGAGAAATTGCTTTCCACCCCCAGCATTCTAGGTAATTTCATTTAAGTCCCTGTCAGCATGTTTATTTTTATGTAATTTTTATTTCCTGTATTGCAAATACACCCCTGTCTTTGCACGCATCCCTAGGTGTCATTTTGCATCTTTTTGAATTCTAAAAATTTCATGTTGTTGAGTAACTTGTCCTCTAGCTGTTGTGATACTTGTCATATTTTTGTGGTATCAGTAGATTTTTAAATTAATTAATTGGTTGATTCCGGTGTTATTTTGCCCAGTTGGAACTTATAATTGATAATTAATTCTCTGTAGCTCCAAAAATTCTCAAAAAATCACAGTAGCTCTAAGATAGTTAACTCAACCTTGCATAAAAATTTCATGTCATTTGAATACATATCGAGGCCTAAATAAATTCTTTTGTGATTTCCTTAGTTTATTTTTAATAGGTCCATTTCACAGTAAACTGACAATTTTTCTAGATTCCTTATCATCAAATCTATCTAGGATAATTTTTGTTCCTGAAAAGAATGTGATTTGTTATTTATTAAAATTAAATTAGTGAAAATCACCTTGTTTTCATTTTAAATTCACAGTAAATTCATTTAGTGTCGAAAAATTCCAAAAAAAGTAGGGTAGTTCATTTTCACCATATTTCATCATCTGGCCAATTTTTATAATTTTTGGACTTAATTTGATACCTTAACTGATTTAACTCTAAATTGGCTTGATTTTTTCATCTGTCTGCATCGAAAATAGAAAAAGATAAAAAAATTATTCCTCGAAAATCACATACTTGGATTTTGCTAAGATTCATCTAAGGAGACAGATGCCTCCTTGAGTTCGACCTTGGACTTCACCAAGTAAAAAAATTTGCCGCTTGAAATTAACTTGAATCTAATTAAAAGTGGTTTTTGATATTCCCTCTCGTATCCGACTGCAACGAACACTTTAAATTAATTTGGTCATTAATCTGACCGAGTTAACATAGGGCGCTAAAGCGTTGTCAACGACTATTGATTCGCCTTGTGGATTAACAAGACTTCGACAAAATCCCGATTATCAAATGGCACCGTTGCCGGAGAGCAACTGCGCATAGTATGGTTTCGCTTGATTGTGTCTTCACTGTATTTGTTTTTTCTCTGTTTATTTTAGTCGATATTATTGAGCTGTCTAACGACTCTCTTTGTTGACTTTGCTGTGAGGTACCACAGATCGAGGCAGCCCCTCTTTGGACGCATGTGCACCCACGCGAAGCCGGCTTCATATTTCTGACCTAATGACGAACTATAAATCTGGCTTCTTAATAAGTTATTTTAATGCATTGTAGTTGGCCGAATTTGATTCATCAAAGAACCATTTACTTAATATAATCAATTAAATCAAATTATCCATTTATATTTTTACTTGGGAAAGCCCAAGGTCAAACTCATGGACACGAGCCTCTATCGTATCATTTGGACTCTAATCAATTTAACTAAGTGGCGGATAAATGAATCATAGGTCAAAGAGTGCATCGAGGTATTGACATTAAATATGCATTTTTTAAATTTGATTTTTATCATGCAAATAGATGTGATGAAATGCAATGCAAATAAAATAAAATAAAATATGCCCTAATCATCGGCAAACTTGAGTCCTTTAATAGGTCAAATCAGGGTCAATTAATGAAGTTATCTCCATTTATTTAAAAATCAGGCATGTGGAGCATTACCCGCAAGACACTTAGCTAATAAAATAATACATCAAAACTCATAGTATCAAATATAAAATACTAGCATGCCATCAAGAAGACAACAAAACGAGCTTCAAAACGCCATTGAAATTGATTCAATCAGAGCTAGGATGCTCAAGATATGCACGAGTGAAGCCAGGGGCATAAATACAAGAAAACATGAAAGATAAATAGCAAACAGGTCCTGGGAGGGACTAAAATGCAAATAAAATAAAGTATGAGACCTTTCCTGTAAATAACCCACATACGTGGGGGTATTTTTGCAATTATTTAAACCCATAGGGGTATGAGTGCAAAATACCCCAGGCGCACGTGGTCTGCATGTGAGCTCTGGACATGTCTGCAATTTGGAGAAACTCCAGGGGTGTCCCTGCAAAATGCCTAGCCATCATGTGATCGAGGCACGTGAGGCTAGGCTCGGGTGACTTTGCAAGATCGGATGCTGCTTCGGCCAGGCTCGACGAAGGCTCGGAGTCCCGATGCTTCGTCAGTGGCTCAGCTACGGCTCCGGGATCCCAAGGCTATCGCTCTAGTGCTGAGGCTCGGATCTGCTAGGTGCTTGACACGTGGACGCCTGTGATCTGTCAGATCATGATGATCCAACGTCATCTGTGATGCGTGAGGATGTCGACGTGTCCTCTTCTGGACCGTTGGATCAACACCGGGATGGATTCATCCAACGGTCACTATACGCTCTGCTCCGCCGTGGTAGTGGTGGCGGACTCTGCCCTCCGACGAAGCTGATGGAACTCCGCCACCTCCTTCTGTTCAAGGTGCCGCTCCTCCGAGGGTCCTGAAAGGTCCTTCATCTTCTCCGAAGCTCCTGAAGGTTGCTGAGCATCCTAAAGGCTGATTGCGACATATTTACGCCTGAAGAGGAGCTCGCAAACTTGGCTCAGACGAAGTTCCATCCATTGAGGACTCGGGCACCTGTATGGTCAAATCTATAGCCGAAGCGTGTAGTGCGAAGTGTGTGTGCAGAGTGTAGTGAGATGGGAGCTTCTGCGAGTGGAGAAGGTGGCAACTCGAAGCTCCTCCATCGTGGAGGGAGGAGTAGTTGGGATGGAGATGGTCTGGGGTTATGGAGCAAGAGAAGGGTCATCGGAGTGTTGCGCGTGGATGGTGGAGACGAGGCGGAGCTATAGGGGTGATCAATGAACATAGATGGTTAAAGGGGGGTCCTAATTAATTAAAAGAAGAGGCGAAGGATATACAAGGGAGATTAGAGTCACTTACCTGGGAAGATGGCGGACGAAGGGCCTATACGCGGGCTTCTTGACGACGCCCTGGTCTTTGCTGAACTCAACCGGCCTTGAGGAGCAACTCGGCGATGTCAGAGCACCGCAAACCTGGCCGTGAGGGCCAAGGATCCTCATCGGAGGAGCTCGTCGTCTTCGCGCTCCATGCCACCCCCTCGCTGTCAACGAGGGGCGGAGGCTTGCTGGGCGACTCCCCACGTAAAGGTGGACAAAGGTGCACGTGTCTGAGATGAGGTATTTGAAGATCGAAGGTGGTGATTTCGATGGCGATGGGCATGGTTTGCGGGGAGGATATGGAGCGAGAGGAGAGATGTCGTGGCATATGTGGGTTCACGCGAGGGTGATGGAGTGATGGTCTCTGTTGTGGGATGGTTGTCGAGTGGAGGAAGTGGTAGATAAGATGGGAAAAATAGGAAGGGGGTGGTTGAAACACGAGGTGGAGATAGTGGGAGGGGGAGTAGTGCGAGGTAGACGATGAAGTCTTGGCCGTTGGATCCTGTGATCCAACGGCAAGAGCGGGGCGCTAGTTAAAGGCCCGCATTAGATCAAGGAAGCGAGATCAAATAGCATAGGACGCGCCACATGACGCAAGGAGGACACTGTTAGCAATGTGAGCCTGAGGCGAACCATTCCTGCAATAAATGTTATTGTAATAAATGATTTATCAATAAAAGTTATTGATTGTACTTCACTCCCTTTCTGATGCATGGAATGCAATCTCCATGTTGGTTAACATCCCTTTATTTAATTGGTTTAATTTAGGATTGATTTGATTTGTCAAATATATTTGATCTAAATTAAACTATTAGTTGTTGGGTTTTACCAACAACAATCTTGACCATTGGATTAAACATAAATTAATCTCATCCATTGATTTTATGTGTCCCATGGATTGAGATCTATGGATCCCAAAATCCTATAAATAGAGAGGCATACCATGCTCTCTAATGCTATGCTTTTGAAGCACATCCCTCTCTCTCTCTTCTCATTCTACACGTCAACTCTCTACCCCTCCCCTTGGTGGCCATCCACCAAACCCTAGAGGAAAAAGCCGTCGATGCCCTCGTCATCGCGAAGCCGCTTCGACGTTTTTCGGTTCTCCATCTTCTTGGAGTGCTACGCTCACGAAAAGGACATTCGATCTCGTACGACGAGGTCAGGAGTTCACTGTGCTTGGATCAACTCGTTGGATTGCGAGGATCACGCGACTCATCCCCGCGCTCGCAAGCTTCTCCGACGATCGGACTTGAGACGGGAGGTTTCTTTTCGTAGAGACTTGATCAACCACGCTTCAGAGGTATTCCATTATATTTGTTGTGGTTCTAGATGAAACGATCCGAGAATTGTTCTTGGATCATGTGGTTTCATCGCATGAAATTTTTTAAATTCCGCTGTATCGAATAACTAGTTCGACTAGTCGTTCTTCGTCGAATTCGATACGACGCTCACGCTTCCGTGATGCGCTTGAGGATTAAACCATATCCTTCAAGTGGTATCAGAGCCTTAGGTCGAAGGTTTCGGATACGATCCGCAAACCTAGGACGACTTGGGTTCGTTGAGGTCGCGAAAGTTTTTGTCGCATTTGATTTTCGCACTTCTGTTTAGTGATTAAATTAGGCCTTGTTTAAAATACTTAAACACGAATTAATCACTTGGATTTTGTTACCCATTAAATAAGAAAACCATAGGATCTGAGTTTACGTAATTTGGATTCCGTTTGCTCGAGATATGGTTGTTTTAATGAACATGTATTCACTGTTGCGAGAATTGCGAATCTTAAAATGATTAATGAGTTAATTATTGCTTTGATCTGCCTCGAAATGCGTGAAATATCACTTAAATTATGTCCTAAATCAAATTAGCAATCTTTGAAAATTGATTTTGTCTAATTTGGATTTAAATTGACTGAGATATGTTAATTTTAGTAAGTAGGGGTCACTGCTGAAATTACAGTCCTAATCAAGAATCATATGATTGTCAATTAGTGAAATTAATTGTTAATTTCATGAAATAATTATGGAAAATATTTGAAAAATATTGAATGATGATTATTTTCTTAATTGACCTGGCCTCAACCAATAAATTGATTAGATTTGATCTAGATCATAATTGGAAACACAATCATCAAACTTTTTGCTTGAATAGGATTGGGAATTTGTCTAGTAAATTTCCTTATAATAAAAAATATTTTGATTATTACTATATGGTATAATTTCTGTTGAAGAACCGATGATCATCTCAAGTACAAAGTGATTGACTCGGCATTATTTTTTCCCGAGGCGGATATGGTGTCTAGTCGGGGATCGCTGGGGTAGCGGGTCGCACCGGTTGCGGTCCGTCCCACTCCCACCGGTACTGGCCATGACAGCGGGTAGGGAACGAAAGATGCTTGAGAGATCATGATGTATTTTTCTAATTACTAAAATTCGAATTAATACGTATTTTGAGATAATACCATATATATTCAAGTAAAAACAATCAAGTTTGTTGATTGAATTGGATTGATAATTAATTTAATATGACTGAATTAATTATGTCCAATTAAAACACTCTATTATGAATAGAGTCATTATTTCCCTTAGAAGAATTAATTATATGAATATGATTCATGATGATTGATTAAAAATTTGAATAAGAGGTGGAGGATCACATAAGTGACATCCATGGTTTCCCGTCAAGGCGAAGGGTTTCCGTCGCTAGGGATTGCATATAGGAGACGCATGTACGAAGTGACAGCTCCTATATGCAAGCGCATCTGGATCGGGCTCATTGCTTCTCGAAAGAGTAAGGCCATATGTAGTGACCCCAATATCGGATCCTCATATTATTGGAGCGATATTGGATTGTGCATAGCGAGTACTATTCTTGTTGACGGTTAGTTCAATTAATGATGGGTCAACATCACCTTAGGGGTGGTGGGCCCGGGTGTTAAAGATCGAATTAGGAAATGCAAGTTGGACTTGCAAGGCAGAATGTGTTCCCGCTTCTCTTTATTGGAGTCGCAGATTCTCATATTATTGGGATGTGATAAAGATAAAGAGACGATCCCAGTTTTTGCTAGAGGTATAGAGGTAAGTATATCTCTTGCTTTGAAAGTGATTAAGGGAATGAACTTTCGAAGTTGACAATGCAAGAATAATTTGATTTAAAATGCCTTAATCAAATATCATAAATTTGAATATGATATATGTTCTAATATAGTGCATTCTTAATTTCAGAAAATAAAGTCCATGAACCCACTAAGCAGGCTTATGGAGGTCAACCAGTTGATCGGACCGAATTACTCGGATTGGATCCGTAATTTGGAGCTTGTTCTCTCGGCTGAGCGCATAAGTTATGTGCTCACAGAAGACAAGCATGAAAGCCCTAAAACGAAGGAAGAAAAGGCATACAATGACAAGTATGATGAAGATCATGTCTTGACAAGATGCTATATCCTAGGTTCTCTCTCCAATGTTCTTCAGAAGCAACATGTGGAGATGAGTCCATGCCCGGAAATAATGTAGAATTTGAAAGATATGTTTGGTGACATTAACCACACCCAGCGTTACAATATTATGAAAGAACTCGTTCGCTGCAAGATGCAGGAAGGGACTTCAGTCCGAAAACACGTACTCAAAATGTTTGGGTACTTATCTGAGCTGGAGACTCTTGGGGGAAACATGGATGTAGATATGCAAGCTGACTTCATTCTGCTGTCTTTGCCCATGTCTTTCAATAATTTTGTGGTTTCATTCCACATGAACAAGTTAGAATTGATGAACGCTGGACTTCTTGCTGCATCAAAGTCTGCAGAAGACGTAATGAAGAAAGATGGTCCCGCTGGTAGTGCAATGGTTGCACAGGTCAGAGAGAAGCGCGATCGGAAGCAAGGTTCTCGGAAGGGCCCGCCTCAGAAGAGAAAGAAGAAGGGTCAAGGCGTTGGCTCATCTTCCAATGCATCTACTTATATAGCATCAAAGAAAACCGACGTCTGTCACCACTGCAAGAAGCTGGGGCACTGGAGGCGTAATTGCTCGGAATACCTGAAGTCGGTCGACAAAGGTAAAGCCCCAATAGGTATGAAATCTACTTTCATCATTGAAACTAGTTTTCTCGTTGGACGAGAAGGAAGTCAGGTTGTTGATTCTGGTGCTTCTGTTCATGTATGTAATTTGTTGCAGTTGTTTCAGGAAACTAGAAATCTGGAAGAAGGGGAGATAGTCATCCAGATGGGATCTGATGCAAGTGTTGTAGCAGTCGCCGTCGGGACGTGTCGACAACCATTATCTAGTGGTAGAGTCCTAATACTTAAAGAGTGTCTTTATGTACCCGAAGTTAGAAGGAATTTGATATCTGTATCTAAATTAGTTAGAAGTGGATATTCATTCCTATTTTGTAATAAATTAGTCATAATCGTTATGATAAATATATTGCGGATGGTATTTTGACTTCTGGTGGACTCTATGAATTGTGCATTGATAAATGTATTATGAATGTTACATCCACTAATAAAAACCCTAAAAGATATAGAGAGGATGAAAATCTTTCGAATGAGATTTGACATCAAAGGCTTGGTCATTTATCTGTTGATAAGATCAATAGATTGATAAAGGATGGACCTTTGGATTTTCTATAGGTTCAACCTTTGCCTACCTTCAAACATTGCATTCAAGGTAAAATGACTAGGATGCCTTTCCTTAACAAGGTTACAAGATGCATAGGTATTATTGACCTAATACATACCGATGTATGTGGTCCCTTCAGTACCGCGACTCGAAATGAATATCGTTATTATTTGACGTTTATTGATGATCATTCGCGATACGAGTTTGTCTTCCTGTTACGTCATAAATCTGAAACCTTTGAAAAGTTCAAAGAATTCAAGGCTTTGGTTGAGAACCAAACCAATAGGAAGATTAAACGGATTCGATCTGATCGAGTTGACGAGTACCTCTCAGATGAATTCAAGGAATATCTTAAAGAGAATGGAATCGTCTCCAATCTCACTCCTCCTGGAACTCCCCAACTTAATGGTGTTGCTGAAAGATGCAACAGGACCATCATAAATATGGTCCGTTCAATGATGAGCAAAGCACATTTACCACTTAGTTTCTGGAGATATGCAGTAGAGACTGCAATATATATCCTGAACAAGATTTCTAGCAAATCTGTACCTAAGACTCCTCATGAGCTTTGGTATGGAACCAAACCTAGTGTTAATCACTTGAGGGCTTGGGGTTGCTTGGTCCATGCGAAGAACGTGGACACAAGTAAGAGGGAATCTCGCTCTTGTGAGTGTTACTTCATTGTGTATGTTAGATATGGTATTGGATACCAACTCTATGACCCTGAGACCCAAAAGGTTTTTGTTTCTAGAGATGTGAAATTTCTGGAGAATGATTTTCTTAAAGGTCAAGACAAAAATGAAGTAAAGGAACTCATTGAATCCCCTGAGGATTATGAGCTTCCTGAGCCAGATGCTGAAGAGATAAATAAAGATGAAACACCCATACCTCTTCGACGGAGTTCGAGGGTGGTTGCACCACCTGAAAGGTACGGATTCCATGTGTCAAGTGAGACTGACAATGATCCTACTTCATTTGATGAAGCACTCGCGGATCATGACATGGATAGATGGATGCTAGCAATGAAGTCAGAAATTGACTCTATGCATAAGAATGGTGTATGGACCCTAGAGGATCCTTCTAAAGGGGTAAAACCCATTGGGTGTAAATAGATCATCAAGAGAAAGAGGGGACCTGATGGAAAAGTAGAGACTTTCAAGGCACGGCTCGTAGCCAAGGGCTACACACAGAGAGAAGGCATCGACTACAATGAGACATTCTCTCCTGTGGCTATGCTTAAATCCATCAGGACACTGCTAGCTATAGCTGCATATCTTGACTACGACATCTGGCAGATGGACGTCAAGACAGCTTTCCTCAATGGATACCTCGAGGAGGATATCTATATGGAGCAGCCCCAAGGCTTCATAACTGAGGACAACAAAGTATACAAGCTGAAGAAATCCATCTATGGGCTCAAGCAAGCTTCTCATATCCGGAACATCAGATTTGACGAAACCATAAAGAGTTATGATTTCGTGTAGAATCCTGATGAACCTTGTGTGTACAAGAAGCTTAATGGGAGCGCCATTGTGTTCATCATGCTTTACTTAGATGACATCCTTATCATTGGGAATGATACATGGATGATGACCAGTGTGAAGATTTGGCTATCCCATACCTTTGAGATGAAAGATATTGGAGAAGCCTCTTACATCTTAGGCCTGAAGTTGTTCAGAAATCGAGAAAAGAGGATATCGGGATTGTCGCAACATGGGTACATTAAGAAGATTCTTGAACGATTCCGTATGGATAGTTCCAAGAAAGGATTCCTACCCTTAAGAATGGTATCCATCTGTCTAAAGGGATGGCTCCTCAAACTATTAAGGAAAAGAAAGCCATGGCTGGATGCCCTTATGCATCAGTTGTAGGAAGCTTAACGTATGCCATGATGTGTACTAGGCCAGGTATCTGCCATGCAGTGGGAGTGGTAAGTCGTTACCAATCCTGCTATGGAGAGCAATACTGGAATACAATAAAGAACATATTCAAATATCTAAGACATACACAAGATTACATCTTGATCTATGGAGATGGTGATCTTCAAGTATTGGGATATATAGATTCTGACTTCCAATCGGATATTGATTATCGAAAGTCGACATCAGGGTTTGTATTCATGTTGAATGGTGGTATTGTGAGCTGGAGAAGCAAGAAGCAGGAAACTACAACAGATTCAACAACAGAAGCCGAGTACATTGCCGCATCGGATGCTGCAAAGGAGGCGGTGTGGTTGCGCAAGTTCATCCTGGAGCTTGGCGTAGTTTCCTCTGATACTCCCATCCCGCTACTCTGCGATAACACGGGAGCCATTGCCCAGGCGAAGGAACCCAGATGGCATCAAAAGAGCAAGCACGTGGAAAAGAAATACCACATCATTCGGGAGATCCAAAAGCGTGGTGATATCATCATCACTGATGAAACCCAATTTCATCATCTTTATTTTCCATAATTAACCCCCTTGCTTAAAGTGATGTCAATAAAATCCCGTTAAAGTCCTGTAATTATCAGAGTACTTAATAAATTAAAAACCACAAAAAATAGCAAATAAAAAATCTGTGATATTTTTAGCCTTAAAAATATCCTCAAAAATATTTGGTAGCTACAGTTGATCTCATCTCCACTTTTGGTCAACATGAAACTTGTAGATCTCATCGATATCTACAACTTTCATGTTTTGAGTTTTCTCAAATTCAGCCTTCTATCCCTTCAAAAGTCAACTGGAATCTTGGAATAATCTGATTGGGCCACGTGGCCCGTTCTGGGTGAGCCACGTGGCCTGCCTCCCTTGCTTTAGCCGCCTGCGCCTCTGGACGTTGGATTTCTCTTTGAATCCAACGGCCCAGCCTGTTCCACGTCCGCCCTTAGTCCTCCACCATCGGATCTCCCCCGCCTCTGATCCTCACCGTTTGTGCGCGCCTTAACCATAACGTTCCACGTGTCGCCTCTTGCACCATACGATCGAACCCCCATCTCGCCATCACCGCTGTTCATTCCCGCATCGTCTCCAACCGTCCGATCACTTTCCAGATTTCATCTCCACCGATCGCTAGCGCCTCGCGCATTGTCCGCCACGCGGCAGCTCCGAAGCCCTTAGATCGCTCCGCCCCGATCTCATCCTAGCCACTCACTCCCGCCTTAAATTCCTTTCGACACATGGCTTCTTCATCTCCATCCGATCACACAACGCGAAATCTAATCCTAATCGTCCCTACGCGCCCGCACCAGGACCGTTGGATCTCACGATCCAACGGTCCGGACCTCGTCTTCCTCCTCTCGCAAGCTCCTCCCGAGCGTCCCGCTGCGCAGACCTCCTCCATCCTTCCATTTTTAGCCAGAGCCCTGGTCATCCTCGCCATGCTCTAACCACCCCACGATCGAGCCCATTCTCCCACGATCCTCGCGTGCACGTCCTCCATCTGTGAGCCTCTTCCAGTCGCCCCATAATTCCCTCGCAATCCATGGAATCAGCCACCTGGACCACCACCCCCTTCCTTTAAAAGCATCGCCTCCCCCTTCGATTTTCTCCGTCCATCCACCAAGGGGCTGAGGCCCAGCCCTCCAGCTCCTCCTTGTGACAGGGGGAGGAGCGTGGATCGAGCGACAACGACCTTCTTCCCCGATGAGACCCGCCGACCTCCAGGCGACGTTGCGGTGGCTCAAAGCCCCGCCCGAGCTCACTGGCACGGCCATCCAGTATGTGCGACGACCCGGGCCTCTTCTCTGATGCCCAGCCCAGGCCACGACCTCCATCTCCTGCCAGGTAAGCCCTCTGATCTTCTCTGACTTTTCTTCTTATTTTGCATAATTTTCTAAGTCTCTACAAACACTACCTCGCTCCACTGTCCACCCCTTTAGCTTCGCCATCAACCCACCTTCCTCGCTGACCCTTCCGATCACCACCCTCCTCCGTCACGACCCTTGTCATCCCAGGCCTTCTCCTCCGCCGGAGGCGGAGGAGGACACACTCAAGGCTCCAGTTCTCCGCCACCTAAGCCCTTCGCTCACCTCGCATCGCATGCACACACACCGCTAACCCCTTCTGCAGGTCAATTAACGTCATTGGTTGGACCTCGGGCGGAGCTGAGTTCTAGAGCTCCGCCTCCGGTGACCCAGTGTCGATCGAGCATCCTAAGTACTCCCGCGTCTTCTCCGACCTCGGACCTTCATCGCCTGACCTTCAACGATCTTCCCCGAGCTTCACCAAGCACGGCGGAGCTCCCGGCCTTACGTCGGAGCTCCAATAGCGCCGCCAGCCATTGAGGAGGAAGGAGGAGCAGCTACCGTTGGATCTCGCCCCACGACGGCGATCCAACGGCCCTGGAGCGCCCACGTCGACCGTCCTGGAGCGCGGAGGCTCGGTGGGACCGAGCCTCGCCCGAGGCAACCTCGAGCCGCTACGTGGCCCGAGCCACCTGCTATGGCCCCCGAAGCTGCACCGAACCTCGCCCCTACCCGAGCCTGAGCTCACGTGCCTCACGTACGTGAGTTCTGGGCTTTTTGCATCGGTACCCTCGCAGGTTTCCATATTTGCAGAAATGCCCCTGTACGTAAGGGTAATTTACAGGAAAGTCCCGAACTTTCATAATTGCATTTTAGTCCCTCCTAAGGACCTTTTTGTAATTTTGTTTTCATGTTTTCTTTCACTTATGCCCTGGTTACTTTCATGCATATCTAGAGCCTCGTAACTCCGATTGAGATGATTTCAGTGGCATTTTGAAGCTTGTTTTATGCTCTTCCTATGGCTTATTAAATTTCTTATTCTGGACACTTGAATTTTTATGTATCATTTTGTTAAGCCATGTGTTCCGTATGCCTTGTTCAACCTTCAAATCAAGTAGGTCTTCTTAATTAAACCTGAAATTGTTGTTTATTAACTTGGCTCGTCATTCTGACCTAGGGCATATTTGTGATGCATTTCTCTGCATGATTAAAACATAAAAAAATGCTTGTTTTTATTTTAACGCATTGTTGTGTCCCCTTGTCCTTTATGCATAATTTGACCTATATTGTCTCTCATTCAACGCTTAGTTAAATAGATAAAAATCTGACTAATACGAGAGAGGCGTGTGTCCCTGAGTTCGACCTTGGTTTCTTGCCAAGTAAAATAAGATAAATACGACCATCTCATTTTGATGTCTATATATCTAAATGAGATGGTCTTTGACGAGCCCAATCGGCCCGACTGCGATGACATTATCAAGTGCTAATACAACACTGTTAAATGGCCGATTTAGCGGCTCGTCAAATGGCGCCGTTGCCGGGGACACGACTCATCTCTTATATTTTTTGGATTTTTGTTTGTTTAATTTAATGTTCCTTTTTATAGGTCAAATGTTCACATATTTTGCATTATAAAATTTTTCTTTTTTATTTGATCTCTAATCCTTGTTTCTGTGGCAGGGCCCTTGATCAATCAAGGAGGCGAGGAGCTGGTGTCTCCCGCTGCGAGGAACCGTAGGAGCATACTTGGAGCACATAAAGAAGAAAGAAAAAAAATGTGTCGCGTTTTTATTTCCATCCCATACTTGTAATAATTCATCTTTTACAGCGGTCTTCGATCGAAGGTTCGCGATTGTAATCGAACGATCATGGTTGTGTGGGGATCGTCCCAACTTGAGTGTCGACCTAGGACCAGGCACGCGGCTCTTCGAGCTTAGTTAATTTTCGTATTTTTATGTGCTTGCTCGTAGGTACGACACACCTTAATTCAAGACGCACGTAGCATCTCTTCACTTAGTCAAATTAAAAGAAAATTTTCCCCGCTAATAGAAGCATGTTAGGTGCGGCTTTCTAATGACTTGCATACATGAGTTTTTGTTCTTCAAAACAACCCAGGTTTTTCATGTATTTCTCATCAAATCACTGCATATTTTCTCGCTTAGTCTAGATCGCGGTTTTCATCGAATGCATGGCTTTTTCTTGATTTCTCCCTCCTAGCTTGATCACCTAGGTTAATGGAAAAAGGAAATGAACGGTAAACGATGATTTCTTGATTTATGTGCTAACCTTAATTCAGTGACAACCACAAATAATAACTGGGACTGTTAATTGCAAGTCAACCTAAAATGGAGTAAAACTTTGGTTTTGGGAGAGCAACACCCTCGTTTACGCTTGATTTTCACTTAACATTTTTTCTCTGCGTAAATGTTATATTACCAATAAAACCAGCAAGATAATAAACCAACCGCGGTTGGTTTCATGTGTGAGTTGGTGAACCTGAGGGTCTTGCTTGCTTGATTGAGCCTTGTTTGCTTCGATACACTCCTTAAAACCTTAGTCATTCCTGTCATCTCCGTAGATTCATCCGTTCACCTGTACATCCATCCATCTTCTTCGTTCCCCTTGGGTCCCTCCCAACATCAAATTCCATCTTTATACTTAGGCTAATCTCAGCCTAAGTATAGGGGGGACCCGAGTCCCCGTGATTTTCTCTACTCTCCTTTCCTTGCCTTTATACTTAGGTTATTTCTAACCTAAGTATAGGGGGAGCCCCTCTTAGCTCCTGTATATTCCTTTATATTTAAATGGACCTATGAACTTGTAACATCTAGTGCTATAAGGACATAGCAAAGTTTAAGTATAGGGGGGTATACTGTATATACCGTATACTTACTTTAGCTATAATCTTAAAAATTTGCAAAAATTAAAACTTTTTGGCTAAAGTAAAATTCTTTGGACTGAGAGAACTCAAATGTTTTTCACGGCTCTTCGATATTATGTTACACTATTTTTAATAAAAATATTTTTGAAAATGGTTTTTCATTATTTTGAAAAATTCTTTTGAAAATGTTTTGAAACCTTTTTATTTGTGTGACATGGTTTTGAAAATCTTTTGTCTCTTTTCAAGGAAAGTCGAGTCTAACTTGTGTTTTAACTCTCAAATTAAAATCCATAAAAATGAGAAACATCCAAAATCATTTAAGAGTCATTGGTGACTACTAAACCCAATCAAGTAAACCGCATTCAGTGAGGGTTCGCCCTTAGCAGATTGGATGGTTTAGAGGACATCGTGTAAGGCCCCGTCCTCAAGCAACGGGCTTCGGTCTGTACTTACATCCATACTGGCTGAATTACAGATGCTCACTTGAGTTTAGGCAGTTCTAATATCTCTTGAAGTTAAAAAAAAGTCTTGTTTTTGAATGAAGAAGTTGGATTAATCCTCTACACTTACACTTCCACCCAGGATCTGAAATAATCAAGGAGACTTAGCTTTTTGAGATCTTTGAGATTTTATGTTAACCAGCCTTAGCCATCAGGGTCTTAGACTTAATCATCCACATTCCCCTAGGTTTCTAGATTTGCATGCTATATTCCATGCTTAGTCTCAGACAAAAAGAATATGACCAGCACATCACATGCACGATTGCGGTTTTTGATGAGATGAGTTGATTTATCACCTGAGGGATTGGGATGAGGAAGTCGAGTTTGGATTATATCTAATGATGCTCGAGGATAGGATAAAATCTTTGGAGGCTTCATGAAACCTGAGTGTCAACAATATTAGCCAGTATGAGAACTTGGTTCTTATACTAATCTCTTGATACTGACCTAAGTGCCAGGGTGTGAATAAATAAAAAAATTGTTGATTAGTGTGTGCCAACTCTTGGTAAAAGTAGTGGAGCTAGCCACAAATTATACAAGTCAATGAAATTCCAAAGGAAAGCTCATTCCACAAAGTCAAATATCAAAGAGCTTCCACCAAAGGCGAGCGCTCCCAAACTTTTCAAAGTGTCCACTTGGACCACCGCTATTAGGACCAGGAGTCGGGCTTGCACCAAAAAAGGGCTCTGCATCGTAAATGCTACAAGTCTGGGTGTAGAAGGTACGATAGGTACTCAAAAGAGACACACCCCGGTGTACTCCCAGGAAAATAAGTGCAGATGGCTCCAACTTCTCTTGACGGACGCACTGATCAACACCAAAAATTGTGTTGCGTAAAAGGCACTAGAGAAAATCTTTGTTCCAATGAGAGGGAGAGAAGAAATGACACAATCCCATACCCTCCATTACTGGCCTGCCATCTGCATTTTCTAAGTCTGATAACTAAAGAGACGGTGGAATGGATGCAAGATTTGATTTATTCCCTAGTGTTGAGGATTGGGTCCTTAGGAGATTTTCTCGGACCAAGACTTTGGGTGACGATTTGACTCTACTCTCAGAATCACAATCAACACTAAAATGTCATATACTTTAGATTATATGTACATCAGAGAGAGTCTGGAGAAGCAGAGGAATTGGATGCCTCTTGATTAAGGCTGGGTTGAACTCTACGATTTTGGACCTCTAAAGTCGAGTCGACTTGATCGGATTTGATCCTGTACTCACATGCACAAGGGGGTTAATCCAGCTTATTCATTCTTTGGTGCTCGAGGATGAGCATAGTGCTCGAGGACGAGCATCACTTAAGTATAGGGAGGTGATGAAACCAATTTCATCATCTTTATTTTCCATAATTAACCCCCTTGCTTAAAGTGATGTCAATAAAATCCCGTTAAAGTCCTGTAATTATCAGAGTCCTTAATAAATTAAAAACCACAAAAAAATAGCAAATCAAAAATCTGTGGTATTTTTAGCCTTAAAAATACCCTCAAAAATATTTGATAGCTACAATTGATCTCATCTCCACATTTGGTCAACATGAAACTTGTAGATCTCATCGAGATCTACAACTTTCATGTTTTGAGTTTTCTCAAATTCGGCCTTCTATCCCTTCAAAAGTCAACTGGAAGCTTGGAATAATCTGATTGGGCCACGTGGCCCGTTCTGGGTGAGCCACGTGGCCCGCCTCCCTTGCTTTAGCCGCCTGCGCCTCTGGCCGTTGGATTTCTCTTTGAATCCAACGACCCAGCCTGTTCCACATCCTCCCTTAGTCCTCCACCATAGGATCTCCCCCGCCTCTGATCCTCACCGTTTGTGCGTGCCTTAACCATAACGTTCCACGTGTCGCCTCTTGCACCATACGATCGAACCCCCATCTCGCCATCACCGCTGTTCATTCCCGCGTCATCTCCAACCGTCCGATCACTTTCCAGATTTCATCTCCACCGATCGCTAGCGCCTCGCGCATTGTCCGCCATGCGGCAGCTCCGAAGCCCTTAGATCGCTCTGCCCCGATCTCATCCTAGCCACTCACTCCCACCTTAAATTCCTTTTGACACCTGGCTTCTTCATCTCCATCCGATCACACAGCCCGAAATCTAATCCTAACCGTCCCTAGGCGCCCGCACATCCAACGGTCCGGACCTCGTCTTCCTCCTCTCGCAAGCTCCGCCCGAGCGTCCCGCTGCGCAGACGTCCTCCATCCTTCCATTTTTAGCAAGAGCCCTGGTCATCCTCACCATGCTCTAACCACCCCACGGCCGAGCCCATTCTCCCACGATCCTCACGCGCACGTCCTCCATCTGCGAGCCTCTTCCAGTCGCTCCATAATTCCCTCGCAATCCGTGGATTCAGCCACCTGGACCACCACCCCCTTCCTTTAAAAGCGTCGCCTCCCCCTTCGATTTTCTCCGTCCATCCACCAAGGGGCTGAGGCCCAGCCCTCAGCTCCTCCCTGTGACAGGGGGAGGAGCGCGGATCGAGCGAGAACGACCTTCTTCCCCGATGAGACCCGCCGACCTCCAGGCGGCGTTGCGGTGGCTCAAAGACCCGCCCGAGCTCGTTGGAACGGCCGGCTAGTATGTGTGACGACCCGGGCCTCTTCTCCGATGCCCAGCCCAAGCCACGACCTCCATCTCCGGCCAGGTATGCCCTATGATCTTCTCTGACTTTTCTTCTTATTTTGCATAATTTTCTAAGTCTCTACAAACACTACCTCGCTCCACTGTCCACCCCTTTAGCTTCGCCATCAACCCACCTTCCTCGCTGACCCTTCCGATCACCTCCCTCCTCCGTCACGACCCTTGTCATCCCAGGCCTTCTCCTCCGCCTCCGGCGGAGGAGGACACACTCAGGGCTCCAGTTCTCCGCCACCTAAGCCCTTCGCTCACCTCGCATCGCACGCACACACACCGCTAACCCCTTCTGCAGGTCAATTAACGTCATTGGCCGGACCTCGGGCGGAGCTGAGTTCTAGAGCTCCGCCTCCGATGACCCAGTGTCGATCGAGCATCCCAGGTACTCCCGCGCCTTCTCTGACCTCGGACCTTCATCGTCCGACCTTCAGCGATCTTCCCCGAGCTTCACTGAGCACGGCGAGGCGCGACGGAGCTCCCGGCCTTACGCCGGAGCTCCAATAGTGCCGCCAGCCATTGAGGAGGAAGGAGGAGCAACTACCGTTGGATCTCGCCCCATGGCGGCGATCCAACGGCCCTGGATCGCCCACGTCGACCGTCCCGGAGCGCGGAGGCTCGGTGGGACCGAGCCTCGCTCGAGGCAACCTCGAGCCGCCACGTGGCCCGAGCCACCTGCTACGGCCCCCGAAGCTGCACCGAACCTCGCCCCCACCCGAGCCTGAGCTCACGTGCCTCACACACGTGAGTTCTGGGCTTTTTGCATCGGTGCCCTTGCCAGTTCTGCATATTGCATTTAGGTCTAGTGTCACGTGCGTCACACGCGCACCTGTGGGTATTTTGCATTGATGCCCTCGCAGGTTTCCATATTTACAGAAATGCCCATGTGCGTGAGGGTAATTTATAGGAAAGTCCCGAACTTTTTCATAATTGCATTTTAGTCCCTCCTAGGGACTTATTTGTAATTTTGTTTTCATGTTTTCTTTCACTTATGCCCCTGGTTACTTTCATGCATATCTAGAGCCTCGTAACTCCGATTGAGATGATTTCAGTGGCATTTTGAAGCTTGTTTTATGCTCTTCCTAATGGCATATTAAATTTCTTATTCTAGACACTTGAATTTTTATGTATCATTTTGTTAAGCCATGTGTTCCGTATGCCTTGTTCAACCTTCAAATCAAGTAGGTCTTCTTAATTAAACCTGAAATTGATGTTTATTAACTTGGCTCGTCATTCTGACCTAGAGCATATTTGTGATGCATTTCTCTGCATGATTAAAATATAAAAAATGCATGTTTTTATTTTAATGCATTGTTGTGTCCCCTTGTCCTTCATGCATAATTTGACCTATATTGTCTCTCATTCAATGCTTGGTTAAATAGATAAAAATCTGACTAATACGAGAGAGGCGCGTGTCCCTGAGTTCGACCTTGGTTTCTTGCCAAGTAAAATAAGATAAATACGACCATCTCATTTTGATGTGTATATATCTAAATGAGATGGTCTTTGACGAGCCCAATCGACCCGACTGCGATGACATTATCAAGTGCTAATACATCACTGTTAAAGGGCCGATTTAGCGGCTCGTCAATCACCAAGGTAGCCTCTGCCGACAACGTTGCTGATCCTCTTACCAAACCTCTGAAAAAGAAGGTTTTCGACTAGCATGTAATGAGTATGGGTTTAAGGAATGTTCCTGAATGGTTCTGAGGGCTAGTGGGAGATTGTTAGCAATGTGAGCCCGAGGCGAACCATTCCTGCAATAAATGTTATTGTAATAAATGATTTATCAATAAAAGTTATTGATTGTTCTTCACTCCCTTTCTGAGATTGAATGTATGAATGTACTATAAGGTCCCTCTGTACAATAAGGGTTATATACCATGTCCAACTTGATAATCATACAGCTGTTGATTCATTGATTGAATCATAGATGCTGATGCTTGGATGGATATCTAAGGAGTTAGATAGAGGACTCATCAAGCATCATCAAATGATTGTCAAGTGATGATCTCTAGCCAGAGTAGGAGATGGCAATCCTTTCTCATTAGGCTGATATCTGATCGACTTCTTGATGCAGGTCCTCTGCATGAGAATAGTGATTCAGTGATATCACATTAGTTGAGTCAATGGGTTGAATTAACGAGATCTAGATAACCAAAGACCTATGTTGAATACTTGTCACAGCATAGGCACACATCCTCTAACCAGAGATAGATGTGTTACTATATGTCTGAGTATGTACATTTGGCAGACCAATGGGTTGATGACCTAGCCAAGGTCTATACGCCGGCGAGCTGGTGTGCATGTAAGGACATATGAGTAATACAATCTCTCAAAGGGATCATACAAGTTCACTTGTGAACCAGGAGACATGAGCTCACTCATGAGGTATTAGGACTGATCAAATTCCATGCATGGTCGTCATGCTTTGGAAGCATGACATGAATTTGAAGGTAAGATATATGCTTTGTGAAAGCATATGATCTATACCAAATCCCAAAGACCAAGACTGAGAAACATAGTGATCAAACCCTGAAGATGACAGTATAAAAGTGATCTATATCTTCAGGATGATCATAGGTCTTCCAGTATGCAGGATGTACAGGTGTTGGGAATACCTGAGGATGATGTGATCATAAACGATTGTATGACCATAACGCTTCCATTCCGAGGGAGTGATGAAACATGTCTGGATTTTAGTGACCCTCTCAGTAGAGAAGTGACCTAATCTTTGTCCATATATTGGACATTGATCTGAATGAGATTCAGATGCAATGAAAAGATTACATTTACGACCTTGATTTAATCAAGCATCTATGGGAGCACGAGATCTGGATTTGAAATGTGATCTCAATATCCAAGTCACTATACGTGGAACAATACAATCGCCCTGTCCTTATCTCCAAGTATCTGCGAAGAAATCGCATTATTCTTGAAAGGGTTCAAGAATAATTCCATAGTTGAAATATATCTAAGCATAAAGAGAATGATAATTAAATGTGATTTAATTATCTTGATGCATGTAGAAATTATCCAATATAATTAAATGTGACTTAATTATTGTGGATAAGAATAATATGGATAACAATATCTAACTATTCATAATATATTATAAATATGATTTATAATGTATCAGAGAGAGCTAATTATAATTTATATTTGTTAATTAATTATTGTTGTGTATTGGATACACATTGTGTAATTAATTGAAAATGTAAATTATATTTTGTTTTGGGTTGTGAATGTGATTCACAAATTTCCAATGGTAAGATTACAATATTCTCAAAATTAATTATGAATTATTTGAATAATAAATCACAACAAAAGTTGTTGGATTAAATAATGGAGATTTCCAAGGAGATAAGCAATTTCATGAAATCTCATGAGATTGCTCCCACTTGCAATCAAGTGGACGACCACCATAACCAATATGGAAATTGGTGGCCGTCCACTATGATGCATGGAATGCAATCTCCATGTTGGCTAATCTCCCTTTATTTAATTGGTTTAATTTAGGATTGATTTATATTTGATTTGTCAAATATATTTGATCTAAATTAAACTATTAGTTGTTGGCTTTTACCAACAACAATCTTGACCATTGGATTAAACATAAATCAATCTCATCCATTGATTTTATGTGTCAACATGGATTGAGATCCATGGATCCCAAAACCCTATAAATAGAGAGGCATACCATGCTCTCTAATGCTATGCTTTTGAAGCACGTCTCTCTCTCTCTCTCTTCTCATTCTACACGTCAACTCTCTCCCCCTCTCCTTGGTGGCCATCCACCAAACCCTAGAGGAAAAAGCCGTCGATGCCCTTGCCACCGCGAAGCCGCTTCGACGTTCTTTGGTTCTCCGTCTTCTTAGAGAGCTACGCTCGTGAAGAAGACATTCGATCTCGTACTACGAGATCAGAAGTTCTCCATGCTTGGATCAACTCGTTGGATTGCGAGGATCATGCGACTCATTCCCGCGCTCGCAAGCTTCTTCTTCGACGATCGGACTTGAGACAGGAGATCTCTTTTCATAGAGACTTGATCAACCACGCTTTAAGAGGTATTCCTATATAGTTGTTGTGGTTCTAGATGAAACGATCCGAGAATCGTTCTTGGATCATGTGGTTTTATCGCATGAATTTTTTTAAATTCCGATGCATAGAACAACTAGTTTGACTAGTCGTTCTTCGTCATATGTGATACGACGCTCATGCTTCCGTGATGCGCTTGAGGATTAAACCATATCCTTCAGACACGACACTGGAGGGTGGTCCAAATTATATCTGGAGGGTGATAGTTAGATGAGAATTAAAAGCGGGAGGGGATGGCTGAGATGAGATCGTGTGGAGAGGATCGGACGGTGATGGAGTGGACACGGGGAGAGCTGGGAAGATGCGCGGGCGGACGACCTTGATGGTACATGGAGTTTGATTGGATGGTGGAGATCAATTGCGGGAAGGAGCGGTGGAGATCAAAGCTCAAAAATGTGATCGGACGGCGGGCAGCAGAGGGTGCGTGTCATGCAAAGGAGCAGTTCGCATGGCGTAACCAGAAGGCGCCACGTGGTCCAATCAGTTTATTGTGACAAAGAATTTAAGAAATAAGGGGGAATATGACCGAATTTGGAAAAACTCAAAACATGAAAGTTGTAGATCTCGATGAGATCTACAAGTTTTATGTTGACCAAAAACGGAGATGAGACCAAACAAAGGAAGAAAATATTTTTGAGAGCGTTTTTAAGGTTAAAAACACCATGTATTTTAATTTTGCCATTTTTTTTGTATTTTTAATTTATTCAATGACTCTGATATTTACAGGGATTTGTCTGGTTCTTATTGACACTTAGTCAAAGCTAGGGGGTTAATTTCAGCAAATTAAGAGCATGAAACATGGTTTCATCAACCCCATATACTTAAACTATGCAGGTCCCCGAGCATCAAAGAAAATGAATGAACTGGATTAACCCCTTGTGCATGTGCATATAGGATCTGATTTGTTCATGTTCTCTCAATTTTAGAGGTCCAAAATTTTAGAGCTTAACCCAGCCTTAATCAAGAGGCATCCAATTCCTCTAGTTATCCAGATTCTCTCTACTGTACATATAAACTAAGGATATGATATTTAGTGTTGACTGCATTCACGAGAGTAGTGTTAAAACATCACCTAAGGTCTTGGTCCAAAAAATTCTCCCAAGGACCCAATCCTCAACTCTAGGGAATAAATCAGATATTGCGTCCAATCCACCGTCTCTTTAGTTGTCAGACTTAGAAGTGTATATGGCAGGCCAGATGATGGAGGGATTTAGGATTGTGTCATTTCTTCTCTCCCTCTCATTGGAACAAGGATTCTCTCTAGTGCCTTATTACGCAACACATATTTTTGGTGTTGATCAGTGCATCCATCAAGAGAAGTTGGATCCGTCTGCACTTGTTTTCCTGGGAGTACACCGGGGTGTGCTTTTTTTGAGTACCTATTGTATCTTCTACACCCAGACTTGTAGCATTTACGATGTAGAGCCCTTTTTTAGTACAAGCCCGACTCATGATCCTAATAGCGGTGGTCCAAGTGGACAATTTGAAAAGGTTAGGAGCACTCGCCTTTGGTGGAAACTCTTTGATATTTGACTTTTTATGGAATGAGAGCTTTTCTTTGATATTTCATTGCTTTGTGATATTTTTGGCTAGCTCTACTGCTTTTACCAAGAGTTGGCGCACACTAATCAACATTTTTATTTATTTCACACCCTGGTACTTAGGTCAATGTCAAGAGATTAGTATACGAATCGGGTTCTCATATTGGCTAAAAATTACTGACACTCAGGTTTCATGAAGCCTTCAAAGATTTTATCCCATCCTCGAGCATCATTAGGTCAAATCCAGACTCGAATCTCTCATCCCAGTTCCTCAAGTGAAATTCCAACTCATCTCATCATAACAACAGTCGTGCATGTGATGTACTGATCATATTCTTAATGTAGGAGACTAAGCATGCAATATAGCACACAAATCAAGAAACCTAGGGAAATGTGGACGTTTAAGTCTAAGACCCTGATGGTTAAGGCTGGTTAACATAAAATCTCAAGACCTCATAAACCAAGTTTCCTTGAACATTTCTGATCCTGGGTAGAAGTGAAAAGGTAGGGGATTTAATCCAAGACCTTCAACAAATTTTAATTTTTTTAACTATAAAAGATATCATGACTGCCTAAACTCAAATGAGTAGATGCATATGTGTTCAGCCAATATAGGTGTAAGTACAAGCCTGAGCCTGTTGCTTAAGGATGAAGCCTTACACGATGTCCTCTAAACCACCTACTCTGCTAAGGGCGAACCCTCACTGAACGCGGCTACTTATTTGGGTTTAGTAGTCAATTTGACTCTTAAAGATTTTTTTATTTTTTTTTCATTTTTATGGATTTTTTGATTAAAGGTTAGAACACAGGTTAGACTCAACTTTCCTTAAAATCAAAAAGAATTTTCAATACCATGTCACACAAATAAAGATTTTCCAAACATTTTCAAAAGATTTTCCAAAACAAAAAAAACTCATTTTAAAAATCATTTTCAAATTTTTTTCTATAAAAATAGTGTAAAATAATATAGAAAAGCCTTGAAAATAATTTTGTCCACTTAGTTCAAAGGTTTGTACTTTAGCCAAAAAGTTTTAAATTTTTCAAAATTTTCAAAACATAGCTAAAGTACATATACTGTATAAACGGTATACCCCCTATACTTAAACTTTGCTATGTACTCATAGCATTAGATGATACAAGTCCATAGGTCAATTTAAATATAGAAAAATATATGGGAACTGAGGTGGCTCCCCCTATACTTAGGTTAGAAATAACCTAAGTATTGAGGAAAAGGAAAGATGAGTAGAAAAATCACGGAGACTCGGGTCCCCCCTATACTTAGGCTGAGAGTAGCCTAAGTATAAAGATTGAGAGTTGATGCTAGGAGAGACCCGATGTGATAAAAGAAGTCGGATGGATATACAAATGAGCGGATGAATCTTTTGAGATAGATGGAGTACCTAGGGTCTAAGGGAGAGTTTCAGAGCATTCATGGCTCAAACAAGCATGCAACATCCTTTGATTTCACCAACTCAACGTGAAATCAACAAATGTTGGTTGATTATCTTATCGGTTTGATTGGTGACTAAAAACATCCTAGTTTACGTAGGAAAAATGTCAAATATAACCAACTGCCTAAACAAGGGTGTTGCTATCCCAAAACAAGGTTTTACTCCATTTTTAGGTTGACTTGCAATTATCAAACCCAATAATTTTGTTTAAGGTTATCACTGATTAAAAGTGAGCACATAAACCAAGCAATCATCATCTACTGCTCATTCCCATTTTCCGTTAACCTAGATGATCAATCTAGGAGGAGGAGTCGAGAAAAGCCATGCAGTCGATAAAAATCATGATCTAAGCTACACGAGAAAACATGCAGCGCCTTGAGCAAGAAGCGAGAAAACTCGGACTGAATTGAAAACCAAAATAATATGTATGAAAGTCCGTGAAAAACCGCACCTAACATGCTTCTATTAGCGGGGAAGAATATCTTTCAAATTTGGCTAAGTGAAGCGATGCTTATGTGCATCTATTTAAAGTGTGTCCTACCTACAAGAAATCACATAAAATAAAAATGTGAAAGAAGCTCGAAGAGCCTCGTGCCTAGTCCTAGGTCGACACTCAAGTGGGGACGATACCCACACAACCAAATATACGTCGTTCATTTACAAGCGCGAGTCTTTGATCGAAGACCGCTGTAAAGACGATTATTACATGCATATGAAATGAAATAAAATGCGAGATACCTTTTTTTTCTTCTGAATCATCTCCAAAATTGCTTCTGCGGCTCCTCGTAGCGGGGAAATACCTGCTCCTTGCCTCCTTGAACATCAAGGGCCCTGCCACAAAATCAAAGGTTAGATATCAATCGAAAAGAAAAATTTTTATGATGCAAGAAAAATGAACAAATTGACCTACGCATAGAAAACACTTAATTAAATAATTAAAAATCCAAACAAGAAAAATACGAGTCGTGTCCCTGGCAACTGCACCATTTGACGAACCATAAATCTGGCCTCTTAATAAGTCATTTTAATGCGTTGTAGTTGGCCGAATTTGATTCATCAAAGAACTATTTAATTAATATAATCAATTAAATCAAATGGTCCCTTTATATTTTTACTTGGGCAAGCCCAAGGTCGACCTCAGGGACACGAGCCTATATCGTATCATTTGGACTCTAATCAATTTAATTAAGTGATAGATAAATGAATCATAGGTCAAAGAGTGCATGGAGGCATTGACACTAAATATGCATTTTTTAATTTGATTTTTATCATGCAAATAGATGTGATGAAATGCAATGCAAATAAAATATGCCCTAATCATCGACAAACTTAAGTCCTTTAATCATAGGTCAAATCAGGGTCAATTAATGAAGCTATCTTCATTTATGTAAAAATCAGGCATGTGAAGCATTACACACAAGACACTTAGCTAATAAAATAATACATCAAAACTCATAATGTCAAATTTGAAATACAAGCATGCCATCAAGAAGACAATGTAACGAGCTTCAAAATGTCACTGAAATCGACTCAATCGGAACTAGGATGCTCAAGATATGCACAAGTGAAGCCAGAGGCATAAATGTAAGAAAACATGAAAGATAAATAGCAAATAGGTCCTTGGGAGGGACTAAAATGCAAATAAAATAAAGTACAAGACCTTCCTTGTAAATAACCCATACATGCGAGGGTATTTTTGCAATTATTTAAGCCTGCAGGGGTATGAGTGCAAAATACCCTAGGCGCACGTGGTCTGCATGTGAGCTCTGGACCTGTCTGCAATTTGGAGAAACTCCTAGGGTGTCCCTGCAAAATGCCCAGCCATCACGTGATCGAGACACGTGAGGCCAGGCTCATGTGACTTTGCATGATCGGATGCTACTTCGGCTAGGCTCGGCGAAGGCTTGGAGTCCCGCTGCTTCATCAGTGGCTTGGCTACGGCTCGGGATTCCCGAGGCTATTGCTCTGGTGCTGAGGCTCGGATCTGCTAGGTGCTTGACATGTGGACGCCTGTGATCCGTCAGATCTTGATGATCCAACGTCATCTGTGATGTGTGAGGATGTCGACGTTTCCTCTTCTGGACCATTGGATGAACATCGTGATGGATTCATCCAATGGTCATTGTACGTTCTTCTCCGTCGTGGTAGTGGTGGCAGACTCTGCCCTCCGGCAAAGCTGATGGAACTCCGCCACCTCCTTCTGTTCAAGGTGCCGCTCCTCCGAGGGTCCTGAAAGGTCCTTCATCATCTCCGAAGCTCCTGGAGGTTGCTGAGCATCCTAAAGGCTGATTGCAGCATCTGTACGCTTGAAGAGGAGCTCGCGAACTTGGCTCAGGCGAAAGTCTGGCCATTGAGGACTCGGACACCTGTATGGTCAAATCTGTATCCGAAGCATGTAGTGCGAAGTATGTGCGGAGTGGAGTGAGATGGGAGCTTCTGTGAGTGGAGAAGGTGGCAGCTCAAAGCTCCTCCGCCGTGGAGGGAGGAGCAGTTGGGATGGAGATGGACTGGGGTTATGGAAGAAGAGGAGGGTGATCGGAGTGTCGCGCGTGGATGGTGGAGGCAAGGTGGAGCTATAGGGGTGATCAATGAACAGAGATGGTTAAAGGGGAGTTCTAATTAATTAGAAGAAGTGGCAAATGATATACAAGGGAGGTTAGAGTCACTTACCTGGGAAGATAACGGACGAAGGGCCTATGCGCGGGCTTCTTGACGACGCCCTGGTCTTCGCTGAACTCAACCGGCCTTGAGGAGTAGCTCGGCGATGTCAGGGCACCACAGACCTGGTCGTGAGGGGCCATGGGTCATCACCGGAGGAGCTCGTCGTTTTCACGCTCCATGCCGCCCCCTCGCTGTCACTGAGGGGCGGAGGCTCGCTGGGCGACTCCCCACGTAAAGGTGGACAGAGATGCACGTGGCTGGAGATGAGGTATTTGAAGATAGAAGGTTGCAATTTTGATGGCGATGGGCATTGTTTGCGGGGAGGATATGGAGCGAGAGGAGAGGTGTCGTGGCATACGTGGGTTCACACGAGGGTGATGGAGTGATGGTCTCCGTCGTGGGATGGTTGTCGAGTGGAGGAAGTGGCAGAGAAGATGGGAAAAATAGGAAGGGGGAGATTGAAACGTGAGGTGGAGATAGTGCGCGAGGGATTAGCGCGAGGGAGTAGTGCGAGGTAGACGATGAAGTCTTGGCCGTTGGATCCTGTGATCCAACGCCAAGAGAGGGGAACTAGTTAAAGGCCCGGATTAGATCAAGGATGCGAGATCGAAGGGCATAGGACACGCCACGTGGCGCAAGAGGACACGACGCTGGCGGGCGGTCCAGATTATATCTGGAAGGTGATCGAACGGTGAGAATTAAAAGAGGGAGGGGATGGCCGAGATGAGATCGTGTGGAGAGGATCGGACGGTGATGGAGTGGACATGTGGAGAGCTGGGGAAGATGCGCGGGCGGACGACCTTGATGGTACCTGGAGTTTGATCGGATGGTGGAGATCAGCTGCAGGAAGGAATGGTGGAGATCAAAGCTAAAAAATGTGATCAGACGGCGGGCAGCAGAGGGCGCGTGGCACGCAAAGGAGCGGGCCGCGTGGTGCAACCAGATGGCGCCACGTGGCCCAATCAGTTTATTGCGACAAAGAATTTAAGAAATAAGGGGGAAGATGATCGAGTTTGGAAAAACTCAAAACATGAAAGTTGTAGATCTCGATGAGATCTACAAGTTTCATGTTGACCAAAAACAGTGATGAGATCAAACAAAGACAGAAAATATTTTTGAGAGTGTTTTTAAGGTTAAAAATACCATGAATTTTAATTTAACCATTTTTTGTATTTTTAATTTATTCAATGACTCTGATAAATACAGGGATTTATCTGGTTCTTATTGACACTTAGTCCAAGCTAGGAGGTTAATTTCAGTGAATTAAGAGCATGAAGCATGGTTTCATCACCTAGCACCAAAGGAGAGTTAGAAAATTTTGAAGACGATGCCACTTTGATTTTTTGTATTATTTGTGTAATTCAAGTTAGAGAGAGAGAGAGAGACCATTAATTTGTAATATTCAGGACACTCTCAGGACTCTACCACATCTCACGAGGTCCACTGTCCGAGGGATTGTTTCCTTGGGGGCCTCGTCGGTTTTTCACAGTTTTCATCGCCTTTCTTTTATTTTGTTTCACGATTTTATTTTCTTTATTTTGTGTGATTGAGCTCTAGCATAGGATTTCTTGTTGATAGACTAAGTTCGAACACCTAATTACCAATGCCTGCACCTATAGTCTTGTTTGGACTTAGTCAAATTTTAATTGTCAATTATTTGGATTTGAGACCACGTGCTGAGAGGGGTCGTATACAACGCTTGCAAGACCTTTTGTGGAGGGCAGCGATCAGCATCGAAGACCGGACCTTGTTCTCATTTCTGAGTAGTTGACATTTTGGTCTTTACGATAATAACAATTTCTCCTCTAGGACGATTTCATCGGCTTGCATTTGCATATAGTGTAGGTTTCAATTCTGCCTAGCATCCTTACATGTAGAGAGCTAGAGGCAAGGTGAGCATTTACGCTTTAGTATTCATCATCATTTTTATCGCCTCACATTGTTCTTCTGACTCTCTCCCTCTGATTTTGATCACCTAGGAGCTAAAAGGAATTGATTCCCCGATAGGATTCGTGTATTTTTATTAAAAATCCAAAAAAGTTATAAGAAATAAAATTGGGATTGCTAAAATTACTTGACCCTAAAATAGATCAAAAAGAAATATTTGTCTTGGGGCAAGTAGTCCCTTCATTATCTTCGTATTTACTTGCTCATGTACACACTAAGGTTAGTGCCCAAATCCCATAAGCCAACCTGAGTGTTTGTACAATTTTGTGATTCTTACCCAACTCTAAAACATATAAGATAAAAAGACCGCACTTTTGCTGTCTTCACTGAGTCGAGTATGTGAATTGAGGGGTTGTGTTTATTTTGTGGCATTTGTTTGTGATTATTTGTGTGTATAATCGATCCTTCTGTGCATTCATGCCTTTCTTCTCACATTTCTTGATTTGACCATCGTGTTGTCCCGATCATTTTCCATTTGTTTCGAGATGACCGAATGGGACGATTTTTGTCCGGATTTTGTGGATCCCTCGTACCCTCCAGTCGGTCCACCTCCATTTTTCCAGGAGGACTTTGCTCCGGACTTTTGTACATATCCGACTAATCCTTTGTTTCAGGAAGCGGATTTTGAGTTTGATCTACCTCCCCGCTATTAGGAGGATCTTGCTCATGATTTTCCTTTTTGTACATACTCGCCTAACCCATCATTTCAGGAATCGGATTTTGAGTTTCACCCCTCATTACCACCACCATCACCTTCACATTTTGACAATCAACTTTTCCAAGAATACCTTGATCTGGAATGTGATTTTTGCCCACACCTACCACTCATTCCATTCACCCGATCTTGAGATTTTAGAGTCACCTTTCATGATGTCCACAATTGATACCTTGAACCAGATGATGGAGCAAATGAATTCGAGGATTGATGATCTTACTAGTCTTAATAAGAACCAGAATGTCGCTCCACTATTTGAGGATATTGATTCACTTGAGGATGATCATGAGAGCTTGCAATCACCCAAAACACAAAAAAATGAGAAAATGTTAAAAATCCAAAAAGAATTTGGGAGACACATATTGATTCCGACTGTAAGGAGAGGGCCCCCATGACAGATCATTTGACCACACATGCATTCACATCTTGTCCCACCTTTGACCTCGAGGACAACACTGTACAGAATGCTCTTCGTCATCCTTGTGTAGATGATGATTCCGATCTCCTCCCTTGTATGGAGGAGATCTAAAAATTCAAAAAAATCCTGACTGAACCCGAAGTGGTGGCCACTATTTATGAGATCATTCAGACCCTACCTCACCAAGCTATGACCCATTTATCAGCCCCTCAACCCAAGAAGATAAAGCGGAGGAGCAGATCTGAGCGTCATATTTTTACCATGGCCACTGCCCATGCCATCAACCACTGTCCATTCTCTAGGAAAGGGAACACTGCTACACTATTCATTACATACACCATTTCTGATTTTTCATGTGATCACACTCTCCTTGATGACGGTGCGTCAATTAGCATCATACCCTTCTCGCTGGTACAATCTCTTCATTTAGGACCTCTCAAGAAAACCAAGATGATAGTTGAATTCACTGATGGATCTATCAAGAGGCCGAAGGGTATTCTAGAAAATGTTGTCATTTGGATTCAGGGCATAAGCTATACTGTCGACTTTGGGGTATTGCCCATGGAGACTTCCACTGGGGAGCACTCTCCAATCATCCTGGGATGATCCTTTCTCACCTCTACGAGAGTCGTCATTGATTACGGATCAGGAGAGATTCATTTCCGTCATGATGACGAAAGCACTGTGGTCATCATTGCAACCACTAGCGACCAGAGACCTGCATCTTATGTGACCACACCTATCTTAGCTGACCCCGAGGACTATGACCTTGATGAGAATATCTAAGATTTTTGTTGTATGTTGAATTCTACTAAGTCCCGAGAATTCCTCCTCATGGAGGATGACTCGAAAAGCATAGACCTTAGAGTTCCCTCTTCTGGTACTTGGCGATGTATTGATGACATCCATGGGATTTACATGATTGATACATGTGAGCGGAGGGTAGACATTTGTGAGTCTGAAAAAGTCAAATTTGATCTTGTTGCGTTCATCCGTGAATTCGGGCCTTTTGATGATATTGATATCCGTTGAGAATTTGGAGGATGAACATGACTCGACTACTTCCACAGATGAGTTCATTCCTTTTGGTTTTGATTTATGAGAGACTTGCTAGGCTGAACTTGACTTTACTTCTTCCGATGATGAGTTTAAGCCTTTTCACTTTGATAACATCTGCGACACCCAAGGCCGGACCTAGCCATACTACTTCCACTGACCCGTTTGTGCCTTCTCACCCTAGGACCACTGAGGATACCTTCTGTGTCGATCCTGATCGGCTTGTGTCATCTGCAGACTCCGACGTCGACCTGCATTTTGTCAGATCCATTCCTCAGTGGTCCCACAAGAAGGTTCACTTTCTACCTTCTTGATCACTATATATCCATACTCTTGTATATTTACTTTCGTTTACCTCTGTTCATCCACTGTATTGCTCATCCACCCTACTCTCGTGTGTGCCTTGCTTAGGACATACTTTACCCTAAGTATAGGGGGGGTATGGACGAGCCGTGTGTTCCCTCTTTATTCTATTTCATCACGCATGTTGTTGCCTATACTTAGGGCTCTTTTACCCTAAGTATAGGGGGAGTGATGTGGATGTTCTCTTTGATATCTTCATCTGTCTTCATCTGTCTTTTCTTCCTTTCTTCTTTTCATTTTCATTTTTCTTTTTCTACTGAAGAGGTGTTGCCCCTTATTTTCAGTCTTCTATAATTAGGACATACATGGTCCTAAGTATAAGGGGTGTGCACCTCGAGTTTTTTCATTCTTTGATCCTCTCCACTATCTCCTCTTCTTGTCTATACTTAGGGATATCTTACCCTAAGTATAGGGGGAGATTGTCCGAGTATGATCTTTTCATTCCCACCCTTGACCCTTGATGAATCTCGTATTCATCATGCTAAAAGACACTTATTAAAATCCCTGCTTAAACAAACCAATAAAAATCACCTCTAATTATTTGATTTTATCATGTACTATATTGTGTATAATTAACCCTTAATTATTGTGTATTTAATTGCCCGTATTTTTCTGTAATTATTTTATCACTCAAAAACCCCTAAAAATTAGGTAGATAAGTTGTCTATAATTCACTGACCCTTAAAAAGATAAAAAAAATACAAAAAGAAATCAAAACCTCAAACTGGGTATTTTTACCCCCTTGAGAATACCCCCCAAAAATAGCTTTTATACAGATGACCTCTTTTGGCTTTTTGCCCAACATGAAAGTTGTAGATCTCGTCGAGACGAGCAACTTTCATGTTTTGACTTTTTTCAAATTCGGCCTCTAACTATTTCTTTTATATTTTTCTTTGTTTTTATTTCTGAATTGCTCTAATTGGGCCACGTGGCGCCCTCTGGGCCGCCCACGTGGCCCGCTCATCTCCTGCCACCCGGCCCTCTCCTGGGCCGTTAGATCAGTCCATCATCGCCCTCATCCTCACCGTCCATAACCTGCTCTATCTTCCACCGTACGATCGAATCCCCGGATCAAATCTGAGCCGCCCCTTAGCGCCTAAACACAGCCCTCCGATCCTCTTTCCATCCCACGACGATCCTCGCGCCACGTCACCCTATCTCCTTAGCCGTCTGATCTCAATAGAATCAAACGGATGTCCGCCCTCCACGACACCCCTTCAAGCTTTGCCGTCCGATCTTCCTTTCCTAGTCATCTAAACCGCTCAATAGCGCCTAATCCCCACTGTCGGATCAGATCTTTTGATCTGATCCTAACCCTCCGTTCACGCCCTCATCCTACCCGTTGGATCGCTAGATCCAACGGTTGATCGATCGTCTCCTACCTCCCGAGTACCTCACCCTCCAACCGTTACATCAGGTGAAACCTCCGCCCCCTTCCTATTTTGGAAAGCGCTCCAGCCACCCACCTCCTCTCGTAACGCCGCCAGCACCTAGCCCGTGCCTCCGCCATCCTCGCGCCACCATTAACCACCCTCGCCATCACTCCTCCACCATTAAAATCCCCATCGAAACCCCCTTCTACCCACGGTACCGCCGTTCTCCTCCGCCTATTTAACCCCCTCTCCGCCACCGCTGCACCTTTTCCACCAATTTGGGCCTTCACCTAGCTTCCTCCGCCCCTCCGGTGACAGAGGAGGGGTGGAATTTAGAGGCGACGATGGTGATTGGCCTGGTGTTGACCCACGGCGGCGCCCCGCCGTGTCCAGGTGCCTAAGCCACCCCTGAGCTCCGTGCCCCGGCCGCGCACGCAGGGCAAAGACCCCGAGCTCCACCGGAGCTCGATCCCAGGCCGCTACCTCCGCTAACTCCTCGCTCCGGCGGGGAGACTTTTTCTTCTCCGTTTCTTTGATTTATTACACCACCCTCAACCATTTTCACCTTCGTTTAATCGCACCATTAGCTTCGTCAACATCCCAGCACCCTCGCGCACCCACTCTCCTTACTCCAGAACCCCCTCGCGCCCCGACTCCGCTCATCCATCCCCACGGTGGAGGACTCGCCTGAGCCACCGTCTTCTCCACCTCCGCCGGCTCCCATTCACCCACCTCTCACTCACATTCCACGCACACAAGCTTCGGCTATAATCTAACCTTGCAGATCATCAATGGCCGGAGCAAGTCACTCCGCTCCGATCGACAGCTCCGCCACCGGCAGCTCTACCTCGATCTGCCCTTTTTCATGCTGCCGGAGCACCGCATCGCCACCAGCTTCCTCGCGAGGGCCTCAGCTTCCTTCTCCGATCTTCGGAGGACCTCGCGAAGACTGGCGGAGCTCAAGGGAGCTCATCAGAGCCCAGCCTCCTCTGGTGGGCCGCGACGGAGAGAGAAGCACAGATACCGTCCGATCTCCAGGATCGGGCGGCTAGGATGAAGCCACGTGGTAGACCCGAGCCTCTTCCCCGACCTACAGGCTCGGGTCATCCGAGCCTAGAGCCGTACCAGCAGACAGTGCCACATGGACCGAAGCTGAGGGCTCATCCGAGCTTAGTCCCTCACGTGCAGAGCACGTGAGGTGCTGGGTAAATTGCATAAAAAGACCCGGAAGTTTATGGAATTACATTTTGGTCCCCAGGCACGTGCCTCACGTGCGTGCCTGGGTATTTTACAGGGAAGCCCTCCAGATTTTGAAGATTTGCAAAAAGGCCCCTGCGCGCAAATGGAGAAATTACAAAATGGCTAGGCGGTTTTTGGTATTTGCATTTAGGTCCCTCCAGGGACCTAAATGCAATATTTATCCCTTTATTTTATTGCATTTTTTATTACATTTATGCCCTTGCACTGTTTTTAGCATAACTTGAGCATCGTAGGTCCGAATTGCATGATTCTAGTGTCGTTTTGATCCTTATTTTGTCCTCTATATTTTAGCATTCTTAATTGTCTCATTTGCTCCTATTTAATTAAAGTGAATTTTTATGAGGAAAGTGAGACCATGCTCTACTTGTCTTGCTTGATTGAATGACCAATTTTTAGTGATGTGTTCAGATTGACGCAAATTTCATTGTATATTCCGATGCTCATAATTTTAGGGTATAATTGTAGACTTTCATGTGTAAATAACTTCTCTTGCATATTCATCCATGCATCTCTTTATAACTTGCATAAAAACAAAATAAAAAAATTGCATGCATCATGGCATCACCTTGTAAATAGCATAGTTTTGCATAATTTGCATATGGACCTGAAATTGAGATTAAATTACATTGAACTTCAGGAATCAAAATTCAAAAGCTATAATTAAGCAGCTGTGTCCCTGTGTTCGACCTTGGTAGACTTGCCAAGCATAAATATTCCACAGCATTCAAAGTCTGTGGTTTTTGCTGAACCGAATTCGCCTCCTGTACTACAGCATTATTTATATTTATTAATGAGGTGAATTTCACGTTCATCAAATGGCGCCGTTGCCGGGGATACGGCTTTGCTTAATTTTTTGGATTTGATTTTTTTTATTTATTTCAAAAAATTTTTAGGTCTTCATTTCATGTTTCATTTCATGCATATTAATTGCTGATTCATTGTCTCCAGGTTTTCTAACGTTTATCTTTTGTGGCAGGGCCCATGGTGATCGAGGACGCTTGATCCTCATGGAGGCGTGAAGTCAAGAACTCTCGCTGAAGAGGCTGCAAGAGACCCTGTGAAGGATTTGGGAGATTATAGCAGTTAACTTGCATTGCATTTTGTAAAAAAAAAATCCCCCCCCCCCTCACACACACACACACACACACTTACATACTCACCCCCACCCGCCCCCTGTATATTTCTATCTCTCTCTCTCTTTCTCTCTCTCCCTCTCTTTGTGTATATCTATTCTTCACGAACCCCCTCTCACTCTCCCTTGTATCATAGAACCCCTCCCCCCAACGCAGACCTTACTTAGGCTATTTGTAGCCTAAGTATAGGGGGAACCTGCCTGCTCTTCCTTCCCTCGTCCCGTCTTCTTGTACTTAGGCCAATTTTGGCCTAAGTATAGGGGGACCCTCCTCCTCAGTTCCGCTATATCACCCTGTACTTGAACCGAGCCTTGGCTTCATGGCACTTGTGCTATGAGGACATAGCAAATTTTAAGTATAGGGGGGTATACCGTATATTATTGTATATTACTTTAACCTTAGCTCGCATTTTTAAAACTTTTTAAAATTTTATTTTTCAGGCTGGGTTTTGGTAAACTAGTGAACTGAGTAAAAACCTGTAAAAAAATTAAAAATTGAGGGATTAATTTTTGTAAATATTCCTTAAAAAAAATCTTTCTTGGAGGTTGACTCTGACTACTAGGTTTAGTAGGCATTTTCAGTGAGGGAACCTCGGTCTCCCTTAGCAGAGTGGGTGGTTTAGAGGACATCGCATACGGCCCCGTCCTCAAGTAACACGGACCTCGGCCCGTATTTACACCCATACTGGCTGAAAGTGTATACTTTTATTTGAGCCTGGGCCAGTCATTGTCTCTCCGAGGAATTAAAAAAATGAAAATTAAAACCCATAAAAATTTGCAAAAGAAAAGACAAAATTCACTAACCCTTGGAGTTGGTGTATTCCTGACACATTCACACTCACGCAGGGCTTGAGGATTTTGAGGACACTGGATCTCTGGGATCTTGAGAGTCTGAGTTAACATGCCTTAGTCATTAGGGTTTTCCTGACTTAAATATCCACACTCCTCTGGTTTGAAAGATTTGAGTGCTATATTGCACTCTTTATCTCTACTTTCAAGAAAATATGATCAGCACAGTCACTTCTACAACTGCATGATTGATGAGCTGAGATGAGATATCACTTGAGGAACTAGGATCAGAGATTTAAATTTAGACCCGATCTTATGATATTCGAGGATGGGATAAAGTTAACGAAGGCTTCAGAAAACCTGAGTGTCAGCAAAAACCCTAGCCAGTATGTGAACTATGTGAACAAGATTCATATGCTATCTCTTGATATTTACCTAAAAGTGCCAGGGTGTGATGAAACTTAAAGAAACTTGTTGATCAGTGTGCGCCAATCTCTTGGTAAAAGCAGTGGAGCTAGCCAACAAAAGAAATGAAATGTCAAAGAAAAGCTCTAAATCCAAAGTCAAATTTCAAATGAGCATCCACCAATGGCAAGCGCTCCCAAACATTTTCAAAGTGTCCACTTGGACCAAGCGCTAATTAGGACCAAGGAGTCGGGCTGACACCACAAAAAGGGCCCTGCATCGTAAGCGATACAAGTCTGGGTGTCGAAGGTATCTTAGATACTCAGAAAAGACACACCCCGGTGTACTCCCAGAAAAACAAGTGCAGACGACTCCAACTCTCTTGACGGACACATTGATCAACAAAGTATTAATATACATGTGTTGAGTAAAAGGCACTCGAGAGGCCCCTTGTTCCAATGAGAGGGTGAGAAAATTATACACAATCCTAGTACCTCCATCATCTGGCCGTCCATCAACATTTCAAAGTCTGACAAACTAATGAGACGGTGGACTGAAGCAAGAACATACTTATTCCCTAGTATTGAGGATTAGGTCTAGAGGAGAGTCTTTGGGACAGGAACTTTGGGTGATGCATCGACTCGGCTCTCATGAAATGCAGTACACTAAATGTCATATCCTTATATTATATGTACAAAAAGAGAGTCTGATAATCAGAGAAGTTGGATTCCTTCTGACTAAGGCTTGGATAAACCCACAATTTTAGGACCACTTAGGTCAAGGGTCTTCGAAAGATCAAGCCTTGATTTTTCACACGCACTGTCAGGAATTAATCCAACTCCTTCATTCTTTAGATGCTCGAGGACGAGCATGGTTTAAGTATAGGGGTATGATGAATCTCGTATTCATCATGCTAAAAGACACTTATTAAAATCCCTGCTTAAACAAACCAATAAAAATCACCTCTAATTCTTTGATTTTATCATGTACTATATTGTGTATAATTAACCCTTAATTATTGTGTATTTAATTGCCCTTATTTTTCTGTAATTATTTTATCACTCAAAAACCCCTAAAAATTAGGTAGATAAGTTGTCTATAATTCACTGACCCTTAAAAAGATAAAAAAAATACAAAAACAAATCAAAACCTCAAACTGGGTATTTTTACCCCCTTGAGAATACCCCCCAAAAATAGCTTTTGTACAGATGACCTCTTTTGGCTTTTTTCCCAACATGAAAGTTGTAGATCTCGTCGAGACGAGCAACTTTCATGTTTTGACTTTTTTCAAATTCGGCCTCTAACTATTTCTTTTATATTTTTCTTTGTTTTTATTTCTGAATTGCTCTGATTGGGCCACGCGGCGCCCTCTGGGCCGCCCACGTGGCCCGCTCATCTCCTGCCACCCGGCCCTCTCCTGGGCCGTTAGATCAGTCCATCATCGCCCTCATCATCACCGTCCATAACCCGCTCTATCTTCCACCGTACGATCGAATCCCCGGATCAAATCTGAGCCGCCCCTTAGCGCCTAAACACAGCCCTCCGATCCTCTTTCCATCCCACGACGATCCTCGCGCCACGTCACCCTATCTCCTTAGCCATCTGATCTCACTAGAATCAAACGGATGTCCGCCCTCCATGACACCCCTTCAAGCTTTGCCGTCCGATCTTCCTCTCCTAGTCATCTAAACCGCTCAATAGCGCCTAATCCCCACCGTCGGATCAGATCTTTTGATCTGATCCTAACCCTCCGTTCGCGCCCTCATCCTACCCGTTGGATCGCTAGATCCAATGGTTGATCGATCGTCTCCTACCTCCCGAGTACCTTACCCTCCAACCGTTACATCAGGTGAAACCTCCGCCCCCTTCCTATTTTAGAAAGCGCTCCAACCACCCACCTCCTCTCGTAACGCCGCCAGCACCTAGCCCGTGCCTCCGCCATCCTCGCGCCACCATTAACCACCCTCGCCATCACTCCTCCACCATTAAAATCCCCATCGAAACCCCCCTTCTACCCACGTAACCGCCGTTCTCCTCCACCTATTTAACCCCCTCTCCGCCACCGCTGCACCTTGTCCACCAATTTGGGCCTTCACCTAGCTTCCTCCGCCCCTCCGGTGACAGCGGAGGGGCGGAATTGAGAGGCGACGATGGTGATTGGCCTGGTGTTGACCCACGGCGGTGCCCCGCCGTGTCCAGGTGCCTAAGCCACCCCTGAGCTCCGTGCCCCGGCCGCGCACGCAGGGCAAAGACCCTGAGCTCCACCGGAGCTCGATCCCAGGCCGCTACCTCTGCTAACTCCTCGCTCCGGCGGGGAGACTTTTTCTTCTCCGTTTCTTTGATTTATTACACCACCCTCAACCATTTTCACCTTCGTTTAATCACACCATTAGCTTCGTCAACATCCCAGCACCCTCGCGCACCCACTCTCCTTCCTCCAGAACCCCCTCGCGCCCCGACTCCGCTCCTCCATCCCCACGGTGGAGGACTCGCCTGAGCCACCGTCTTCTCCACCTCCGCCGGCTCCCATTCACCCACCTCTCACTCACATTCCACGCACACAAGCTTCGGCTATAATCTAACCTTGCAGATCGTCAATGGCCGGAGCAAGTCACTCCGCTCCGATCGACAGCTCCGCCACCGGCAGCTCTACCTCGATCTGCCCTTTTTCATGCTGCCGGAGCACCGCATCGCCACCAGCTTCCTCGCGAGGGCCTCAGCTTCCTTCTCCGATCTTCGGAGGACCTCGCGAAGACTGGCGGAGCTCAAGGGAGCTCATCGGAGCCCAGCCTCCTCCGGTGGGCCGAGACGGAGAGAGAAGCACAGATACCGTCCGATCTCCAGGATCGGGCGGCTAGGATGAAGCCACGTGGTAGACCCGAGCCTCTTCCCCGACCTACAGGCTCGGGTCATCCGAGCCTAGAGCCGTACCACCAGACAGTGCCACGTGGACCGAAGCTGAGGGCTCATCCGAGCCTAGTCCCTCACGTGCAGAGCACGTGAGGTGCTGGGTAAATTGCATAAAAAGACCCGGAAGTTTATGGAATTACATTTTGGTCCCCAAGCACGTGCCTCACGTGCGTGCCTGGGTATTTTACAGGGAAGCCCTCCAGATTTTAAGGATTTGCAAAAGGCCCCTGCGCGCAAATGGAGAAATTACAAAATGGCCAGGTGGTTTTTGGTATTTGCATTTAGGTCCCTCCAGGGACCTAAATGCAATATTTACCCCTTTATTTTATTGCATTTTTTATTACATTTATGCCCTTGCACTGTTTTTAGCATAACTTGAGCATCGTAGGTCCAAATTGCATGATTCTAGTGTCGTTTTGATCCTTATTTTGTCCTCTATATTTTAGCATGCTTAATTGTCTCATTTGCTCCTGTTTAATTAAAGTGAATTTTTATGAGGAAAGTGAGACCATGCTCTACTTGTCTTGCTTGATTGAATGACCAATTTTTAGTGATGTGTTCAGATTGACGCTAATTTCATTGTATATTCTGATGCTCATAATTTTAGGGTATAATTGTAGACTTTCATGTGTAAATAACTTCTCTTGCATATTCATCCATGCATCTCTTTATAACTTGCATAAAAACAAAATAAAAAAATTGCATGCATCATGGCATCACCTTGTAAATAGGATAGTTTTGCATAATTTGCATATGGACCTGAAATTGAGATTAAATTACATTGAACTTCAGGAATCAAAATTCAAAAGCTATAATTAAGCAGCTGTGTCCCTGTGTTTGACCTTGGTAGACTTGCCAAGCATAAATATTCCACAGCATTCAAAGTCTGTGGTTTTTGCTGAACCGAATTCGCCTCCTGTACTACAGCATTATTTATATTTATTAATGAGGCGAATTTCACGTTCATCAACCCTCCCAGCTTTGTGTACAGTCTACTATACTTAGGATTATTTGATCCTATGTATAGGGGGGACGGTCGACTTCTCATTGATTTATTTCTTCATTCATATATTCTTTAGGTTTTTCTATACTAAGTACGAGTTATTTCTTCTTTTCTCTCCGATTTATGAGGACATAGCTCTAGCTAAGTATAGGGGGTCGTATATACTACGTATATACTTTAGCCATAACTTGTACTTTAGTATTCTTTAATAATAAATATGGCTAAAATACCGTCTAAAGTATACTAAAATCTCTTAATAATACGATGCATATCATTCCTCAAATTCTTTTTGTATATACTAAATTAGGTAAACATATTTTATGCAAAATTTTTGAAAAATAGTTTGAAAATAATTTTGAAAAATCTTTTGAAAACTATTTGAAAAATATTTTGTTAAATATTTTCAACCTTTGTAAAAAATTTTTATTATAAATTTTTTTGTGTGAAATGAAAATGTTTGAAAAACTATTTGCAAATGGTTAGAAAAATGGTTGTAGATATATTTTGAAAAATCTATATATACTGTTTGAAAAACCTTTGGAAAATGATTTTCAAATGTGTGTAAATGTTTGTAAAAATTATTTGTAAAACCTATTTTGGACTATAGTTTTCAAAAGTGTTTGAAAAATTATTTTTTAAATAAGTTTGAGGAATATATACATCACACTAAAATTCTTTATTAATTGTATAAATATTTTTTAAAATGATCACATAGCCCTTGTAAATTCTTAAAAATCATAACTCTTGTAAATATAAGATGCATCCCTGTGTATATATTTGCACCTCTTTTTTAAGCAAAAATCTTTTCTCAAAAAAATCACAAAAACATTTGTAAAACCAAAAATACCAAAAACATTTGCAAAATCTTTCTGAAAAATACAAAAAAAAAAATTGAATTTGCATAACCCTTGTCAAAATCCATAAAAAGTTCAAAACTTTGAAAATTGCATCACAAAAATATTTTTCTGCATTGTACATATCATTCACATAACATTCGCATTTTTCGGATTGAGTTTGGTAATTGAACAAGAGTAAGTAAAATCCGGAGATTGGAGCTTGATTCCTTAAGTCTACCTAATTATAGGAATCTTATTGGAGCTGGAATTGGGGTACTTCAGGTCTAGTTGGCTTAATTCTTTGAGAATCACGAGACATGGTTCAATGGATTCTTGACTGCCTAAGTAGAGTATTTCAGATCACACACACGACTCTTGTTGATAATGACCTAACTTGGACACCTGCACCTTTCACTTGACTCAACTCAGTTGTAGTGGTGAGGGGATTGGATTTGCCGGTATGAGACACACACAAGTAGAAACAGTTGTCCTCATCTCGGGAGGGAAGTACACCTCAACATGTCCAATAGCAGAGATGTCTAAAGACATTAGATTGTGGGTTGCAATAATGCTTTAAAAGAGGGATAGTCTACTGGCTCAAGAGGAACAACTCCTTATGTAAATGCTGTTGCATATAGTATTTGAAAAAATGCAAAAACTAAAAACTCCAAAAAGTGGACATGCCTGATTGAAAATAAAATGCCTACTGGAGTGTACATATTTGTATAGTCAATAAAGCAAGCTTGAGCTTCAAAGTCATACCTTGCGAGACTATAGCTAGATGACTTGACTACACTAGTCATGCATCTTAGGATAGGTAGCTACACTGGCTACCGTCCATTCTTCTCTTCACCCCTCCTCTTGAGCTAGTTGTCACTTGAACTTAGAAGGGAATACCCTACTCCTCGAGGAAAGACTTGCTGGATTGGGGAATCATTAGGTTGTCATACTGGAGAAGTCAGTCTCTTTGTCATTTCAGTTGAGGGGATCCATTATCACATACACTGTACAAGTCAGACTCATAGTCGTAAGGGTTTGCATATGAATTGAAGTATTCTGACCTGGCTATTGAGGAGACTTGAGCAAAGTTTTGGGATTCTCGAAGGCTGTTGTATTTCAAATCCGATTCCAAATAAGGTTCCACCCGCACTAAAATTCCAAAGGTCGGACTTAAGCTCCAAACTTTGATTTTGTGAAGACATGTTTGAGAATTAAATTCAATCCACTTTCTTTGTTTTTCTTTTCTTTGTTTTTATTTTATACACTTATTGCATAAGTGTTTGCTTGGGACTAGCAAAGGCAGCATAGGGGTTAATGAATCTACATTTCATCACATCTATTCTATGATTTTGGCCTTAAAAACCCTAAGTAATGCATGTAATTATCCTTAATCTGCAGAAATTAACACTCATTCTTTGTTGTATAAATACTATATAAAATACTATTTTAATGACAAAATAGAATAGAGAAAAGAAAAAAAAAGAATAAAATACCAAAGGTATTTTATGACCCTAAATCTCAAGACTTAGGCATCTTGATGACTAGGTCGACAAGGAATAAAGTAGGGGGAAATAAGGGTTAGTAATACAAAAAAAATCCCATTTATTAATTCTTTATTTATTCATTTTTGGGACTCATTTTATTTTCCACTTTTTATACATCAAATAAAGAAAATTGAACATGAAAGTTATAGATAATAATGTATAGAAAAATACAAAATTAATTTCATACAAAAATAATATACAGTGTAAAAGTTGCACTCTAAATAAAAAGCCAAAATCCCAACTTCCTAGACCCATATCTCTCGAATAAAAACTCAAAATATATCAAAATCACTTTAATTGTATAGAATTTTTAATAAGCTATTTAATGAAGGTGGTCATATTTTTTGGAGTTAAGGTGTGAAAGTTTAGTTTTGACCCCTATTGTACAATATACCCTATTAAAATATTCATTTTATTTATTATATATTATTTTTATAATTTTATATTTCTATAATTTTGTAAATACTATATATATATTATATGTACATATTTAAACTAGAATAAAACCATTAATAAGAAATTCAAATAAAATATGTAACTAAAATACATAAGTAAAATACCTAGGGAAAAAGGACCCTACACCGACGGGTGTAGGAAACTCCCTACACCTGGCCTAATTTTTCATTCTTTTTTGATTTTTTTGAAATGAAACCTTTGGTTATTTAGATCACCATGTATCACCATGTTTTCATTTTAAATTCAACTTAATTCGAGACTTCTATCATCTCCATCAAGACTACCAAATTTTAACGGTCTCATAATTGCTGAAATCGTCCCTGTCTAGATGAATGTCTTAGGAATGTTTGTTTTGCATGAAACTTGAAACACATATTCCCCTCAACATATTAAGTAAATCCCCACAATTTTTTATTTAAAAAAATAAACCAAAAATGGGGTGGGTGCAGGGAATTTCCCATACCCCAGGGTGCAGGCTCCCTACCCCCAAATACCTATATTTATACCTATATATATCATACTCCTATTTACTTAAATGTATATAATACTTCAGACAAATATAATAAAAATATATCTAAGTATGTAAAAATAAGTCATAATTTTATAAAATAAGAAACGAAAATAATAAAATAATAAAATACAAGATAAACATAAAAAGATACAATACATAGATAAATATACCTGCATATATACACTCAAAAAGTAACTTGTAATTAAGAACTTCAAAAAAATAAATAATAATAATAATAAAGTTCTACTGAAAATAACAAACAATTTTCATTTTATAACCTAAAAATAATAAAATCATTTAATAATTATTTTAGATTTAATAAATCTTTTTTGTGGCAGATTTTTCCTAGTTGGTCCACGTGGACCAACCAGGAGGTTCCGTCAGTTGACCTCAGTCAACTGACTGGCCTACCCCTGTAGCCTTTATCATACCTCGTTTTGACCCACTTTTCTCAATTTTTTACATGCCAATTCTTTCACCAATTGGTGGGTCTTCCTTCTGTGGTTTCCTTCCTCGATCTAGCCTCCACAATGCGGGCATGAATTTCTTGGACGAGGAGCGCTGCATCGCCTGCTGCACCTCAGTCTTTGGACCATCTCGTCTGTCAGTGCAAAGACCATCCTCGAGCCATCTTCCAATTTTGAATCCCTTTTGGCGCTTGTTTTGAGTCTCTCTCGTGAGCTCTGGATCGAGGAGGGTGACAATCTCCTCTCCGACCACTTGTAGCTGGTTCAGACGAAGCCCTGGGCGGATCCACCATCTCCGCCGCCTCACCGGTGTGAGGTCCACATCTCGTGGCTCAGCCCCGCTCAAGGTTCCTCTATCGCTTTTCAAGCTAGTTGTAGAGGTAGGCTTTTATCTCCCACATTTATTTTATGCTTTCATTGTGCGCATTAGCCATAGGAACGCCACTTGTAGTTCGACGGAGCTCCGCTCCGGTGAACCTTTCCACCATGGTCCGCCCATTTTCCTACTATCCCACCCCCATTAATATCTTCCCTTAACGCTTCTCCATCACTTTCCACCTTTTGATCACCTCGCTCCCCTCACGATCGAGATCCGGGTGCTCCTCCACCTTCGTCGGAGCACCTCTTCCCAACTCCATATGCTTCGTTTCCCCATGCTACAAGGTCGAGGCAATTTGCCCTCGACCCTATAACCATTTCTTGCAGATACCAGAAGCACAATGCCCCCTAGAAGTAATTTTGAGGCTCGTCGGACCTACCTAGAGCCGCTCAGGTTCTCTTACTTCGTGGGCGTGCTCCCAAGGATTCAAAGCATTTTGACGCTTCCAGCAGAGAAAGGACTGCACCAGGAGTCATTGGATCCATTTTGGAGTAGCAAAGCGAGACAGAGGAGGGAGATCTGGACAGAGGAAGCTCGCCTCACCGGAGCTTCCTCCCTGTTCTTCCTTGTTAGCCCTCTACCGTCCGATTAAGAACACGCCTCTAGCTCGCACGTCGACCGTCGGATGTAGGGCTTCCTGGCCGTGGATCTCCCATAGGCGGTCTAATTTGGACCTTCTGTTCTGAACAGCTATCACTAAACCTGGGGCTGACACGTGGCTTAGTGGTTTCCATCCGACCATCGGCTCACGCGCATGATTGGGTATTTTGCATACTAAACCCAACTGATTTTTGTATTTATTCTCTAGTCTAAAATCATTCATCGACTGTGTTATATTTTTGTAACTTTTGCAAAAAGACCCCCATATTTATTATAATTGCAAAACAGTCCACGCCAGCTCACCACACGTGGCTGCCCATGTGAGGTTAGCATTTTGCAGGCGCACCCCTAGAGGTTCTTGTATTTTAGTTTAGCCCTAGAACTTTTTATTTACATTTTAAATTTTAGAAAATTTATAGCAAGGCCCCTAGACTATTTTTATTACAATTATGCCCTTGCTAAAATGTAGTTTCATTTTGTTTCTTATATTTATTTAAAATATCATTTCTTCTCCAAAAAATCACCAAAAGTAGCCTTAAGTTCCCAGATGCTTGTATTTTCATGCCATATATTAATTTTTCATTTTAGGACTCTTTAATATTTAATAAAAATAAAAAAAGAGCACTAAAAACCCCTGTCTATAGTATAAAGTATAAAAAAATAAGAATATTTTAAAAAATTCCCCAAGAATATATTTTATTTGTTTATGTATTATTAACTTCAGACCAAAGATAACTGAAAATAGAAAAATAAAACTCTTAAAAATTGAAAAACTCTAAAATCTATTATAAAAATTTATAAAATTCCTAAAAACAAAAAAATAGTGTTTTCTATTTTGATTTTTTCTCTATATTTTTATTTATAAGTTAAAATTAATTTGGATAAATTTTGATATTGTTTGGTATTTTTCATCTCCATTTTAATTCATCTCTATTATTTAATCCCTATTTTAAGCTATTTTCAACTTTAAAATTATATAAAAATTAGCAAAATACACTAAAAAATCGCAAAAATATAAAAAATTATTGAAAACCCAAAGGTATTCATTCCTACAATTTTTGGTTATTTTTAGTTGTATTTATATCTATATTATCTATTATTTTATATATACTCTTATATATATCCTATATTAGCTATTTATAAGAAAAAAATGTAAAAAATATAAAAAATACAAAAAAATATAAAAAAATATAAAAAAAACCAAATATAAAAATATAAAACAAATATAAAATAAAAATATATAAAATTAACACCCACATAAAAAAGAGATAAAGAAACACAGAATCATTTTTATGCATTAATTTACCTGATCTATCTAGTTTGCTCCCTATGTTCGACACTCTACACTACTTGGACTATACACATCTTTTGTAGAGTTAAATAAAATAAATTTTAACTTCACACATTTATTTGCATTGCTTTATATATTTGTGGGTTAATTGTTGATTAATTGACATTTCGTCTGAGGTTGCTTTGACGACTGTTGATCCGCCTTGTGATTTGACAAGACTTCGGCAAAATCTTGGTTATCATGGGGATATTTATAGGTTTCAGAAAACTGCTAACCATGGTTAGCAAATCATGGTTTAAGCCTTAACAATGGTTAGCGACCTATGATTTTAGCCTATGGTTTTGGCCGTCTTATCCGAAACTTAGGGCTTAAGTTAGAATCTTTCAAAAACTTCTTGATTCGCTAATGATACTTAATTAGCGCTAAACACGATTAACTTTCACTAATCACGATTTAATTTTCGTGACTTGCGCTTAATTTTCACTAACCTCTGATTAGTGTTCGCTAAAAGTTATAAGCGGTTCTCAGTCCATTATTAGTTTCTTTAATCGTATTTAATTAGTCTTAATGACGATCATTAAGATCTAACGGCATCTTAAGTCTTCATACTTCTCTTTCCTCCGAAAATCATATTAATTCCAAATGAAGTTCGATTCATACGAGACAAATTCCGTTGGTTTCCTCTTGTCGAGCCATATCTTATGATATAGGATCCGAGAGCAGTCTAGTTCAAGGCCTTACAATTATAACAAAATTAAAAGAAGTCTCATACTCGAGACTTGAAATGAAGGCCTAACAATCTTAAAGAGGATTGAAACCATAACAATTTTAAAGAGAATGAGCGTCCTTTCATTTACAATGAAGATATGTAGAATACATAGTGTTATCGTTCAAACAAGTAGGGATATTTTTATCTCATATCTACCTCAGGTTCCCATGTCTTCTTTAAACTCTTGGTTCTGCCACAATACTTTAACTAGAGGTACCTCTTTATTCCTCAACTTCTTGATATCCTTGTCTAGTATTTGTACAGGTACTTCTAGGTATGTCAAGTCTGGTTCAACATGTAGATCATCATAGCTTATCTTATGCTAAGGATTCTTAATATACTTTCTCATATTTGATACATGAAAAATATCATGTATTGTCAAAAGATGTGGAGGAAGTGCAAGTCTATATGCAACTTTTCCAATTCGCTGAATGATTTCAAAGGGACCCACAAACTTGGGTACTAGCTTTCCACGCAAGATAAAACTCTGAAATCCCATCATAGGTGATACTTTGAGAAATACAAAGTGACCTACTTCAAACTCAGATCTTCTCTCCCGCCATCACTATGGCTTTTCTAGTGACTCTGAGCAGTTAATAATCTTTTTCGAGCAAGCTCTACAACTTCCCATGTTTTCTGGAGTCTAACTGAATCATAAAGGTTCTTTATCCTGACCTCTTACCAACATAGAGTAGTAGTATACCTACGTCCATATAGTGCTTCAAATGATGTCATGCCAATACTTGCATGGTAACTATTGTTGTAGGTAAATTCTGCAAGAGTCAAATGTTTATTCCATGATTCCTTCCATTCTAAGGTACATGCTCGCAGTATAACCTCTAGCGTCTGAATCGTACGTTCTGATTGACCATCTATTTGTGGATGATATGAAAAGCTCAAGCAAAACTGTATGCCTAAGACTTTCATGAAATTCTCACGGTAGAGTGGGTGAATTGTGAATCTTGATTGAAAACTACTTCCTTTAGGATACCATGGAGACAGATCACATGTATGATATATAACTCAGCAAGATAGCCTGGAGTGGAAGATAAGCTTATTGGAATAAAGTGTGCTATCTTGGTCAGGCAATCTATTGTAAACCATATACTTTCTTTACCACCAGTCGTCTGAGGTAAGCCAGTAACAAAGTTCATGGACATGCTTTCCCATTTCCATTCAGGGATAGGGAGAGGTTGCAACAATCCTGATGGATTTTGGTGTGAAGCCTTTACCTGGTGACAAGTGAAACGTAAATTCACAATCTCAACAACATCTTTCTTCATTACCGACCACCAAAAGTCTGAAGAAGATCCTTGTACATCTTCGTGATTCCTGGATGAATAGATAATCTAGAGCAATGAGCTTCACGTAAGATGTCTTTCCTCAGTTTGGGTGTGTTTGGTACCCAAACTCTGTGATGGTTATATGGTAACCCTTCTTGTATTTGGAATCCCTCCATCTCATTCTCCTCAAGTTGTTGTCTCAAGTCTTTAAGGACTGGATCATCCTCCTGTCCTTTCTTTATTCTGTCCCAGATCTCTGGTTTGTATCGGCGAGGAATAGTTATAGTATCAACACTACTATCAAATATTTCCATTCACTCAATGTTCATAGTAAACCACAGAAGTGGATAGAACTCACCATCCAGGTGAATAAGCTCTTTTGCTAAGGGCATCTGCTCTAATGTTTCCCTTACCAGGATAGTAGAAGATGGGGCAATCATAGCACTTCAAAAGCTCTAGCCACCGTCTCTGTCTCATATTGAGCTCATTTTTTGAATCAAAAAAATATTTCAAGCTTTTATGATCGACGAATATTTCAAAAGTAATACCATAGATGTAGTGTCTTCATATCTTTGAACCGAAGACTACGACAGCTAGTTCAAGGTCACGCGTCGATTAGTTCCTCTCATGTGTCTTGAGTTGTCGTGATGCATAGGCAACTACCTTGCCATGTTGCATAAGAACTGCCCCAAGTCCTTCTTTAGATGCATCATTGTACACTGTAAATCCTTCAATCCCAGAGGATAAAGGATAGGTGCGGATATTAGGCATTTTTTCATTGTCTGAAAACTAGTTTCGCATGCATCAGGCCATATGAATAGGACTTCCTTCTGAGTCAGCCTAGTCATTGACAATGCTATTCGTGAAAAGTCCTTCACAAATCTTCTATAATACCCATTAGATGTAGAAAAGATCGTATTTTTGTGACAGTCTTCGGACGTTCCCAACTCATCACCACACTAACCTTCGCAAGATCAACTAATATACCTTTTTTCAGAAATAACATTGCCTAAGAAGGACACTTCAGATAGCCAGAAGTCACATTTGCTACATTTAGCATACAATTTGTTATTCCTTAGCGTTTCAAGTGCATGCCTGAGATGATGTTCATATCGGTACTTATCCTTGGAGTAAATAAGCACGTCATCAATAAAAATTACTACAAAGTCATCTAGGAACTTCATGAATACTCTATCATGAGATCCATGAAGGCTGCTGGTGCATTTGTCAGTTCAAAAGCATAACTAAAAATTCATAATGTCCATATCTAGTTCAAAACGCTGTCTTGGGAATATCCACATCTTTAATTTTCAACTGATGGTATCCAAATCTTATGTCAATCTTGGAACACACAGTTGAACCCTACAACTGGTCAAAGATATCATATATTTTTAAAGAGGATACTTGTTCTTTATTGTCCTCTTATTAAGTTGTCTAGAGTCAATGCACAATCGCATCGACCCATCCTTCTTCCTTACAAACAAAACATGTTATCCCCATGGTGAAGTACTATGACGAATGAAGCCTTTATCTAGCAGTTTTTGTAACTGTACCTTTAACTCATGTAACTCAGCTGGTGCTATCCTATATGGAGGGATAGAGATAGGATGAGTACAGGTGTGAGAGAGATTTCAAACTCAATCTCTCGCTCAGGTGGTAATCCAGGTAGTTCATCTGGAAATACATCAGGAAACTCGCACACTTAGGTGCATCTTCTATCATTCTATCTGACCATGATGTAGTGGATACATGAGCTAAATAACCTTGGCATCCTTTCTTTAACAATTGTTGTGCCTTTAGAGTAGAGATGTAAACTGGTTGTCTTTCCAATAAACTGTAACTCTATTGAGCTTAGAATGTGAAAAATTACTGTCTTTTGGAAACAGTGAAGGCATGCATGATGCCTTTCTAGCTAGTCCATCCCCGGGATGAGATCAAAGTCATCCATTTTGATAAGTAGTAGGGAAACATGTAAGTGATGTCCTGCCATCAGCACTACACAATTATCCGGGATTTCTCGGATTGTAAATACTTGTCCTCTGGTCCCTTGATCAGATAGGACTATTGTACTTCTACTGGTATCTTAACCAAAGTGGGTACTAACTATCGAACAATAAATGAATGTGAAGCACTAGAATCAAACAAGGCATGTATCGAAAAGCCATGAATAGTAACTGTACCTTGTTCGACCGTGACTGAATTTTAGGTTTGTGCTTTACTGATTGCATTGTGCATGCAATTAGGAATAGGCAATCTCGAACTCGCAACTCTTTGTGGTGGTTGCTACGTAGGAGATGATCCTTGTGAATAACGACCATTATCTTGTCTTCCTCCACGTGTCGCTCCATTGCTCGGGGCGGATGTTATACTGTTAATTGGAGTTGGTTTAAATCCTGAACCTCTCAACTTTGGATGATATTTCTTGATGTGGCCTTCTTGATGACAATAATAACACACATGTTTTCTTGTCTGAGCTGAAGGCCCAACCACAGAGGTACTAGCTCTTGCTATCAAATCGAGAGGGTATAGTGGATGTCTAGAGAAACTCCCTCTTATTGATAATTCCTGGCCCAAGGTCTGTGGTGAGCTTATACTGGAACCAACTGGATGATTGCTATGGTCTCTACGGTTATAACTCATTTTATATTTTGATGGTCCACCAGTAAAGTGAAAGCTTCTTATTTGATGGTTTTCATCCCTTTCCATCTCAATACGAGAGGCGATGCCCATAACTTCATATATAGTGGTAGATCTAAAACATGCAAGCTTCTCTCTAAGATCTCCCTAGAGCCCGCTAACAAATTTGGTAAGACACTCATGTGGTGAAGCTTATAGAGCTAGGGAATAATGTAGTAGATTGGCAAAATGAATATGATAATCTCATACATTTTTGGAACCATGGGTCGGAGAAGCCAACTCCCTCCTCTCCAGTTCTTCCCAATGGGAGGGACAAAAGTGAGCTCGGAATCTTTCTTCAAAGATATCCCATGGAACGAGATCTATTAATTTCTTGGAAAGTACTCTCCACCATCATCTTGCGTAGTCTGCTAGAGAGTAATCAACAAAGTGCACCCAAGTGTCTGTCGATGCATGTATTATTCTCAACATCATGTTGACATCATCAAGTTATAGTTCTGCCTCAACAGGTGTCTCTATGCCTTTGAATTGAGTAATATTTCCTTTTCGGTAGTTGTCCAATAATTTTTGGTGTCTAAGAAGAGCTCTCTCCATTGCTCCTTCAGGTGGAGTAGGAGCAGAATCTGTGGAAGGATGGTAACTAGATTCTTCCTCGGAAAGGAGGATAGAATCCTCAACTCTAGCATCCACAGGTTTGGATGCCTCAGGTCTCTCAGCTTGTGCATTTAGCCTCTCCTCCAATGCATGTTGCTTTTGTCCCATCTCTTGGAGCATTGTCAACATAGCTGCTAATTGGCTAGACATGTCTTGGTTTGCCATGATCTTGGGATGAATCATGGCCAAATGTTAGGTCTTATACATTTTAGCATGATGTACATAAGGGACAATGGCTTGTGAATGGTACTGCAGTCACTTATTAATATCAAAGGTTCTCAAGACAACCTTAGTTTCTGAATATCACTCATAGTTGTCAATTACCGAGTAATTTATTGGAGTAACCAGATTCTGATACCAAACTGTCACGACCCCAATTCTGGGTATCATATCCTCCCATTCCTGATATGATTACTCAGCAATAGTTTATTCAGCAATTACAACTAACATTCAGAAACAGATTGCAATTAAAAATACTCAAAAATAAGTATTTAATACTATTTCATTCACAAAATAAAGTTCACATGATACATAGTCCCACTATAACTATTTACATGTGCATCAATTGGAAAGAAAATACACAAAATGATTACCAACTACCTTATAGAGTAAAGCTATTGTGGTCGACTGGATGGCTATTATGTTAGCTGGCTGGATTATTAAAGTCCTTGCGATGGCTCACCTACACCTATTGTTTTCCATAAATCGTAAGATGAAGATTAGCGAGTGCTAAGTAACGAAGAAGAGAAAAGTAAACAAGTAATTTAGTTTAGCAAAACTTATTATACCAAAAGTTTCATTTCTTCTCATTATTTTAAGTCATATTCCTTCTATTCCACGTCATGTATTAGTCCCAGGAAAACCTCACCATTTATAGACTCTGAAGTTGTGGACACTTCAGGATTGGAGATTTTATTAATTCGGCAAGCTTATGCTGCCGCACGTTGCCTCAACAGATCCTCCAATACTACCCTTACAATTTCCTTTTCTTTTATTATCCAGGTTTCTACCCTCAGCCTGACAAACAAAGAAGCCTATCGTCCTCGAGGAACTGGTATCTTAAAACCACATGCTCATCTTTAATCACATAAACTAGCAGCTTTGAATACACGTTATTGTGATCCAACCGCTACCCAACTACCCATGCCTCCACATGACATGACCACATCTTCCGTCAATCAATCCTCCTAATGGCAGCCAAGTACCACACGTTGAAAATAATTTATTCTGTGCTCAACATATCTAGGTAACCATGTACCACCTAGGTTTGTCCTGCCAATACGGACGTTCTTCTGACAAACCTACATGTTGCGTGCTCGACTGGTAATATCTACTCCAAGTCATTCTTAACATAACAAACAATCCTTTTAAGGATCCATTTCAATAAACATCAATTCCCATGATGCAATTCTTCAATTAAGCCTTTGGTTTTTATTTTCATAAACATTGAGTATAGCGTCATATATATATATATATATATTCATATGTATATATACTCATATTTATGCTTATTTTAACTCAAAAATCCTAGCTTCTCAAGACACTGCATCTATTCGATGCTTAGACGTTATTTTAGTGGGAATTACAAAGAAACCTTTCATATTTTCTCAAAAATAGCTAAATTAGGGTTCTTCGTAACGAAGAACATAAAATCGGAAATTTCATTGATATCGTATGAAAATTCAACAACAAAAGGAATGATTTCATTACCAATTAGAGCTCTCTCTCACGTATGATATGCTTTATCGTGATTCGTTTTCAGAAAGGATGATTTACAGCTCCTAAAATGATCGAATTTCATTTTCATATCATGAACACTAAGAACGTGCTAAGAATGCAAAGAACGAATGAAGAACACGAAGAACATGAAGAACACATGAAGAACATGAAGAACACGAAGAACATATTTTCTCTCGAAATCTTAGCAGAGCTTCCCCTTATATGGGGCAATATTTCTAGGAAAATTTTGGTAGAGGGTTACCTTATATCGGGACATATTTCTACGAAAATTTCGAAAGAGTTTCCCCTTTATCGGAACATATTTCTATGAAAATTTCAGCAGATTTTCCCCTTATACTAGGATATTTTTCAAACGAAAAATGGAAAAAATTTCCTCTAGAAAATCACTGAGAGGAAAACAATAGCGAAACCGAAAGAAAATAATCAAACTAGAAGCGACGGAGAATCAGTAGACACCACATGTCTTAGGTGAGTGAAAGTGTGACGAATCACAATGTTCACTGATGTGTATAGCCGCCCGCACCTAAGTAGGGTGTTACACAGGTTTCTCCCTAAAACAAGTATGAAAACGGAATCGAAAGAATATAATAGAACTATAAGCGATGGAGAATTGGTAGACACCATATGTATTAGGTGAGTGAAGGTGTGATGAATCATAGGGTTCACTGAAGTACATAGCCACCCGCACCGAAGTTGGGTGTTACACATATTTCTCCTCAAACCACAACACCAAAGAAATCGAAAAGGAAGATAAATCAAGAACCTAGCTCAAGTAAGAGCTACTTTCCTACTAAGCCAACTAGGAGAGGATCATACCGTCATCCTCCTCCTCATTCTCCCAACAACGCTTCGCTAGCGCTCCTTCCCCGCCTCCCTCTCCTCCTCCCAACCACCTGACCCTAGCCCTTGGGGTAGTGGTGGTAGTGGAAATCATAGAGAATGAATGGGCAGGGGGCTATTTATAGACGTCAGAAAATCGTTAACCATGGTTAGTAAACCATGGTTTAAGCCTTAAACACAGTTAGCAACCCATGGTTTTGGTCCATGGTTTTTGCCAAGTATTATTCAAAACTTAGGTCTTAAGTTAGAATCTTCCAGAAACTTCTAGATTCGCCAATGACACTTAATTAGCGTTAAACACGATTAACTTTCACTAATCATGATTTAACTTTCGTGACTTGCGCTTAACTTTCACCGACCTTTGATAAGTGTTCGCTAAAGGTCATTAGCATTTCTCAATTCATCATTAGTTTCTTTAATCGCATTTATTTAGTCTTAGTGACAGTCATTAAGGTCTAATGACATCTTAAGTCTCCTTCTCTTTCTTCCGAAAATCATAACAATTCCAAATGTTGTATGATTCATACGAAGTAAATTCTGTTGGTTTCCTCTTGTCGAGCTAGACCTTATGATATAGGATCCAAGAATGGCCTACTTCAAGGCCTTACATTTACTAACACTTAAGAGAACCAGGGATATACATGTAATTTTTCCACAATTAAATATACTATTTGCATTGGCAAAGGTATAAATGCAATTATCCAGAACAACAAGGCAAACCATGCAATTTCACAAAGATTATTACAACCAATATTTAACTTTCATGTACCAAATAATAACACAAACCCAGAAGAGTATCCATGTAAAATTACCGCCCCCTCACGTGCACCGGCACATGAGGTGATGTGGATTGGACGAAAGTGCAAATATAAGAAAGCTTAGCACCCTTAATGTAAATAATACAAATATATTACAATTTCAAATTAATATTTATAGATTAAATATAAAATACAAAATACATAGTGGAGAATATGCAATATATCCCTCGATAGGCGTTGGTGGATGACAAATGGAGTGCCACTTATCCACATGGCGGTAGATGAACGATCGATGATGGTTCACGAAAGAGCAGTTAAGATTAGATCTCAACGCTCGATCTGACAGTGGTATGGCTCTCGATCAAATGACTACTGCAGCACCTGGTACTCATTCTTCATCCAATGATTGGGAGAAGGCCTGGAAGAACATGGAAGAGGGCTCGGCTGGGCAAGCTTCGATCCAGTAAAACTTTTGATCTCAAGGGTCTCCTGAGCTGTTGGCTGGCTCGAAAGGTTCCTTGGTCGATTCCGCAGCAGCCTGAGGTCTCGGATGGAATCAAACCTCAATGATGGAGGTATGGGTGCTCGATGAATCTCAAGGACTTGGAGCTTCTGTCCAGGGATCAATCAATCCTCAAAAGGGTTTTTTATGGTCCCTACCTACACTGGAAGACTGTTAGGTCGAGAGAATCTCTTCGACCCATTAGCTGCTAAAAAAGACAAAGGAATGGATGCAGCGGAGGGGCTCCAATAAGATGCAGAGGAGGAGCATTGATCTCCCAGATCTGAGCAAAATCTGAGGTGAAAATGGATCGGGGTGAAAGAAGATGGAGTGGTCAAGGTGTGGGGGTGATCTGATGCTCGGTCAATAGTCGAGAACACGATGAATAGAGGTCGGAACCTAGAGTTTCGGTGAACTACGATTTACTTTTTTTAAGGAAAAATATATAAAATTAAACAAAATAAATGCAGGGTTATGCTACATCGACTCCTAAGAATCGAAAGAGCAAAGAAAATAGAAGCTCACCTGCCAGATGTGGCCAAGAGCAGAGGTCGCATGGAGGAGCTCCGACAAGGGTTGAATCGCCTCAGACTTCCCTTCCTCCTCGATGTGGCTCAATGGGAATCACTCGCTTTCACATAGGATTGCTCCAAGCTTCGATCCAAGGGGGTCAAAAATCAATCGAGAGGGATTAAAATCCAAAAATAGCAGAGAGGAAGAATATATACAAGCCGCCCCAAAGATGACCTTCGCCTAGGTTTTTTGGTGGAATCGGTTGCTGATTGATGTTGACTCTTGATCCGTGTGAAATATCAGAGTTAGTTGAAGAATTCACAAGAATGAATCAGGGTTAGAAGAGGTCAAACAAGAAGGGAGCGGGGAGTTGACCTAGGTCACGCTCCTTGATTGGTCCATGTCAGACGCTACAAAACAAAACAGAAATAAAAAAAGAAAAAGGAAAATAAAATCGAAAATGATTTTATTGATTTTTTCTCAAGACATGAATGTTATTTTTATCAACCTATTTATTAGGTTTAATTTTTACATTTATAATTATAAGTATAAATACTATATATTGTGTATTTGATTATTTGTATTTTAGAGTTTTATTATTTTATGTAAATAATTTATAAAATATTTAAATATGTATTTACATATTTTTGTTTTATTTTTGTAAGTTTATTTGTACACTTAAATAAATATGGGTATGTATAATATATGCATAGTATACATATATTATTATGTCATTTATTTTATTAGATTTTTAATGGTTTATTTTTATGTTTATGTTTTTAATATATTTCAAATAATATTTACAAGTATTTAAAAATAAAAAAAGAATAAAAATATAAAGAATGAACTAAATGAATAAATATATGTATATGTATTTATATGGTACAATGGGATCCGGAAAGCGAACTTTTATAAATTAGATCTAATTTTATTGAAATCATCTTCATTAGATAGATAATTTAAATTAGAGTATAATAAAGGTGAGTTTGGTTAATTTCGAGTTCATATTGAGAAGATATTGATCTATGAAGTTATGTTTATGACTTTTTCATCTGTGTGTCCTGGTCATACTGTGCCTTATTCTCATGTGCAATTATTTTTGTATATTTTTATACATTTTTATGTACATATTTTGTGTTGAAAATATCTCTATTTGAAGTGTGTAAGATTGAGTATAAATTAGTGTATGTTAGGTTGCATATGCATTGGATTGGTCGCCTAGGGTTTCTAGGTGTCTGTGTCAGTTTGTCTGTATTTATTTACCCTTATCTCCTCCTGCTTTATTCCTTGTCGACCAAGTCAATATTGACTTAGTCTCAGGGTTTAGGGTTAGTTAGTATTTACATGCTCCCTTTATTTTTCTTTTCTTTTCTTTATGCATTTATTTTGTATCTAAATACAAATGTTTAATCACTATTTACATACAGCACTTAGTGAATTAATTTGTATAAGTTAGATGTATTTACGTGTATTTAGCTAGGTTTTTAAAGAAAAAATAAAGGAATAAAGGTGCATGAACGGGTATTCATCAATATTACTTCAAGATTTTTACACGTGTGCCCTTCCGAGTAAATACTATTAAGCATTAAAAATGAGTCATCTTAAGCATTAGAAATACCATTAAAGTTTTTACTTTATAATTGGTTGGAAAAAATTATCATGGCAACTTGATTACATTAATATTGCATTCTATATGTCATATTTTATGTGTTTCGTACAATATACACTTTTGCTCGAAATTGATGGATGTATGCAAACATAATATAAAAGAAATATATACTTTTTTACCATGTTAAGACATATAGTTTATGTATTTTACTCAATCACAATTAGCATTAAAAATTAATGAGCTACCATTAAAAATCTAGCAAAAAATTTCTTATATAACTGTATAAAGAAAATTACATCATTGCAACTTAATGACATAAATATCACGATGTACATATCATATTTTTGTATGCTTTAGAAGGATTATAATTTTCTTTGAAATTGGTCGATGTTACTACTGAAAATATACAAAAATTATCTCGTATTTTCTAGTGTTTCTTATAATATGCACTTTTGCTTAAAATTGGTGGATGTTTCTGAGTAAATTTTTAGAAAATCTATACTTTTTATTAACATATTTAGTCCTACAAATTATGCATTTTATTTAATAGCATTTTGCTTCAGAAATAATTAAATTTTCATTAAAAGTCTAGTAAAAATATTCTTTTATAATAATTTAAAAGAAAACACCATTGTAACTTAATGACATAAATATCAATATATATCATATTTTCGTATAGTTTAGAAGAATTTAAATTTGTATTCAAAATTGATTGACATTACTGCATAAAAATGGATATTTTATCTGTTGTAGAATCATATTGAATATTTGACAATACATTTCGTACCTTCTAAAAAATGGATCCTTGTTTACCAACCGCACATTGTCTAACCAAATCCCATTCTCTCTCGACAGATTCCACTTTTGGAAGACTTTGCATTATGTCATCAGATCTCGATTTTTCTTATATAAATGAAACTAATGTATTCCCTTCGTAAATGATTTCCCCATAATGACCATGAACAATTGTCCTGGGGCGATCAAATAAGGTTTAACGGATCTTATTACTAAATAGTCCGCATGAACAATTAGAACCTGATCAGATATTTTGATTTCAGAAATTCATTCTTGATAGAATTTCAATTATGGATATTATAGTGAGGAGCAATCAATCCTCATTTATTCATTTAGTTTGATTCTCTCTTAAAAGCATTTTGAATTATTGATTCATCACCAAAAATAGCTTAGAACAAACATGTCATTATATAAAGGTCTTTATGTTCTAATACTCTATCCGAAAGGTATACGTATTTATCAAATTTGTTCCAATCTAACATAATGCTATTGGACCAAATGAAAAAGATATTGTCGAGAAAGAAATGGTTTTTCCCGAATGAAATGAAACATTTGATTCATGTAACGGGAGAAAGATTCTCCATTCCTTAGAAAGATAAGTGGAACAAAATTGGTTGGATGGTAGAGTCGTGGAAGCACTTGCTTAATCCATATTTTGGACCTTAGCTCCATGGAACAATATGACTATTTGATCATTACATATTCAATGAATGGACTAAATATAACAACTCAACAAAATTCAGAGAAAAAGTTGTCCTCCAGTCAAGGTGCATGATTTTGAAGGAAGAAAATATGTTTTATTAAGGCAATCCCTCCTTTTGTTTTTGTTCATTTTTTGATCATTTAACCATTGAAAGAGCATGAAAAATTAAACGTTTCTTATCACAACCCTTCTTCATAGCAGAAATATTTGTGGGCTCTCCAAGGAAATATGTTGGTCTCACAGAAACAATTATGGGATTTCAATTGATCCTTTCCAAAGAGTTAGACAGTCTTCCCAAGAAGGCCTTTTATTTGGTGGGTAACATCATCGAAGCTACCGCGAAAGCTATGAACTTATGAACTCAGAAGTGGAGAGCAAATTGAAGAACCCTTATGTAGATCCGAATGAATCACTATGTCCACAGAGGTCAATCTTTGCTTAGTAGGCTATAAATCTCATATTTATCATCAATATTTGTATTTATTATCCTCATATATTAAGTATTTCATTAATAATAATTAACATATAATTTAACTTAACAATTAACACAATGTAATTAATTAACACTAATTATTGTGTATAAATAAATATATTATTATGCATATTTGTATGTCCTTTTTATTTATTAAAAATCAAATACAAGTTAGATAAATATTGTATATATTATATATTCATAAAATAAAAGAAGAAAAAAACAACAAAAGAAAATAAATTAAATATTTTTAATACTTAAAAGTTCTTGAAAAAGAATTATTATGTATATATGATCTAATCTTACTTTGAGTTGTACATGAAAGTTCATGTTGAACGTTTTTTATTTTGAAATCATTTGCTATTTATTTTTTATTTATAATTGATTTTTCCTATTTTTAATTTTCTGATTGGTCCACGTGCCCAATCCTTTCATTCCACCTCAAACAACCTCAGCTACATTAGCACATTCACTTCTAGTCATTTGATCATTTAAATCAGACAACCAAGATAACTCCATGTGCACCTCTTTTCCAAACACTTGATCGGCTTGACCAAGCAATCAAGGTCGCCCGCTGGCGCTCCATCTTGCACCCTTGGATCGTGCCATCCAACGATTGGGGCATCATCCCCAACCTCAAACCACCTTCTCCAAGAGACGCGAACTCCAACAACCACCCCAACTTCCTCCATTTTCCAAACTTTTGCCAATAACCTCCCTCCTTGATTTCACTACCAAAGCTTTTGTCTAACATCGCTCCTTTAAGCTAATCACTTAACCTCTCCTCATACTAACCCCCTTAACAAATGATAGTAGTTGAAACCACCGTATGGGAACCACCAAACCTCCACTTCTCCTCCATCAAAACTACATTGCCAACCGCCTGAGCCGGTATCTGCCACTTTTGTGTGATTCTTCCTAGCCTCCTCCACCTTCTAGTGATAGTGGAATTTGAGATTCTAGAGCAATGATAGAGGTATTACCGACGAGATCCACATTAGTTCTGACATGTTGTAGGCATCTATTAGAATCTACTTGAGCTAGATTCTCCAGCCCAAAGACCTGAGCGACAACCGGAGCACTTGAAGCTCCTCCTCAGTACCATTTCTTTCCTTATTAGCCTTCACCATCCTTCTTCATATCTCTGGTAAACCTCTTTCTCCTTTTCTCTTATTTTTTCTACAAATATAATCCACTCTACTACTCATTTAACTATTCATATACCATCAATGTTCTTCAAGTTTTCACGCGTGCACTCTAGTGATATCTCTCCGCTTCTCCATCTCCGTGAACCCCTCGATCCTTTCTTCCTCTTGAACAGATGAAGAACCCAAATAGATCTCACCTCCGCCGCCTCTGATGAGCTCTCATTCCACCCCATTTCATCTCAAGTAGATTCCTCTAGGTGTGGCGAGAGTGCCAACATTTGTAGAGCTTCATTGAATGGAAATATTGAACCGTGCAGTTCTCTGAGTTATTGCTCCGATGTCTGCTCATCGATTGTCCATTCCAATCATCTTCAGAGCATATGCAACTCAGTTTTATCTTCATCAGTACCTTGTGAAGGTTCCTAGACATTCAGAATCGGCATAAGCACATGGAGGGGAGAAACATGCTTCGCCGAAGCTCGAGCCTCATCGTCGCCGCCAGAGGGGGAAAGGGAAGAACAGACTAAGCAAGCATCGTCTGATCATCATCATCTGGATTCCATCTAACATTGAAAAATTATCCACGATAGTACCTCTGAAGCAATGATCCGAACCTTAGCATGGAATCTCCAAACCTAAGATGATGTGCATCATTCAACCATGCATCCCAAGACGCCAAGTTCATACCGAACCTAGTGTCATGTTCCCAAAGCACACATGGGTGGGATTTTTATAGAGATACCCCACTGGGTCTTGGATATTTGACCAAGGATGGGGACTTATTTGTAATTTCCAAGATCGGATGGGGTTTTTGCAAGAGTACCACCCACACGTGCTTTGGGCATGTGATGCAAGGCTTGGATGGCATTGGATGGCTCAGGATGTGTGGTTGAATGTTGGGCTTTGTCTCAGGTTCAAAGCTTCCAAGCCTAGGCTCGAATCATTGCTTCAGAGGTATTGTTTGGAGGATTCAACATCGTTGGATGGACGTCAGATGACGATGATCGGATGATGCCGGCTTCGTTTGTTCTTCCCACTCCTCCCCCAGTGGCGACGATGAAGCCTGGTCTCCGATGAAGCATGCTTCTCTCCTCTATGCAATTTTGTCGATTCTGAAGGTCTAGGAATCTTCACAAGGTCCTAGGAAAGATAAAGCTAAGTCGCAGAGGCTTTGGAGATAGTTAAAATGGCTAATCTATGAGCTGCCATCGGAGTAACAACACAGAGAATGGTAGGGTTTGAAATTTCTGTTCAATGAAGATCTGCAAATGTTAGCACTCTCGCCATGCTTAGAGGAATCTACTTGAGATGAAATGGGGTTGAATGGGAGCTCATTGGAGGCAGCGGAGGTGAGATCCATTAGGGTTCTTCCTCTGTTCAAGAGGAAGAAAGGATTGAGGGGTCCATAGAGATGGCGAAGCGGAGAGATATCACTAGAGTGAACACGTGGAAACTTGAAGAACGATGATGGTATATGAATAATTAAATGAGTAATAGAGCAGCTAATATTCTTAGAAAATTTAAGAGAAAATATAGAGAAAAGGAGAAATAGGCTTACCTAAGATCTGAAGAAAGACGATAAAGACCAAGAAGGGAAAAAGATGGGCCTGAGGATGAGCTTCAAGTGCTTTTGTCGTCTCTCAAGTTTCTGGACTGGAGAAGCAAGCTCTAGTAGAATCCAATGGATGTCCGAGTATGTCGAAATTGACATGGATCTTGTCGGTCATATCCTCTATTGTTGCTCTCGAATCTCTACTTCCACTGTCACTAGAAGGTGGAGGAGGCTAGGAAAAATCACACGAAAGTGGTGGATACCGGCTCAGGCAGTTGGCGATGGGGTTTTGATGGAGGAGAAGCAGGGGTTTAGTGGTTCACATACAGTGGTTTCAACCACTGTCAATTGATGAGGGAGTTAGGATTAGGAGAGGCTAAGTGGTTGGCATGAAGGAGCGATGTTAAACGAAGGCTTTAGATGTAGAATCAAGGATGGAGGTTATCCACAGAAGTTAGGAAAATGGAGGAAGTTGGGAAGGTTGTTGCAGTTCACGTCTCTTGGAGAAGGTGGCTGGTGGTTAGGGACCCCAACCGTTGGGTGGCGCGATCCATTTGCGCAAGATGGAGAGATAGCATGCGGCTTTGATTACTCGATCAAGTTGATCAAGTGGCTGGCAATGTGGCGTACATGGAGTGATCTTGGTTGTCTAATCTAAATAATCAGACGGCTAGAAACGAATGCATTGATGTGGCTTAAGCCGGTTGTAGTGGAATAAAAGGATTGGGTCACGTGGCCCAATCAAGAAATTAAATAATAGGAAAATCGTAGATCTCTTGAGATCTACATCTTTCATGTAGAACTCAAAATGAGATTACATCACACATACATAATATTTTTTTGTAAGCATTTTTTAAATATTAAGATACATATTTTATTTTCTTTGTCATATTTTTTGTTCTATTAAGTTATGAATATACACAATATCAATCTAATTTTTATTTAATTTCTAATAATTAAGAAACACATAAAAAATATGCACAATAATATATTTATTTATACACAATAATTAGTGTTAATTAATTACACTATGCTAATTGTTAAGTTAAGATATTTATTAATTATTATAAATGACATACTTAAGCTATGTGGATAATGAATACAAATAATGGTGATAAATCTTATTAAGCGCTAATAGGTAATGTTAAGAGTCGCTCACTATAATAATGACCAATTAGTTGTTATTCGGAATGAAGTCAGAATATCTCTGTGAAGAGGACTCGATTTAGTTTAACCTGGATAAGTCCATGGCCGAACACAAGGACACGAACAATTGGCTAATTGAATTTAGATGTTAATATTTAATTGAGTAATCAATATATGATATAGGTCAAACCCACACTCATGTGCTAATCATAAATCATTTAGAAAAATAGCTTGGTAAGCTGACTAGCCACTCTATTCCCGAGAGACTAAGCCAAGTCCTTTTACGGTACATGTATATCCCCCAGTAACAGTGCTCGCATCCATTACGAATTTTACATCTTATGCAACCAATACCCAATCTTGTTAAAGCATATATAGTGTCCTTGACATTACAGCTCAATAATAATTATAATCAATATGTAATTTCTATTATGTTTATCAGAATGCCCTTATTCCTATAGATCTCTATCTCCTAAGACTAAGACCCAGTCTTATATCTTCTACGCCATCTATTGTTAAGATCTTTCCGATCACTATCTGTAAAGTCTTATGTTCTTGAAGATAAGACTTTGAGATCATTATCTCAAAAAATCTTATCATCTTTGAAGATATTGGTATTACTGCAATTAAGTGTTTTATTTACATACAAGGATTAGTAACAGTTTACCACTCCCAGTACATGGTAGACATCTAGCTTTTGTACACATCTAACATACTATGAGCTTCCCAAAGCTGATGTACTAGGGCATGTAGCTTTGGTATTCACATCCTCAACTTTTTGAGGTGTTATCCCTTTACATAGGTCAATACCATATCTTAAGGGAAGGAAGCCTTCCTTGGGGTTTTCCCAAAAATGGAATATATCTAAAGTGTACTACTAATGTGACGGTCTCAATGCCATATTCTCTTTATTTCTGAACAACTTCAGAACCTAGATCTAAGAGGTATCCTTGAGAACATATCTCAAGGTATGGAACTACCATATTATAAAACACTTATTATCATCCTTATATCATTCCAAATGATTAGGATATTATCTACATTTAGCATGATGAATACAATGGCACTCCCACTAAAACATGGTTCATCAAGATTTTGTATGAAATCAAAACTTTTATAATTTCATTAAATCTGATGTTCCGACTACTAGAAGCTTATTTGAGTCCATAGATGGAGTTCCTTATCTTGCACACCATGCATTCCTCAACTATGAAGCCATGGGGCTACTTCATATGAATATGCTCAGTGAGGAATTCATAGATGATTGCAATCTTGACTTCCATCTTGTAGATGTCAAAATCAAGTTGTATAGCTATAGTTATCAATATTCTGATGGGCTCAAGCATGATCACTGAAGAGCAAGTCTCATCACAACGATGTCTTCTCTTCTTCTGTATCTTATGGATATGTGTCGTGCTTTGAAGGTCTCTACCTTCTCATCGGCTTCCCTCTTTCTCTTGAAGATCCATTTACACCTAATGGATTTGACCCCTATAGGTGGATCCTTTAGGGTCCATATACAACACTTGTATATGAAGTTTTCTTTAGACTTTATTACTAACATCCATCTCTCCATGTCACGATCCTTGGAAGCTTCATCATATAAAGTCAGATCATTGCCGGACTTAACTAACACATGGAATCCATACCCTTTAGGTGGTCTTACTACCCTCGGACTGATTTGAAGAGGTATGCATGTTTCATCTTTAATTGTCCTTTTAGTTTCTGATTTCAGGAGACTCATTATCTTCACAAGATTAAATGAGTTTCTTTACTTCATTTACATCTGGATTCCAAAAAAGATCCTCTTATTAGAATCATATTCTTAGAGATGAAATCTTATCTCAAGGTCATAAAGTAGGTATCCAATACCATCCTTCATTTTCCTAATGAAGTAGCACTCTCTGGTGCTAGATTCCAACTTACTTGCATCCATGACAAGGTTATGGACCAAGCAACCCTAAATCCTCAAGTGTCCAACACTAGGCTACGTTCCAAACCATAGCTTATGAGGGGTTTTGGGGTTTAGATTTGCAAGGAATCTTATTAAGGATATAGATTGTAGTCTCTACTACATATATACTCGGAAACTAAGGAGTAATTATGCTAAGATTCATCATTGATCAAATCATGTCACACATGATCCAATTGTATCTCCCTACAACTCTATTGAGTTTATGTGTATTAGGAGGAGTGAAATAGGAATGATACTCCTTTCTCCATAAGGTATTCCTTGAATTCATCTAACGGGTACTGGCTACCTAGATTAGATCAAATTCATTTCGTCTTCCTTCAGACTTTGGTTCTAAACCAAAATTGTGAGATCTTTGAACATTTCAAAAGGTTTCTAAGGTGAAGGGAAGAAATCTCATATCACAAATAATCATCAATAGATATCACATATCATTAATGTTTATTATGATATAGATGATCTACATACATATATATGTATGAGATCTTGAATACCTTTGCATCTTACATTTCTCAAAGAAGGGTGTATTGGACATTTTTACTCTAAATACAATATTCATAGGTATGTAAGATTTGAAATTTTAGACAGTATAAAATTTCGTCTCTTACTAGTCTATTAGTCACATCGACAGACATATGTCCAAGGCTTGATGCCAGATAATTGTCAAATAAGCTTCATCCTCCTTTTGATCTTTTAAGATTTAAATTTTCAGTATTTAGAAATGTTAATGAACTATTCATTAATTTTTTAATTTAGTAGAGTCCTCTAGATGTTAGATTACTATCTAAAATATATCTATCATAACTCTTTATGATAGGTCTATTCCATATTTCATGTTTATTCCCAACATTGAAATAAACAATGAATATATTCTAATATCTAGGTCATAGAGGCATTCTCTAAGACTAAGGGCTCTCCCACTGAAAATATGAAGTCTAGCTATCCAATAGAGATCGTTGCAACAATTGCATCAATATCCATGTGGATGACTATTAAACCTTAAGATCAAATTTTCTAATCTTCTAAAACATATGCAATCGATTGCAAACGTTATTAGAACAGTGAGATACGATTATCAGACTTTGATCTTTTCTAATAATCAAGGCAATTTCAATCATTATATGTGTATCATTTCGATGTACTATCTGAGTCATTCCCTAAGGATCTTAGATAGTATAAATAATCATACTATTTATACATTGGCTTATTGCAGTATTGGCATTCATCTCAATCTTTGGATGTCATGTGGAAGTCACAAAAGTACAGTCAATTCTTTTATTTTCCTTCTTACTTGGGTCAGACCCATGCTTCCGATGCGCTCCTTTCATCTATAAACAACCATTGCTTAAGACAATGAATCTCTTTTGTTGAATATAAGAGTATTTCAACATTTATACATGCTTCATTTAAGTCATACAATATGAATATTATGAAGCTTCATGAATGACTTGAGTATAGATAGTAGAATGTTGACACTCATCATATCTACATCCATCTTAACTCTTAAAGACTTTTGATTCTGGCAGGTACTCAAACATTTTTGAGTACATTATCTCTTATCGAGCCACCATTCCACAAAATGCAGTAAACCATGTCATTCATGATTAAATGTCGAGAGCACATATGTATGCCAAAATATTTTCTTAGATTTTATAAGGATTTTCAATAATTATGATCATCATCGACTTGATACTTCAAAGCACACTTGATGAGAGATCAATACTATATGGACACACAAACCCTAGGTTGTTGTCCTATTTTCTATTTAATTGTCATTCCTCATTATTACAAAGAAACTTGCACATTGCAACCACATACATTATGTGTCCAACTGCAAGTACAATATCTTGATCATGAGTCCAATTCATGATAATTTTACTGGTTATTATAGAGTATAATATTGAGAGGGTTTAATGTAGGTTATCTAAAATATTATAATTTGCATATATACATATTTTACTTTGATTTAGGATTTTTATATCAAAGTTATCTTGCCTTGTCAACACTGAAAGTTCATTCACTTAATCACTTTCAATGTAAGAGATTTACTTACCATTATATTTCAAGCAAGATCTGGGATCTCCTTTCCTATCTTTATTATATCCCAATAATATGAGAACATGTAACTCGGATAAAAAGAAGCGGGAACTCATTTCGCCTTGCAAGTCCAACTTGCATTTCCTAATTCGGTCTTTAACTTCCAAGTCCACCACCCCTAAAACATTGTTGATCCATCATTAATTGAACCAACCATCAATATGAATAGAACTCGCTATGTGCAATCAAATATAGGTCCAATAATATGAGGAGCCGATATTGGGGTCACTATGCATACGGCCTTATTCTTTCGAAAAGCAAAGAGCCCGATCCAGATGCGCTTGTATGCAAGAGCTGTCACTTCGGACAGGCATCTCCTACATACAATTCTTGACGACGGAACCCTTCGTCTTGACGAAAGACCATGAATGTCACTTATGTGATCCTCCATATCCCATTCAAATTTTAATTAATCATTATGAATCATATTCATATGATTAATTCTTCTAAGGGAAATACTAATCTATTCATAATAGAGTGTTTAATTGGATATAATTCATTTAATCATATTAAATCAATTATTAATCCAACTCAAACAACCAACAAACAATCTTGATTGTTACTTGAAGGATGGTATAATCTCAAAAATATGTATTATTAAAATTTTAGTAATTAGAAAAATAGATCATGATCTCCTCAAGCAATATCTTTTTCTTACCCACCGTCATGGCCAATACAAAGAAGATTTGGGACAAACTGCTCATGGAGTAACCTGCTTTCCCATCGATCCTCGACTAGAGACTATATCCGCTTCAGGTCAGGATAATGTGATTTGATTATATTGTATTTGAGATTATAATTAGTCTTTCAACCAAAGATACCATATAATATTTATCAAAATCATTTTGATTAATATTATAAGGAGATTTGCTAAATAAATCCCTAATCCTATTCAAGTAACAATGTTTTTCATGTAGAGATTATCCTACAACTATTGTAGGATAAACTAGGATTTTCATGAAACATTCATTCAATGGCCTATGATGATTAATCAATTATTTTTATAATTATTAGGCATCATATTTAATCAAGGTAAATTCATAATTTCTATGATTTCCATTTAATTATAAACACATTAAGTAAAGAGGTTTGATGATCTAATCATCTTCCAACCCATCTCCACTAAATATGGAATATCTAGGGCAAACAGAGTCAGAATCGTGTGAAATAAATTTGAGCAGTTTGTTGTTTTGATTCTCTACTTAACCTAAATGTTTATTTCATATTTCATGGCAGGAAAACAGTAAGCAAAATTAATTTTCTTACAGATCCGTGAATACATGCAAAATAATTTTCATAACGGGAATTTTTCGGATCATTTTCATGTACTTTTGGTACCAACATTAGGCTACTATTTTTGGGACATATTAGACATTCGAAATATATTTTATTAATAAAAAAACATCCAAATAATGCACAAATAGTTGGCTTTTATTTTACAAAAAAACTAATTCGAATCTTGCAACCAATGCAAAAACGAGTTTCGTGCATTCGAAACATGAACCTTAATCACTTAGGGTTTCCGATCATATCCAAGACCTCAACCTGACTCTGATACCACTTGAAGGATATGAAAAAATTCTTAAGTGCATCACGGAAGCGTGATGATCACATCGTATGTGATCAGGAGCGACTAGTAGTCATTCTAGTTACTCGGGGCAGTGAAATTTAAAAAAATATTGAACGTTGAAACCACATGATCCAAGAATACTTCTTGGATCGTTTAATTTAAATCACAAAGGGGTATTAGGGTTACCTCTTGAAGCGTGGTTACAATCGAGTCTGTAAACGAAGAGACCTCCTGTCTCAAGTCTGGTCTAATGGGGGAGACGCTTGCAAGCGCGTTGATGAATATGTACTCCTCGCAATCCATGTTGATTATCCAATCGACGAATCTCCTGATCTCGTCTAACGAGATCCGACGTCTTCTTCACGAGCAAAGTGCACCGAAGGAGACGGAGATCCACGAGCTGTCGAAGCGACGTCACAACGGTGTGGCGATGATGACGACTCTCTCTAGGGCACAAGGTGGACGACCACTAAGAGAGAGAGAGAGAGATGTGGCGTGTAGTATGAAAATGAGAGAGAGAGATTACTCAATTATTGTGTATTTTAAAGGAGAGCTAGGGTTGCCTCTTCTTTTATAATATTTTGGGAGTCCACGGAGATTCCAATCCATATGAAATACAAAATCAATGATTGAGATTAATTTGTGTTTCTATTCAATGGCCATGATTTTGTTATAAAAATACAACAATAATTTATTTAGATTTAATTAAATATATATTGAATAATCAACACAATTTAATTGGAACTAAATCAATTAGCATACAAGGATTAGGAAGGAGACCACCCACCTTCCTATAAAAAAGAGGGGGGATGACTACCCTTGAGAACAAGTCAAAGGTTGGCCGTCCACCGTCCATTAAATGGATGGTGTTGGCTCCTCTAATCCTTTATATATATTTACAACTACTTTTGTTGTAAATTAATTCATAAAAATAATTCTAAATTATTTATCTGAATATTGCAATCATGCCATCGAATAACTGTGAATCATATTCACAAGCCAAAATAAAAAAATTATAAAATGTATTTCAAATTACTTTTCAATGTGAATTCAGTTCACATCAACAATTAATTTGAAGATACTATTTACAATAAGCTCTCTCTAATATATTATAAATCACATTTATAACATATAAAAAATAATATGGATAGTGCTATCCACATTATTCACATTCTTGATAATTAAATCATATTTAATTTTTTTGGATCTCTATTCTAATGTGCCTTAATAACATGAATCACATTCACATTATTCACATCTTTGATAATTAAATCATATTTAATTATCTTAGATAACACTCCTTATATGGTCAAATAATATGAATCAAATTCATATTATTCATGGTAATTAAATCACATTTAACTATCAATTTACTCAATGCTCAGACGCATTATCAACAATGGAATTATTCTTGAACTCTTTCAAAAATAATATGCTTTCTCCGTGGATACTTGGAGATAAGGACAGTGCGATTGTGCGTTCCACGTATAATGACTTGGATATTGAGATCACATCTCAAATCTAGATCTCAAGGATCTCTCATAGGTGTTTGATTATATCAAAGCCGTAATCTAATCTTATCATTGCATATGAATCACAATCAGATCACTGTCCAACATTTGGAGCAAGATTAGATTTCTTCTCTAGTGAGAGGAGTCACTAAAATTAATACATGTTTCATCACTCTCTCGGAATGGAAGCATCATGGTTATACAATCGTTTATGATCACATCACCCTCATGTATTCCTAATACCTGTACATCTTGCATACTGGAAGACCTAGAATAAATTCGAAGTTTTAGATCTTATTTAGACCATCTCCTTCAGGGTTTTATCATTAAGTTTTTCATTTGATCATTGGGAGTTGGTATCGATCATATACTTTCCAAAAGCATATATCATACCCAAGTATTGATCATATACTTTCCAAAAACATATATCAAGCCTACAATTTCAGTCAAGCTTCCAAAGCGAGACAACTGTGCACGGAATTTGATTCCCAATATCTCATGAGTGAGTGATGAATCCGTGATTCATCATGCTAAAAGATGTAGATAGAGCTTCGTTCCCAAGTAATTAGCTTCATTTTATCATTTATTCTGCATTTTAACCATTCATGCACTTAGAATTAAAATATGTATTTTAGCATGCATGTTTGCATTCATAATCATCTCCACATTTCCACCTAATTTCATTCATTTTTAACTATTTCATGCTAACTCCTATTGACCTCAAATTACTCCATTGTGTACATATTACTAACAAGATTAAAGAAAAAATACAAAAAATACTAACTCAAATAAATGGCCCATGAGACAGAACTGAAATTTCAGAATAGACAGATTAAAACACAGATATCTTCCCCATATAGTGTCTGATTTCAGTCTCTCACTTTTAAAGTAATATATATATTCAAAGACCTTCAAAACAAGCAATTTCATAAAAATCGGAACTCATATGTGAAAGTTGGGTTTTGGGCCTCTTTTGCGCATTTTGTGTTTTTTGACCTGATATTTTATGTACATACTTAACTTTTTTTCTTCTTTTTTTCTTTTTCATTTATATTCTTTGATAAATTTTTTATTAAAATACGCCAAAATACAAATCCAAATTAAGACTGAAATCAAAGAAACTAATTGAGTCTGAGTGTCCCTTGTGAGTCTGTACAAATATCTTCTTTTTTTTACTTTATTTTATTCTCCTATTTTCTTATTTACTAAAAATCCAAAAAATAGAATAATGTGTAAATTTTTGTCTTTTATTTTATCATAATTTTTTCGATTTTTCTCATAATTAAAAATCACAAAAAATTATAAATCCACTAATCATGGTCTTCTATGTACATAGAGTACCTCAAAAATATCATTTTGCACAGATGGCCTCTTTTGGTCTTAGTCCCTACGTGAAAGTTATAGATCTCATCGAGACGAGCAACTTTTGTGAAAAAATTTTTCGATCCGAGGTCATTTTAAAAAACAAATTTTAAAAAATAAAAAAAACCCTGCACGTGTTGCGAACGTGCCTCCACCGCACATTCCTAGCACGTGTCACCTTCTTCTCCAGTCAACTTCAATGCAACCCGCAACCGTCTGGGCCCTGCTCCTCCTCTCGCGCAACCTCCGCCTCCCAACGGCCTACCGGCTGCCGACTCCCCTGCTCTCTACCCTTATCTGTCTCTTGATTCCCTATTTAAACCTCCCAGGAAAACTCATCAAGGCCATCTACCATCTTCGACTTACATAGAGAGAGAAAGAGTTGGAGAAGTCTGTGACAGGGACTCCTCTCTCCGACGAAAACCTCAGGTGCGATCATTTCTGAGCCTCGTCGCGTCCGCTTCGCGACTCGAGGCGAGAACCAGGAAGAAAGGGCACCTCCATCCTTCTACCTTTGGGTGATTACCCATTTTCTTCTTAACCTGTTTCAACCCAAATCCCATGTTTCCATCGCATTCACCTCTCTGCTAGTCGCTCCAACACGCCACCCTCCGCGCGGAGCTCCGTAGACCTTCGACCATCTTCGTGTTCTCCGCCATCCGCCTTTAACCATCGTCACTCTCCACCGCTTACGTGCAACCCGTAAGCAGCTCACACTCCAACAACCCCCTTGAGCCCCATCAACAAGCCCACCTCTATAGCAGACCATTGACTCCTAGCCTGCAGGTCACCTCTGTGGCCACCACCCTCTTGCCACCGCACCACAGGTAGGAGCCAGCACCACTGACCCGCCTCTAAGCTACCTCGCCCCACGCGCCATCGATCCATAGGAGTCGTAGCTCAAAGCCTCACCATCCACCGCCATGCGCCCGCTGTAGGCCCCTGCATCACCATCGCCTGCAAGCATCTCTGCCCGTCGCTCTACCACACGACCGGTGGTCAACCTGCTCTACCCATCGCTTGACTCCGCCAGACGAATCCTTCTCCATCGACACTCCCCCGACCTTGACTCCATCGCCCCGCCTTCGCATTCACCCACAGGGAGTTCAAAGACCAAAGCCCCAGCCACATGCAAGGCACATGCGTGGGAGGGTTAATTACACTGAAGCCCTCGACAATCCCCCAATTTACTCATCAATCCATGTTGATCCAATGCACGTGTATAACACATTTTTCTGGGGAGAATTGCATCAAAGGTTCTGCATCTTTAGAGATTTTTGCCAAGGTCCAACCGCCTTGGGGACATGTGCTTCGCATGTGCCTTCCAAGAAATTTTACGGCGTGCCCCCTGTGGTTTAGGTAATCACAGTTAAGTCCATGTTTTGCAATTTTTGTTTCAGTTGCTGATATTGCATTTATATCCCCGACTTTATCTGTAATTTTGAACATCCTTGTTAAATTATTTCAGTGTTGCAAAGATAGCATTTTGTTCAACAATTAATTCTTTGCATTATGGCATGCTTGGGATATTTCTAATATCTGTGGTTATTTATTAATTAATATTCTTGTGGAAAATTACGTGTTTTACCTAGTCAACGCTTAGAAATTCAAAGTTATTTAAGGATTGCTCCAAAAATTGCCAATTCATTGTTAGTAGAATTAATTGATATTTACATTGTGCTAAAAAGAATTGCATTTGCATGCATATTTGCTCTAAAAAATCATTTTGTGCATTTCACTAATTAATTTTTAATAGGTATTAAATTCAATATTTTTTAGTGTTTAGGATTTTTCTGAGATACCTAGTGATGTATCTTTGATAATTTTTTTTCTTGAAAATAAGTAGATTTAATATTTATTATAATTAATTTTTGAAAATCTCATTGCTCACTTCATTATTATTTACATCTCGACCAAGTTTCATAATTTTGTGACCACGTTTGATCATTGTTTACATTTTAGTCCTTAAAAACTAGTCGAAATTGCATATCGTCAATTTATTACATTTAAAAATATAAAAAATACCTCTTTGAAAACCTAACTTTGAGATCGACTAAAAACCAACCTAAGGAGACATTGTCCTCCTTGAGTTCGACCTTGGACTTACCAAGTAAATTAGCTGACCGCTCGCATTAATTGATGCATTAATTAAGAAGTGGTTTTTCATCAATCCTTAATTGCTCGAATACTACATTAATTTGATACTATTAAAAGGGTAATTTCAAGGTTTGTCAAATCTCGCCGTTGTCGGGAAGACACAGCTTAGGTTGTTTTTAGAAAATCAAATTTTTAGGGTTTTCACCTCTCAGATAGTCTGACCCCCGATTTTCTTGTATTTATTTCTCTATTTATTTTCTCAGCATTTTTTTCATTGACTTGAATCGTGCAAGCTATAGACGGATACAAAAAAAGGAAGTAGAGGAGGCTATGAAGGTTATGAGACTCGGGAAAGGTGTAGGACCGGATGACATCCCTGTAGAAGTATGGAGTGTTTTAGGTGAGCGTAGTTTGTCTTGGCTTACGAATATATTCAATGTTATTTGGCGAAGCAAGAAAATGCCTGAAGATTGGAGGAGGAGTATCGTGATGCCTCTTTATAAGAATAAAGGAGACATTTAAAATTGTTCAAATTATAGAGGTATCAATATCATGAGTCACACTATGAAAATTTGGGAACGTGTGATCAAAAGAATGTTGAGACAAGTTTCCAACGTAAAAGGAAACCAATTCGGATTCATGCCAGATCGCTCAATGATTGAAGCCATCCATTTGCTGAGGTAAACAATGGAGATTTATAGAGCTAAAAGGAAGAACCTCCACATGATCTTTATTGATTTGGAGAAGGCTTATGATTCTGTCCCACGAGAGATATTGTGCATAGTTTTGAAGAAGAGACAAGTACCTGTCCTATACACTAACCTCATAAAGGACATGTATGATAGGGCTTTATCTTGTGTAAGGACCCTGTCTGAGAAGACTAGATATTTTGACATCAACATTGGTTTACATCAAGGTTCTGTTTTGAGTCCATTTCTTTTTACTTGATTATGGACGAGTTGACAAGTCACATTCATGATGAGTTACCTTGGTGTATGTTATTTGCTGATGATATTGTGTTAATTGACGAGACTAGAGATGGAGTAAATGAGAAGTTGGAGGTCTGGAGACATGAGTTGGAGACTAAAGGATTTCGTATAAGTAGGGTCAAGACGGAATATATGGAGTGCACCTTTGATGGAAGCAATGGTGAAGGAATCGAGGTGAAGATTGGTGACGATAACAATCAGAAGAGAGATTCCTTTAGATATCTGGGATCTATTCTGCAACATGATGGGGAAATTGATGGAGATGTTACTAATAGAATAAATGTCGGCTGGCTAAAGTGGAGAGGAGCCTCTGTTGTTCTCTGTGATAAGAAAATTCCTTTAAAAATTAAAGAAAAGTTTTACAAAGCAGCCGTGAGACCTGCTATGCTTTATGGATCCGAATGTTGGCCGGTGAATCATAAACATGTGCAAAGAATGAATGTAGCAGAAATGAAAATGTTAAGGTGGATGTGTGGACACACACGTAAAGATCGGATTCGGAATGATGTAATCAGAAAGAAAGTTGGTGTAGCTCCGATCGAGGATAAGATGCGAGAAAATCGCTTAAGATGGTTTGGACATTTGCAAAGAAGATCAGCTGAAGCACCAGTTAGGAGATGCGAGTGTTGGGATGTTGAGCCGGCTAAGAAAGGGCGAGGACGGCCCAAGAAGTGTTGGAAAGAGACCATACGAAGGGATCTTAGTTTTGTGGATATAAGTCCGGGATTGACTCAAGATATATCTGAATGGAGGTGAAGAATCCATGTAGCCGACCCTACTTAATTGTGGGAAAAGGCTTTGTTGTTGTTGTATTTTTGTATATTTTTTTGTGAACCTCTCAAATATTTGATCTTTTATTTTTCATGCGAGGTACTCAATGGATTTGGAGCGGCTCTCTTGGAATTCGACGCAACTCGAAGCGACCGGACATATGAAGATTTTTTTTTAGATAGAGAGAGAGTATTCTTCTTTAATTTGTAATCAGTTACTAATTTCCAGCGGTTCCCGGTCGGGTTCTCACGTGTGTAAAAAAGACTGGACTCATTGTGGTATGTTGGACATGTTTCACTCTTCAGTGAGGGTGGGGCCCGACTTGAGTGGTTCGTAGTCCTAGGATTGCACCACGGCTATTGAAGCTATTAGGATTTTTTGTACTCGTAGGACTAGGACCACACTGCACCTAATTATGCGCACTACATCGATTTTCATTTAGCCAAATTAAATTGTTGCATCACTCGCTAATAGATATTTCTTCTCTAGGTGCGATTTACCGTGCATGCATTAGATTTATTTTTGTAGGAAAATTTCATTTCTGTTTAGCATATTACACGAAGATTGCGAGGAAGTACTGTAAATGTCTCTGACTCAACATTTATCATCGTGTCTCCCACTGCACGGCTTTTTCGATTCTCCCACAGTTTTCATCCACATAGGAATAAAGGAAATTAGAATCCCCGTGTAGATGTGCATTGATCTCCACTCAAATTCAAAGTGATAACCAAATTAAAACAAGGGGACCGCTAACATTATTGATTAATTAAAACTAAGTAAAATTGAAAATCATTGCTTTCAGGAGAACAACCTCATCATTATTTGATTTTACTGCAAGTGAGAGAGGGACGAACACTAGGATAGAGCCAAGCCAGGATTTTCAGATTGACTACTGATTCTACAAAAATGATTAGCCGCTTCTCAGTGAGGATCTATGGGTATCCGGTAAACGGTCCAGATTTCCTTAGAAGAGTGGGAGGTTTAGAGGACACTGCGTAAGGCTCTTTCTTCAAGTAATGCATAACCGTATTCATACGATCCGTACTTACTCCCATACTGGCTGAAAGTGGGTGCAACTAGTCATAAGAGTCAGGACAGTCTTTAGGAAAATACAGACACCTAACAACTTGTTAACTCTTTCCAAATTTTGCAATTATCACCAGCTAAAATAGAAAAGATAATTTGGTTGAACCTTTGCGGCCTTCACTGAGTTGGGTTGGTGAAATTGGAGTTTGAATTTGTATATTGAATTGTGTGATAGTGCACTTGCACATACTGATTGTGGTTTCACAAATCTATTTTTTTCCATTCCATTCGAAGATGTCGGAATATTAGCATTCATACCCAGACTCTGTAGGTCATGCTTACATGACAAATTTGAATTTTCTTATCCACCCTCTTTTCAAAGGAACCCTCTCTTTGAGGTGGTTTCTCCTCAGTCATCATTATTTTCACCCACCCTTGGTTGAAACTTAAGTTATGAACTGCTCATAGAACCGAACTCATACTACGTGGAGCGAGCAAATTTGAGGATGAATACATGTGTAACTGACTTTGATAGAGAAACACGATTCTCGATTACGCATGATAATTCACTATTTGAACCATCTTCTACTCGGGATGACTCACACCCGAGTATGATCTCTTTTCCTTTGACCAACACCCAAATTCAAGGAAATAGGTCTCATGATGACCAGATCCTAATCATAGAGATTGACTACATCTCAGTTCAGGAGAAAATTCCAATGTCTCGGCGTACCGAGCATAGTCACTCATATCCGAGTCATGAGACAATAGTGGATGACAACTCATATCAATAAGAGAATCGAATTTTTGACAGAATAATTTGATAATGTCATACAAATAGTAAAGGACATGATAATCAACCAAGAAAAATCAAGACAATAACAGAGCGAACCCGAAACATATAATGTGCCTTATTTCCACATACAAACACCACCGACACCTGACTAGTCCACTGACCACCCTACTGACTATATTGAAAATTCCAAAAATTTAAAAATCAGAAAATTCAAAAAAATGGACAACATCAATATGGAAGCAATTTGTAAAAGTCTGATCTTAGAGCTTTGATTAATCAAGGCCATAGAATATGTACCCGATCTTCAGAGATTTGTGAAGAGTCGATTATCGCCTAAGAAGACGGGAAAGAAAAGATCTCGAACTGGATATCATCTAATTATTATGGCAAGTTCAATGGTGCTGACCCAGATAAGCAAGACATGCAAAGTTAAACGGTTGACCAAGGTGACTTGTGAAATTGAGAATATTGAGTTTAATAATGTTCGGATTGACGACAATTCTACCTTGAATATCCCGAAGTTTTGCTTAACCGACTCAAACTCGGACCACTCAGAAAGACCCGAGTGATTGTTCAATTCGCCAACTGATCCACAAAAAGATCAAGAGGATTTTTTTCTGTCGTCATTACTTTCCAAGGTGTCACACCTAGAGTGGACTTTACTGTCTTGGATATTGAACACCGAGGAGATGTAAATGAGTTTCCCATTATTTTGCAAAAATTGTTTCTGGCTTCCGCTAGAGAGACTATTAACTGCGAGACTTAATACATTATTTTCCCGAACCCAAACCCAATCGATCAAATTCTCAAGGAAACACCAAACACTGACACAACTGAACAAGAAATCGGCAGTCGTGACATAGAGGAATCCTCATATGCCCAAACCTCTCCTCTTATCACAGACACAAACGAAGGAGAGACATCTTATGAAATGGCTGACGAGGCTACATAGGTGAATAAAATCAACCGAGATACATCCGATTCACCACATCCGGACAAGATTATTTCAGATTTCCTAAACTCCCCACACGCAAAACCAACATAGAGCAAATACTCAGTACATGTGCTGACCTTACGAGAATATTACAATTTATATGGAGACTCATCTAGTAAGGAACCTATGGTCAACACCTCACAAAGAATACCTCATGAACCGACTAAGAATATCACCGGCAACATTTCGGAAAAGGAATCTTCTGAGGATTCCTCATCAATTTCAGAGGATGCGAGCAGTATGAGAGAGCTCAGTTCGGAGAATCTGGAGCCTGATCGGAACAAGAAATCGGACATCGACCCACATTGGACTTTCCCTGTCCCTCTCTATTATTCTTCTAAGGCCGACTCCCCTGGTCCCATTAAATACATCGGAACAATTCGTTATGACCAGACTAATACTTGTTCATCTGAATATTCAAAGGAAGAACAGATTGACCCAAAAACTGAGTGAACTCTGAGAAAACAACTAAAAAATAAGAATAGTTGGAGTGACATGTCCTTTAATTATTATTCTTCTAATGACGACTCCGACGATGGCTGCGAATCTTCTGATTCATCTTCTTCCAATCAATATTCCCTTCCACTACATTTCTCGAAAAAGATTGGTCATAAACCTCCTTTATCATCAGCCATTCTTTCCTCTGACCCCATCGGTTCCCTTGTACATTTTCTTTTGATACTTAGGCTAAGGCCTAAGTATAGGGGGGACCGATGCCCGCCCTGTATATACTTATCCATTTCTCCTCTTGACCTCGACCACCCCATTTTTGATCTTCTTCTATACTTAGGCTGACTAGAGCCTAGGTATAGGGGGGAGTTGACTTCTACATTCCTTTGTATTTTTCACTCTCCTACGCTTAGCACGAGCTATGTCTTTTCGTTGCTTCTTGTGCTCTGAGGATATAGCATACGCTAAGTATAAGGAGGTGTGAATATATTACATATATACTTTATCCATAGCTCGTACTTTCACATTTTTCATATACATATTACGCAATAATTACGGGATGGGTACAAGTTCAAAAAAAAAACAAAACAAAACAAAAAAACAAAAATAAAAATAAAAAAAATAATGAAAAAATCTCTCTTGCATATCATCCTTGCATCCAAAAATGGAAAAAAATCTCACTTGATATCATCCTTGCATTAAAAAAAGCACTATGCACCTCATATGCACATGCATTTCATTTGCATATCTAGCATATGTAAAGTGGCAAGTTATTAGGTTCGGAACTGAGTTATGATTAGAAGTAGAGAGTGATCTTGACTTGACCTTAATCTACCTAATTCCAGAGGGACTTCACCAATAAAGAGGATTTTAAAAGCTTCAGGTTTTTGACTTAATTCTTCGAGTTCTGCATGACAATGTGCAACCTTTGACTCTTAGTGTCTAACATGATCTCCTAATCCTGGGTGTAACTTTTGAGTAGGGAATTAATCTACTCTCTCGCACTATGCACTTAGCTCAACTCAGACGGGGTGTTGGAAGATTGTATGGGTCTCTTTTCTGGTAGCGTGGACATCTAAAGATCGGAGTAGGGGTTGAAATAAAGCTTGGATAAGAGATAGATGAATGGGCACCATTTTTTCTAAGACCTCAAAACATGTATGGAAAAAATATTCCATATCCGTAGGGACACAAAAGATCCATGCAGAGTTACAAAAAATCCATACCAAAAAGAAGCCAAACTATAAAATAAATATCTGACCAAAAAGGTCCAAGTTTTAAGAAAACCTACAGATCTTAGTGGAGACACAGGGATTGTGAACACAACGCGACAACCCTTAGAAGGAAATACTTGACTCCCCGAGGACGAGTTATTGAGAGGGAGGTTTGCATGGTAGTCCGACAATCTTGATGGGAAGATCTAAAACCTTTCGCACACATGAGACAATTGTTCAGTCAGACTTGGAGGGCCAAATTAAAATGCAAAATGGCCCTATCAAGGTCTGAAGGTAATTTTCCTATAAATTAGAAAATATAAGGAAAATTTAGGCTGGAGTTATTATTTTTGGGTTTTTCAATTAATTATTAGAATTTTATGGTGTTCTCCATGTTTTTTAATTTTTATAGGTTTTATAGATCTAAAAATGACCAAAATTGGTCAGAAAATCAAACAAGGCAAAGCAAGCACTGTGTAATTTCGTTGTAATTTTTAGAGGTGTTTTAATATTTTTTTGTGATTTTTAAAGTTAGACAGTAAAGAAAATGCGTGTTTTTGAATTTTTAAAAATAATAAATGAAGTCAAAAATGTCTCCAAAATTTAGAGAAAGTTTTACACCATAGCAGGAGCCATGTGTCCAATTTTTATCGAATTTGGAGTTGGTTTGCTATTTTATTAAAATAAAAAACAATGGTACAGTGCACAGGGACATGTACGCAATATAGAGAAGTTCCAGGGGGTACGGTCCAATTTCTCCAGAAACTCACGTGCAAAGCTCGTGATCTGGGCACTCAGGGACCAAATTGCAAGAAAACTTAAGTCCCTAAACTATTTAGTAACACGTACTAAAAGTCCAGGGGCTTCAGTGTAAATTACCCACTATATAAAGCACATGCACAATTAAACCACGCACAGGGGTATTTCTGCAAATATCAAAAGTATAAATTCTTTCATTAATACCCTGAAACCATAGGTCTATACATGCAAATAACCCAGACAATCACGTGTTGAAGCACGTGTTCCACTACAGACAGGGGTATAAAAGCAAATACCAGGAATAACAGGGTCCTCTATGCAAATTACCAAACTAAAATAAAACGTCTAGAATATTTACAGGGCTAAATAAAAACAACTGAAAAGGACAGGAGCCTAAGAGAAATTACCCCTTTATTTAAGTCGGTCGTCGGATGGTTTCCACGTGGAGATCTGATGGGTGAGAAGCGGCGCGGCTACCCTTCGACGATCGGACGGTCCGGGTCCCTCCTCTGATGATCGAACGGCGGGCGTGGCTCCTCTAATGGACGTTTGAGATCTAATCTGGAGCTGGAGGGGGATCGAACGGCTCTGGAGGATACTCGAAGAACTGAACGCCGGCGAGGTTCGCCGGGCTCGTGCTCGTACAGGGGAGCTCCTCGGAGGCTACTGAAGATCGGGGCAGGTTCGTCTGGGCCTCCCACGTCTAATGGTCCCCTACGATGACGCACCTGAGCTCCGGAGAGCTCAGGCGACGTCGGAGGAGGAGGAGCTGATGCGCCTGAATGTTGAAGCCCTCAGATGGGCTCCTCTGGACCTGCAAAGCTGTGCAACAAACTCCTGGGTCGAGGGCAAAGTGCCTCGACCCGGTTAGCAGTGGTGTGGGTGGTCGGCGCGTCGGGATGAAGGGGCTCCAGCGAAGCGACGGCGGAGGAGTCCCAATCCCAGCTCCTGTGCAAGCTGGGTTGGATGAAGGGGTGGAGAAGGTGCGCGGAGGAAAGGCGGAAATGTGGGTCGACTCCGATGATCGAACGGGTAGCTAGGGTGGTCGGAATCGGCGATGGACGGCGACGGAGCGAATTGGGCGTAAAGCAAAATTAAAGATATAGGCAAGGAAAGAGAACTACCTAATGGACGAAATCGACTGTGGAAGAACAGGGGCTGCTCCAGGTCCTAGCCTCAAGGGCCGTCGGTGCCTGAGGCTCGAGCACTACCTCCAGGCGGCGCACGGCGGCGCGTAGCTGCCGGATCAGCGGTCCGGTCTCCCTTTCCTCGCTGCGACACGGCTGGGAGCGAGCTGTCACTCTCGCGAAGGCTGTGGAGGTCCTGGGGTGGAGAGAAACGATCCAAAGATGGAATGAAATGGAGGCGGAGCTCGGCTTATATGCGAGTGCAGGTCCGACAAGAGAGGGTCGGGCAGGGTTCCACGAAGCGCGGATCCCCACGCGGATAAGCGGGCGTGGATCTCGGATGCACGAGGAAGAAGGCGAGCTCGGGATTTGCGGATATGGTGATCGGGTCATGAAGCGATAATTCATCGAAGTCAGGTCGGGCGTCATCGACCCGTGGGAAGTAGTCCAAAGGGGGGAGTTGACCGGGGGGTCAACATCCCCCGTGGACCAACCAGGACCTACCATGTGGAAAAGATTTGAAATTTCGAAAAGAAATAATAAATGGCTGAATTATTAAAAACTCAAAACATGAAAAATGTTTGTTTTAATTTTTTCTATTTTTTTGTGATTTTTAAATATTTTTTTGAAATAAAAATAAGGTATGTACACTATAGTGCTATACATAGGTATTTACACAATATTGAATTTTTTTATTTTTGATTTTTAATTATTTATTTTGGTACATTTTTACCCATTTTATATTTTATTTATTTATAGCATAAAATTAGGAATATTTTGATGTTTTTATTGTATTTTTATTATTTATGTACAAGGGTTAAATAAATAGATATATACAATTATATACATGGTATATATACACTGTTCTTTTTGGTTTTTAATTTTGTTCTTTTTATTTGATTTTTGTTTTTATGGTTTTTATTTATTTACAACATAAAAGATAGAATATATACAAAATTTTAGGGATTTTAATTTATTTATTTACAAGGCTAAATAAATAGGGATAGGTGTGCTATGTACAAGGTGAATATATACAAGTGGATATTTTTATTTTTTTTAATTTTTCTATTTTTATTTGGATTTTATAATTACAAATATTTACAAAAACTATTTTATTTTATTTTTAGAGGAAAATATATTTATTGTATTTACAGGTATATTTACACACATGAGCTCCCTATCTCTCTCTACTTTGGCTTTTATGCAGTCAGGCCCATGCTGAGCCCTCCCTTGGGATTAGGTTGCTCAATATTTATTCTAAATATTTCCCTCTTTTTCTTTTAATTCTTTATTTTTTTATTTTTGCACAAAAACATGCTAATTATTACTTTTTACACTATGCATGCTCTTGGACAATTATTTATATTTACAAACATATACATGCATTTGCAAAGGTTTTTGTAGCTAAAATATAAGAATAAAGAGTGATGAATGAGTATTCATCACCCCCCTATACTTAACTTTGCTAGTCCCTTAGCAAACACTTATTTGAAAAAGAAGTGAAAAAGAGAAAGAAAAAGAAAAGGAGGAGAATGCACATGGATCAAGGTTGAAATTTAAACTTGCCTTCATTAAATTGAATTATGGAGCTCGATCAGATCTTTGAATTATTAATGTGTCGGAACCTTATCTGGACTTAAGTTTAAAACTCAACAGCCTATAAGTTCCACCAATATATAATCAAGACTCCTCAACAATCCAGATCAGAACAAGTCACCAAACATAAACCCTGAAGACCATGAATCTTTCTTTGTACTGTGAATGTGAAGTATAAGATCTCCACCTCAGAAATGGCAACTTGACAACCCTCCCCAACAAGGTAACTCTATGACCCCAATCTGGCCACTCTTTCCTCGAGGAGCGGGGTATTCCCTTCTAAGTTCAAGTGCAACCGGCTCAAGAAGAGGGGGAAGAAGAGAATGGACCATGGCCAGTGTAGCCTTGTATCCTTGGGAGCTCGACCAATGTAGCCAAGTCTCCCTGCTGCAAGCTACATAAGGTGGGACATGAATATCAAGGTTTGCTTATTGCACTATATACATACTCCGGTGGGATTATCATTTTCTCTCAGACCCACCACTTTTTTTTGGAGTTATTTTCTTTTTGCATTTTTTTTCAAGTCCATCTATACAATATTTACATGTGCAGCATATATACAAGGAGTTTTTCCTCTTGAGCCAGTAGACTATCCCTCTTTTGAAGCATTATTGCAACCCACAACTCCTGTCGTTAGACCTCATGGCAACCAGACCAAGTTGAGATGCACTTCCTTCACTAAAAGAAGAAGAGAGGTTCCGCCTAGAAGTACTACCCTCATATGCTACCCCAAGTCAAGGAAGACTGCCTCCTCACCACCTCATCCGTAGAGAGCTCGGTGCAAAGTGCGTTGTCCAAGTAAAGCCATTATCTATATGAGTCATGTGTGTGTTGTTAAGTGCTCTACTTAGGCTCATTGAGATGACATGTGATCATAGCCTAGTGGACTCAAAGAATTAAGTCACCATGGACCTGAAAAGCCTTAACCCTAAGCCCTATAAGTTTCCTCTTATGAATTAGGTGGATTAAGATCTTAATCAAGCTCCATTTCCCAATTTGATTCTAGGCTAGTATAAATGTCAACTATAATCCGGAAAAACTATATACATATATACAAAGATGCTATTTACACAATATTTACACAAATGCAAAAATTTTGAAAAATGTTTTGAAATCATTGATGGATGAATGCATGAATGCAAGTTTTGCAAAAGTATTGACACACATTTACACAAGATTTTTGCAAACTTTTGGTTTTCAAAACATTTTGGAAAAATTTTATACTAAATACATAATTTTGATATGAAAATATTTATACAAACTTTACACAAAAGTTTTTGAAAACATTTTTACAAAAATAATTTGTACACTAGCTATTTATGTGCAATAAAAGAATGATTATTTACAGGAAAAATTTTTAATTTTTGTGATTTTTAGGGGTTTTAGCCATTTTTTTCTTAACACACTCACACAGAGTACGAGTTATGGCTAAAGTATATATGAAATTTATACACCCCCCTATACTTAGCTCGAACGATGTCCTCAGAGTCAAGAGCGATGAAGAAGACATAACTCGTGCTTAGTATAGGGAAGTGAAAAGGAAGGCTATATACAAAGACGAATGAATGAATAGAAGATCAAGATAGTCTAGGTTTTTCCCCCTATACTTAGGATCAAATAATCCTAAGTATAGCATGCTGTACACAAAGGGAAAACCGAGTGGCGAATGTACAGGGTCTACCCCCCCCCCCCTATACTTAGGGTAAAATATCCCTAAGTATAGGTAGCAAAACATGGGTAGAAAGAATCAAAAAGAAAAACTCAAAGGTCTTACATCCCCCCTATACTTAGGGTAAAGTACACCCTAAGTATAGCATAATCAAAGATGACAAACGGGATGTAGGACTAAAGAATGGAATGATATGGACATCTGGATCTATACAGGTCGGAAGAGCAGTGATAATCAGGCATGAGATGCAATAGATGTGAGTCAAGAGACCACATCTCACGCAAAATGAATAGGGGCAACATCAACGACCCGCGGCTCATGATCTAGAAATGGCTTGAGCCGCTGGCCGTTCACTCGAAAGGTACTCTCAGAAGACAACTCGGATATATCAATGCTACCGTTGTCGTGTACCTTTCTCACAAGATAGGGTCCCTTCCATTTGCTTTGTAGCTTCCCTGGAAATAGGCGAAGCCTAGCATCAAACAGCCATACTCTCTGTCCATGCTCAAAATGCTTGTGGCTGATGTGAGAATCATGCAACTCCTTCACTCTCTCCTTGTACTGTAGGCTGTTTGAGATAGCGGCATCTCTAAGCTCCTCCAAGGCTGCTAACTCTACCCTCCTCTGGTCTCCTACACTATCTGGATCAACAAGTATCTCAGTGACTGCCCAAAGTGACCTGTGTCTCAGCTCAACAGGTAAATGGCACGGCTTGCCATATACGAGGCGAAAGGGAGATGTGCCCAATGGTGTCTTGAAAGACGTCCTATATGCCCACAAGACCGAGTCCAAAAGATGTGACCAATCCTTTCAGTCAGGGCGGACGACTTTCTGCAATATAGTCTTGATCTCCCTGTTCGACACCTCGGCTAGACCATTCGTCTGTGGATGGTATGGAGTGGCAACTCGATGGTCTATGCCGAACTCGCTAGCAAGGGCCTTCACCTGGTCATTGATGAAATGAGACCCCCCATCAGAAATCAACACTCGAGGGACCCCGAACCGTGTAATGATGTGCTTCCTCAAAAATCTGCAAACTGTCTTGGCATCAGCAGCTCGGGCGGGGATGGCCTCAACCCAACGACTCACATAATCAACGGCCAACAGAATGTACTTAAATCCCTGACTCTTAGGGAATGGACACATGAAATCGATGCCCCATGCGTCAAAAACCTCACAGAAGTGAATGGGCTGCATCGGCATCATATCACGCTGTCCACAAGTGCCCATCCTCTGACAGTCAGTACACCTCATCATGAACTCATCAGAGTCCTTGAAGAGAGTAGGCCACCACAAGCCGGATTGGAGCACTTTCTGTGCCGTTCTCCTCACAGAGTGATGTCCTCCTACCTCAAGCTTGTGGCAGTAAGTGAGGACGCTATGGTGCTCCTCCTGAGGAATGCACCTACGCCAGACGCTATCCCCTCCTTCGTGGTAAAGGATGGGATCCTCCCAGTGGTAGGACTTGGCCTTCGCGAGGAAGGTCTCAAGCCTCTGCCTGGGCCAACCTTGTGGGATTTTCTTAGCAACAAGAAAGTTCACAATATCAGCATACCAAGGGAGTGAGGCGATAGCAAGGATCGCCTCATCTGGGAAGGTCTCACAAATCAAGTCAATCTGCTTAGAATCCTCAAGGTTCTCTAAACGGGAGAGATGATCCGCCACCACATTCTTGATTCCAGGCTTATCCTTGATCTCAATGTCGAACTCCTGGACTAGAAGGATCCATCTAGTCAGTCTGGCCTTGGCATCCTTCTTTTCCATGAGGTATCGAATGGCGGTGTGATCAGTAAACAGGGTCACTCTAGATTTAATAATGTACGATCTGAACTTATCTAGGGCGAACACTACGGCTAGCATCTCCTTCTCTGTGACTGTGTAGTTTCGCTGCACGGAATCCAATGTGCATCTAGCGTAGTGGATAGCAAATGGGACTCCATCCCTCCTCTGTCCCAGCACGGCCCCCACGGCAAAATCGGAGGCATCCGTCATGATCTCGAATGGGAGAGACCAATCAGGCGGCTGAAGAACAAGAGCCTCAACAACACTCTGCTTGAAGTCTCAAAGGACGAAAGACACTTGTCATTGACAAGGAACTCGGTGTCTTTCGTCAGCAGGTCAGTCAACGACTGGCAATCCTGCTGAAATCATGAATAAATCATCGGTAGAAACCGACGTGCCCCAGGAATGACCATAACTGCCGCAGATTGGACGGCGGTGCAAGTTTCTAATGACATCTACCTTGGCCGGATCAACCTCCATGCCCCTGTTGGAGATGATATGGCCAAGCACCGTCCCTTGAGTCAACATGAAGTGACTCTTCTCCCAAGATAGCATCAAGTGAACCTCTATACATCGCTGAAGGACTCAGTCTAGGCAGTCAAGACAGGAGTCGAATCCGTCACCGTAAATCGAGAAATCATCCATGAAGACCTCCAAGCACTCCCTACCATGTCCGAAAAGATCGACAGCATGCATCTCTGAAAGGTCGCAGGGGCATTGCATAGCCCAAATGGCATGCGTCGGAAGGCGTATGTGCCGAAGGGACAGGTAAAGGTGGTCTTGTCCTGGTCCTCGGGAGCGATGGCCACCTGGTTGTAGCCCGAGTACCCATCCAGAAAACAGTAGTGGCTCTTCCCTGCCAGACTCTCAATGATCTGATCTATAAAGGGCAGGGGGAAATGATCCTTCTTGGTGGCCTGGTTGAGTCTCCTGTAGTCAACACAGACCCGCCAAGAAGTGGGTACTCGTGTAGCAATCTCCTCTCCAGACTCGCTAATCACTGTAGTGATGCCCGTCTTCTTGGGCACGACATGCAAAGGGCTGACCCACTTGGAGTCGGAGATGAGGTAGATAAAATCGACGCTCCACCATTTCGATATCTCCTTCATGACAACCTCTCTCAGATTCGGGTTCAGCCGCCGCTGGAACTCACGCGACGGCTTCGCCTCATCCTCGAGATAGATATGGTGGGAGCACAGGGCCAGACTTATCCCCTGGAGGTCTGCTACGCTCCATCCAATCGCCTTGCAGTTCTTTTCAAGAACCCCCATCAGACGGGATTCTTGCTCTCCAGTCAAATCGGCGGAGATAATGACTGGGTACATCTCATGCTCACCCGCAAGGAACCTATACTTCAGCGATGTAGGGAGCGGCTTCAGCTCTGGACAACTGGGTGCTGGTGGATCTGGCCTCTGAAAAGTCTGCGTGAATGTTGTCAAATCTGCATGGGAGAACTGAAACTCTCTGTCACTCTCAAGAACTGGAGAAGGCTGCCCGGTTGGACTGTCTCTGCTCTGCTCGGCATCTACCTCCTCCTCATCTGCAGGCTCAGTGGAAATCAGTTCTGGCATATAATCATCACAATCTGCCCAATTAGACTCTGACTCCGAGGGATCTGTGTCATCCAAGGTGGCATCAGCACCACCATCATCACAAGAATCTGTCTCATGGTCGTGAACCGGCTCTGCTGCCTCTGAAGTATCCTGGACCAGGAATGTGCTCTCCAAGCTCTCCTCTGCTGTCATCTCTGCATCAACGGAATCTGAAAATGAGAGGATGGCCTGTGTTGCTGGGTCTGGCCAAACTGCCTCATCGTTTGTGATCACAAAGTCACAGTCCTGGTGGATGTCTAGCCCGGCATCTGTCAGCTGCTCTGTGTCTGAAGTGGTCTCTGAGCATGATCTGTCTCTGGCTCGGCTGTCCTCGACCGTCTCTATTTGTACACTTTCGCCATCGACGCGAAAGTATACCTTCCCGCTATCATGGTCAGTCACTGCCTTGGCTGTGGCCAAGAATGGGCGACCGAGAATGATGGGGGTATCGGCCACTGAATCAGGGATCTCCATGTCCAACACTACAAAGTCCACGGGGAATTGCAGGCCCTGAATAGTGACGACAACGTCTCGCAACAACCCCTTCGGCCTCTTGACAGATCGATCAGCAAATTGAAGGACTGTCCTGCTCTGTCTAAGAGTTCCCAACTCAAAGCGGTCGAGAAGGGCTGCCGGAAGTAGGTTGATCGACGATCCGCTATCTAATAGAGTACGGTCGAACCTCTGCTCTCTAATGTGGCATCTGACATATGGGGCTCCGGAATCTGGCCTCTTGGCCGGCAGACGGTTCTGGATCGCAAAACAAGTGGCTTTCGTCAGCACATGAATCTCTGAATGGTGGTTCCTCCTCTTCCTCCTGACTGTAGTCCTGTCTCTAAGGGAACGCTGAAGAAGAGGGATGTGCTACAAAGCCTCCTGAAGAGTCAGCTGTATGTGAAACCGATCTATCATCTGTTGGCTGAACTCTTCCTGCTCTCTCTTTTTGGGATTTTCCTTTTTCTTCCCCTTCCCCATCTGAAGGGATCTAGGGAAGGGGATCACAGGGTCCTTCTCAGATGAAGGACTAGGAAAGGGTCTAGACGGCTCGACGGCCAGATCCACACATTCATCAGGCACCACAGTGGGACCAGAAAAAAAACAAACCCTTTCATTTATTCACAACAGTGTTCCGAGATACATCAGAAATAGGAAAAACAACAGGTCTCTCAGAATGAACACGGGTGGCCTCAGCACCACCATCGGCTGGAAGACTCGCAGCCTCAGTACCGCGCTCTGGCTCGGCATCAGGGGTGGCCTCAGTACCACCTCCTCCAACTGATGAAACGGCGGCCTCAGTACCGCCGGTGGAATCAGCATCCTTGGTGGCATCAGTACCACCGTCATCATCTCTAGTGGCCTCAGTACCGCTCTCCTCCTCCTTGTCGGGCACTCTAGGTGTATCCTCATGATGTCGCTCAGACGAGGCGCCGCCTGCTGGCATCCTACCGCTCCTAAGTGTGACAAAATCAGTATCAAAAAGATATGCAGACATATCACCAAATGCATCACTAAGAGTGGCATACTCAGTACAAGCTACCTGCTCAGATTTCCTCTTCAGATTGTTGGGATTCGGCTCAATCTGGGCAGGGATAGCAGCCTTCCCTCTCACGATGTCCCGCATCTCCTGACGGAACTCATCCATCTCCCGTCGAAACATAGCCTACTGATCAGTGAGAAGGCAGGCTATATCATCCAAGGCGGGGCTCTCATGAGAGCCCGACGGGTAGCCTCTCTGGTAGTGAGGCTGCTGGAACTGCTGTTGGGGCTGAGAGGGGTAAGAGTGTGGCTGATGCTGCTGCTGGTGAGGCTGATCTCGCCTCCACAGTTGTCCCTGCTGATAGGGACGAGGACCATACTGTGACGACTGCTGCTGCTGTTGTGGTGGGTACACTAGGGGTTGCTGCTGCTGGTGATCTCTCTAGTGGTTGTACTGACCACCCTGTCCTGACGGCTGCTGCTGGGGCTAGGTACCGCCGGTCCCCCAACAGAATCCGGGATGGTCTCGTCGGATACCGGGCTGGGGGCGGTCATACCAAATCCTGTTGACATCCATCAACGGCTCTGCATCGTACTAGGGTGGCGGGAGCACTACCAGAGGCTGATCCGGCTGGTATACCACCATCTGCAAGTCTGGAGATGGTGGTGACTGGTAGGTGGGCTGCGGCTGCTGGTACGCCTCCGCCTGTACAGGATGAACATGTCTAGGCTGCTGGTGTGAGCTGGAGCGCTGGGCCGAGCTGTTGCTGCTGCCGTGATCGCCTCGTGACTGAAGACGGGGTTGGGAAGCCGTCTATGCCTCCTGGAGACACATGAGTTGTGTCTTCAGGTCACTCAAAGTCTGTGCCATCTGCTCCATCTAAGTGATGCCTTGGCACTGCTTCTTCTCTATAATCTCCATCCGGTCCAGCTTCTCGCTGATAATCCCCATGTCCGCGACTGATGACTCGTCCTGTGCTGCTGCTATCGCGGACGAACTGGAAGGACCGACTTCGACCCATGCTATCCTTTGGTACTGCACGGTCTGTGGCTGCTGGGGCCTGTCCTGAGTGTATAACCGAGTCTGGGACATCACCATGTAGTTATCAGCCATCTCCTCATAGATGGACCAGACCTGGTCGTGATCCTTGGCGAAGTAAAACTCGCCACAAGAAGCGTTCACCAAGCCCTGAAGCTCTAGTGTCAGCCCGCTGAAAAAGCTCTGAACAAGGTTCGGCTTGGAAATGTCGTGGTGCAGGCATCTGTCAGTCATCTCTTGAAACCTCTCCCATGCCTCGTGGAACTGCTCGTTGGGGAGCATGGAGAAGTTACTGATCAGGGCTCTAGCGGCATTGGTCTGCCCGAGTGGGTAGTACTTATGCAAGTACTCGGTGCGGAGCTGCTCCCAAGTGTAGACAAACTTCCCCAGATGTTTCAGCCAGGTGGCTGCTTTGTCAGCTAAGGAGAAGGGGAAGGCAATCATCCTGATGGTGTCCTGGTCCACCTGACAGTCGTGGACAGTACTGCAAATCATGAGAAACTCCTGGAGGTGGAGATGGGGCTCCTCGGTGACGAGCCCATGGAAACGGGGGAGGAGCTGCAAGGTGTTCGGGGGGGACTTGAAGTCCCCCACGATGGTTGGTAAAACAACCCAGTGATGCATCAGTGTCGATCCGGGGTTGTGCAACTCCCACATCAGTCTCGGCTGCTCTGCTCCTGCCGCGACGGCTGCCGCTGCGGCTGCGACTGCTGCTGTTGTCTCATCTGGGACCCTCGGCCCATCTCTACGCTGCTCTTGCTCTACTCTCATCTCCTCCATCTCGCGCCTCATATCTAACATGAAAGCTCCCTGATCCCTAACTGCTGTTGCACTGTCTCGAGGGAGGCGATCAGGGTGGAGTTGATCGCACCATGGTTCAGAACAAAATGCTCGGGCTACAGACCTCTACTGCGATCATCGCTAGTGCCGGCCATAGTCTCTACAAAATCAAACAATCCAAACTCATGTGCCGATAAATCTGCTAGTCTCTCCTCTGGCACTGGTCTCTCGGAACCGAAAGAAAGGGGGTCGAGGGGGAATAGGGTGTAATCATACTCGGGTTCGGAGAGCGGGTCTCGGCTCTCGCGAACCAACCTAGATGAACGGGTAGACGTGCCCGAAAGCGGTGCATCCAGAGGCTGTCTAAGAGATCGTCTGCCCATCATCTTGATGTGGCGAGTAAGGCGGATGAGATCTGGAAAAACTATGATCACAAGCAAACCCCCAAGTTCACCAACGCAACACGAGCTGAAGACCGTAAAGGCTCGGTCTATTTATCTTGTCAATTTTATTTTGGTGAACAATCAAGATATCAGAGCGATTACGTGACCTGTTGGGATACCTGATACTTTCCCAACCGACTGTCCTGCACAGAAGTAGTCGGTAGTCAGTCGAGAAGAGTATCGGAGGGCTCTACCTAGTGTTCGGGGTCACTCTCTCACACAATCAAACCAATCAATGAGGGGGTTGCTCTCCCCAAGACAGATTTTTAAGTCAAGTGTCTTTTAGGATCAATAGTTTTAGCAGTCCCAATTTTATGGTTTTTCTTTTTAGGTCTTTTTCAATAAAAGCAAAAAAAATGCCTAACGAATTTTTCGGTTCTCCTGGTTATTAAGTCAAAAACAGGGGGAGAAGACGAAAAAGCCGATGCGCGATGAAATCAATGATGCATGCAGAGGAAGGGATGCGTACCTGACTCCAGCAGTCTACATGCAATATGATCCGCGCATTATTGAAAGATAGGAAATAAACTACCTAAATGGTGCAAGTGAAAAATCAAGTCCCTAAATAGCAACTTCTACACGAAAGAACCGTCTAGCTGGTCACCAGCCTTCGATCCAAAGGGTCCGGTCTCGGTCTACCCCTCCTCCTCCTGACAAATCGGGTTCAGGAGAAGCGCTTGGCAGGGCAGGCTGCGGCACGTAGGTTCAAAGGAAATGAGTCAGCTATTTTTATTAATCTTTTATTAATAGGTCCAATTACCGAACTATAGGCACAATCAGATAATTAGGTGTTTGGATCCTACTAATTACAGCACAATCACATAGAAATTCCTAAGGCTAGGGGCTCGATAAAAACCACGTGAAACCGGAAAAGAGCACGAGATTTATTGTTTGTCTTCCTGGCCTATAATGGACGTTTGAGATCTAATCTGGAGCTGGAGGGGGATCGAACGGCTCTGGAGGATACTCGAAGAACTGGACGCCAGCGAGGTTCGTCGGGCTCGTGCTCGTACAGGGGAGCTCCTCGGAGGCTATTGAAGATCGGAGCAGGTTCGTTTGGGCCTCCCGTGTCTAATGGTCCCCTCCGATGATGCAGCTGAGCTCCGGAGAGCTCAGGCGACGTCGGAGGAGGAGGAGCTGCTGCGCCTGAATGTCGAAGCCCTCAGATGGGCTCCTCTGGACCTGCAAAGCTGTGCAACAAACTCCTGGGTCGAGGGCAAAGTGCCTCGACCCGGTTAGCAGTGGTGTGGGTGGTCTGCGCGTCGGGATGAAGGGGCTCCGGTGAAGCGACGACGGAGGAGCCCCAATTCCAGCTCCTGTGCGAGCTGGGTTGGATGAAGGGGTGGAGAAGGTGCGCGGAGGAAAGGCAGAAATGTGGGTCGACTCCGATGATCGAACGGGTAGCTAGGGTGGTCGGAATCGGCGATGGACGGCGACGGAGCAAATTGGGCGTAAAGCAAAATTAAAGAAATAGGCAAGGAAAGAGAGCTACCTAATGGACGGAATCGACTGTGGAAGAGCAGGGGCTGCTCCAGGTCCTAGCCTCAAGGGTCGTCGGTGCCCGAGGCTCGAGAACCACCTCAAGACGGCGCACGGCGGCGCGTAGCTGTCGGATCAGTGGTTCGGTCTCCCTTTCCTCGCCGCGACACGGCCGGGAGCGAGCTATCACTCTCGCGGAGGCTGTGGAGCTCCTGGGGTGGAGAGAAACGATCCAAAGATGGAATGAAATGGAGGCGGAGCTCGGCTTATATGCGAGTGCAGGTCCGAGAAGAGAGGGTCGGGCAGGGTTCCACGAAGCGTGGATCCCCACGCGGATGAACGGGCGTGGATCTCGGATGCACGAGGAAGAAGGCGAGCCCGGGATTTGCGGATATGGTGATCTGGTCATGACGCAATAATTCATCGAAGTCGGGTCGGGCGTCATCGACCCATGGGAAGTGGTCCAAAGGGGGGAGTTGACCGGGGGGTCAACATCCCCCGTGGACCAACCAGGACCTACCATGTGGAAAAAATTTGAAAATTCGAAAAGAAATAATAAATGGCCGAATTATTAAAAACTCAAAACATGAAAAATCTTTGTTTTAATTTTTCTATTTTTTGTGATTTTTAATTATTTTTTTGAAATAAAAATAAGGTATGTTCACTATAGTGCTATACATAGGTATTTACACAATATTGATTTTTTTATTTTTGATTTTTAATTAGTTATTTTTGTACTTTTTTATTCCTATTTTATTTTTTATTTATTTATAGCATAAAATTAGGAATATTTTGATGTTTTTATTTTATTTTTATTATTTATGTACAAGGGTTAAATAAATAGATATATACAATTATATACATGGTATATATACAATGTTCTTTTTGTTTTTTAATTTTGTTCTTTTTATTTGATTTTTGTTTTTATGGTTTTTATTTATTTACAACATAAAAGATAGAATATATACAAAATTTTAGGGATTTTAATTTATTTATTTACAAGGCTAAATAAATAGGGATAGGTGTGCTATGAACAAGGTGAATATATACAAGTGGATATTTTTATTTTCTTTTTTAAATTTTCTATTTTTATTGGATTTTATAATTACAAATATTTACAAAAATCATTTTATTTTATTTTTAGAGGAAAATATATTTATTGTATTTACAGGTATATTTACACACATGAGCTCCCTATCTCTCTCTACTTTGGCTTTTATGCGGTCAGGCCCATGCTGAGCCCTCCCTTGGGATTAGGTTGCTCAATATTTATTATAAATATTTCCCTCTTTTTCTTTTAATTCTTTATTCTTTTATTTTTGCACAAAAACATGCTAATTATTACTTTTTACACTATTCATGCTCTTGGACAATTATTTATATTTACAAACATATACATGCATCTGCAAAGGTTTTTGTAGCTAAAATATAAGAATAAAGAGTGATGAATGTGTATTCATCACCGAGCAAGGTTTAAGCATAGGGGGTTGATGAATACGTGATTTATCATACTAAAAGATGAAAATAGAGATTTGTTCCTGAGCAATTAACTTCATTTCATCATTTATTCTGTATTTTTACCATTCATGCACTTAGAATTAGAATCTACATTTTAGTATGCATGTCTGCATTCACAATCATCTCCACATTTCCACCTAATTTCATGCATTTTTAACTAGTTCATGCTAACTCTTATTTACCTCAAACCACTCCATTGTTTACATATTATTAACAAGATTAAAGTAAAAATACAAAAAAATACTAACTCAAATAAATGTTACGTGAGACAAAACTCCAATTTCAGAATAGTCAGACTAAAACACGCATATCCTTCCTCATACAGTGTCCGATTTCAATCTCTCACTTTTGAAGTAGTATATATATTCAAAGACCTTCAAAACAAGACCAATTTCATAAAAATTGGAACTCATATGTGAAAGTTGGGTTTTGGATCTCTTTTACGATTTTGTATTTTAGCAATATTTGACCTGATATTTTATGTATATACTTAATTCTTTTTCTTTTATTTCTTTTTCATTTATATTCTTTGATAAAATTTTTATTAAAACATGCCAAAATACAAATCCAAATTAAGACTAAAATCAAAGAAACTGACAGAGTTTGAGTGTCCCTTGGAGTTTGTACAAATATCTTCTATTATCTACTTTATTTTATTCTCCTATTTCTTATTTACTAAAAATTCAAAAAAATAGAATAATGTGTAAATATTTATCTTTTATTTTATCATAATTTTCTTGATTTTTCTCTTAATTAAAAATTAAAAAACTACAAAACCCAAAAATCAAGGTATTCTATGTACATAGAGTAACCCAAAAATATCATTTTGCACAGATGACCTCTTTTGCTCTTGGTCCCTTCATCAAAGTTTAGATCTCATAGATGAGCGAACAACTTTTGTGAAGAAAATTTTTCGATACAAGGTCGTTTGCTATTTCTTTCCTATTTATCTTTGGATTTAATTTTGCGAATTTTCTAGGAATGACATGTGGCAGCTCCTAGAGCCACCACGTGTCACCCATTTTAGGTATTTAATTTCAATTATTTATTTACAAAAAAATAAATTTTAAAAAATTAAAAAAATTAAAAATAACAAACCCCTGCACGTGTTGCGCACGTTCCTCCACCACACGTGCCCAGCACGTGCCACCTTCTCCGGTCAACTTCAGCACAACCCGCAACCGCCATGGCTCGCTCCTCCTCTCGTGCAACCTCCGTCTCCCATCGGCCTACCGGCCGCTGACTCCCCTGCTCTCTACCCTTATCCCTCTCTTGATTCCCTATTTAAACCTCCCAGGGAAACTCATCAAGGCCCTCTGCCATCTTCGACTTATAAAGAGAGAGAAAGAGTTGGAGGAGGAGTCTGTGATAGGGGCTCCTCTCCAATGAGAAAACCTCAGGCGCAATCATTTCCGAGCCTCGTCGCATCTGTCATGCGACTCGAGGCGAGAACTAAGAAGAAAGGGCACCTCCGTCCTTCTACCTCCAGGCGATCACCCATTCTCTTCTTCCCTTGTTTCAACCCAAATACCCAGTTTCCGTCTCATTCACCTCTCCGCTACTTGCTCCAACACACCGCTCAATGTGCGGAGCTCCGTCGACCTTCGACCATCTTCGTCCGCTCCGCCAAACCGCCTTCAACCATCATCACTATGTGCAACCCATAAGCAGCTCACACTCCAGCAACCCCCTGGAGCCCCATCGACAAGCTTACCTCTGATAGTAGACCATCGACTCCCAGCCTGTAGGTCACCTCCGTGACCGCCACCCTCCTTCCACCGCACCACGGTTAGGAGTCAGCACCACCGACCTGCCTCCAAGCTGCCTCGGCCCACGCGCCATCGATCCATAGGAGCCATAGCTCAAAGCCTCACCGTCCATTGTCGTGCACCCGCTACAGGCCCCTCCGTCACCATCTCCTACAAGAATCTCTGCCCACTGATCACCTAGCCGATCAGTGGTCAACCTGCTCCGCCATCGGCTCGACTCCGCCAAACGAAGCCTTCTGCATAGACACTTCCCTACCTCAACTCCATCGCTCCGCCTTCGCACTCACCCACAGGGAGTTCAAAGACCATAGCCCCAACCACATGCAAGGCACGTGCGTGGGAGGGATAATTACACTGAAGCCCTCGGCATTCTCCTAATTTGCTCATCAGTCCCTACTGATCTAGTGCACATTTATAGCACGTGTTTCTGGGGAGAATTTCATCAAAGGCCCTACATCTTTGGAGATTCGTATCTAGGTCTAGCCCCCCTGGGGGCACGTACTTTGCATGTGCCTTCTAGAAAATCTTGCGCTAAGCCCCCTGTTGTTTAGGTAATTACAGTTAGGTCCATGTTCTACATTTTTGTTTCAGTCGCTGATATTCCATTTATATCCCCGAATTTATATGTAATTTTAACCATCCTTATTACATTATTTCAGTATTGGAAAGATAACATTTTATTTTACAATTAATTCTATGCATTATGGAAGGCTTGTGATATTTTTAATATCTGTGGTTATTTATTAGTTAATATTCTTGTGGAAAATTATGTGTTTTACCTAGCCAGTGCTTAGAAATTCATAGTTAATTACCATTGCTCAGTGATAGTAGAATTAATTGATATTTACATCGTACTAAAAAAGAATTGCATTTGCATGCATATGCTGCTCTAAAAAATCATTTTGTACATTTTACTAATGGGATTAGTATTTTTGAGATATATTACCTAGTGATATATCTTGGATAATTTTATTTCCTGAAAATAAATAGATTTAATATTTATTATAATTAATTATTGAAAATCTCATTATCTGCATTCATAAATTCATTATTTATACATTTTGCATCCAAAAATTCCAAAAACATTTCAACTTTTTCATCTCATCATTATTTACATCTCGGTCGCGTTTCATAATTTTTGGACCACGTTTGATCATTACTTATATTTTATTCCTTAAAAATTGGTCGAAATTGCATATCACCCATTTATTGCATTTAAAAATATAAATAAATACCTCTTTGAAAACCTAACTTCGAGATCGACTAAAAACCAACCTAAGGAGACAGTGTTCTCCGGAGTTCGACCTTGGACTTACCAAGTAAAAAAAAGTTGATCGCTCGCATTAATTGACACATTAATTAAGAAGTGGTTTTTGATCAATCCTTAATTATCTGAATACTATATTAATTCAACACTATTAAAAGTATAATTTCAGGGTTTGTCAATGAGCTCATGTCTTCATGTTCAGTAATGAACATGTATGACCCCTTTGAGAGATCGTATTACTCATATGCCCTTGTATGTACACCAGCGCATCGGTGTACAGACCTTGATTAGATTATCAATCCATCGGTCCACCAAATGTACATACTCAAACATATAGTAACACATCTGTCTCTGGTCAAAGGATGCGTGCCTATATCGTGACAGCTACGACATAGGTCTTGGTTATCTCGATCTCAATAAATCAACTCTTTGACATAACTTATCTAACACCTCCGAATCTTTATTCAAAACCAGAGGACCTGTATCAAGAGGTCGGTCAATATCAACCTATTAGATAAAGGATTTCCATCTCCTAGTCATACTGAAAATCATCTCTTAATAATCATTTGACAGTGCTTGATGAGGTCGTCAATCTAACTCTTTAGATATTCATCCAAGTACCAACCTCTATGATTCAACAATTTAATCAACAGTTGTATGATCATTAAGATAACCATAGTACATAACCCTAATTGTACTAGGATGGACCTATTACACAGATTAATTAATCTCCATTTCAGATCAGGGAATGATAATTGCAATAACATTTATTGCATAATGGCTCACCGTGGACTCGCATGTCCAACAACCTTGACATTGCATTCTTGTCGATTTGTGGGTATGTCGCCAAGGTCGAGCTAAATATTGTTGTCGCACAAAGTGTTCCATGTTGTGCATCTTTGTGTTGGCGTCGAGGAGGGAAAAATTGATTTTGTGGCAGAAGTTGATGAAGGCAGACTTGAGGTAGCAGTTAGTGATGGAAGGTGGGGGCGAGTATTTAGGGAGCAGGGGGCGAGATGGGAGATGACATTGGTGGTTGTGTTGAAGCTTAGAGTGAGTTTAACACACATATGTGGAGGTGTGTTTGAAAATATCAGATGACCTTGCGCTGAAACCGCCACTGGCAGTTGTGTGAGCCGACGGTTACGCGAAGAATGAGTCTCACATGAGACTCGTGTAAATTGGGCATGGGTGGAGTGGGGTGGACTATGCGAGGGGCACAACATTCCCTATAAATACACCTCCTTCTGGAGGGGAAGAAGACACATAATACACGATACTTAACTCGCATAGGGAGTCCTCTCCCAAAACCATATCTCATTCTCTCTCTTAGTTGTGAAGTTGTTTATCATCGACATTGTCTCGTATCTTCAATGGTATCAGAGCTACCATCGAGCTCCTCCGCAATCGATCCCTTCCGAAATCGAGCTCCTCCGTAGTTCATCTCCGTCGTCATCGAGCACCTCCCATGTTGTAGGTGCATCCGTCGTCTTTGGAGAAAACTGTAAGTCCGAGTTTTCAGGTCCCTCTTTTTTTTGCATTAAAATCCCCCCTTGGTCTCTTTTACCATGAAAGCCCTTTAACTTCCTTAAATTTTTTTACTGTATGTTATTTTTAGCCTTGACGTTAAGGGCCCTTTGGTCATTTTTTTGCAACAGGTTTTTATTTTTTAATCAATTGGCAACAATTTTTTATAGCCGTGTATCACTGTTGTGTTGCTAGCCAAAACCAACCTTCTTCTTTTTGGTTAAATCCACCGCGTGCTTAGTTTAATACCCATCCATTTTTTCTAGCTTTGACGTTCTTTTAACAAATCCTGTATTAAACTAAAATTGAGAAGCTCCTTTTGTTTATATAAAATCTAGACTTATTAACTTCTTTTTTTTAATTGCATTTTTTCACTGAATTGTTCACTAACCATGTTTGTGTGTATATATCAGATTACATCATAGGTATTTCTTTGGAAGATTTTTTAAAAAAAATAGAGAATAATATTGACTTGTTTTTGTTTCTGTTCTTATTACCTAAGTTAAAAAAACCTTTTACTCTTTCTTTTTTTCGTATAAACCTCGTTGCTTAACTTCGGTAAATTAAGTAACTCATTAAACTTGAATCAAAGTAGTTTTTTAAAAAACTTTGACAATCAAAACTACCTGTCAAATCTGTGTCCTTAATTTTTGGAATTTTGTTGTTCTTGCTTAATTGGATAAAATATACTTTTTTAAAATAAAAAATTTTATTCACATCAAGTCTTTTCTTCTATCTTAATTTCTTAAACCTTATCTTTGCTTATTCTCGGTAAATTGCACAACCTCAAACCAACCTTATATTCATTTCATTAGATTCAAAAATGACAAGAAAGACCATTGCTACTGAAGTCGAAAAAATTGAGTACATGAATGGTACCAATTATGAGTTATGGAGTAGGAAGATCTACTATCGATTGTTGTATGACAACATCCATGCATCATTGATAAATATAGTCTACCACTGTTAGAAAACTCGACAGTGGAAGAAACACGATCCCACAAACAGTGGGAGAAGATCGATAACAGGGCTAAGAGTTTCATGCTCTCGCATATGGGGAGCTGCACTTGATTTGGGTCTTTGTGACATGTAAATCATCTTACGGACTCTGGAACACAATCAAGGACAAATATCACATCAAGTCGGAAGTAAGTGTCCAACTCTTTGTACACAAGTATAACTCGTGTAGGATGAAAGAATCAGAGAGCGTTCTAGAGCATGTGAACAAGATGATTGTGATGGTGAAGGATCTGGAGGATGCAGAGTGTGCCATTCTGGAGAGGATGCAGATCACAATGATACTCGGAAGCCTACCTCCATCATTCAATATGGTCGCCACATCTGAGGATGAATGGAAACATTAAGATTGTGGCAAACTTACCTGCTCAGCTAGAAATTGAGCATGACCTCACGAAATAAAGATCGAAGACTGAGATCTTTGAGGCCTAGGAAGAAGAAGCAAATGCCATGCATGCAAAGAAAAGGTTGAGCCCCTCCAAGGCGAATTTCAAGGGAAAGAGTGGGAAATACCCACGCGGCTCTTGCTACAGTTGTGGTAAATATGATCATTTTAAGGCCAATTGCCCCAAAACGAAGAAGTTGGAAACTTCAAATTCCCATGAATGAAAGTTTAAGAAAAAGATTGAGTTCGCAGCTGTCGTGGAATGCAACTCCGTCGTCACAGATAGTGACGGATAGTGGATCGACTTTGGAGCTACCAGACACATCGCAAAGACAAAGCATGGCCTGGTAGACTTCAAGGAGTTGAGCAAAGGAGAACTGATGATCTTCATGGGGAACAACACCTACCTGTACGTGGAAGGTGTTGGGACATACATACTTGACTTAAGAGATAGCGTTATGATACTAAATGATGTATTGTATGCCCCACGGATACGTCAGAACCTGATCTTTGTCTCAATGTTGCTCGAGAAGGATTTCAAAGTTCGTTTTTATAATAAGCATGTATCTATAAGCAATAATGAGAAGGTTTATACGATGAAAAAGTTTGTGCCCAAGCATGACATGTTCTACCTTCCTGTAATAAGCCCTAGGGTATCAATGGATGTCTCTTCTGAGTATTCCTTGTGTTTGTCTGACCATGACTTGTGGTACATGAGACTGGGTCATCCAGGAAAGTCTAAAATGGATCAAATAATGAAGGTAAATCTGTTTTCTAAGATCATGAGTGCAAGGACATTGCCCGACTAACATTGTCTGACTGGTAAAATGACAAGAACACCCTTCTCAATCGAAATTCGATCAACAGAGTTACTAGATTTGATCCATTCGGACATATATGGACCATTGTGCATTAGCACACACAGAAATTAGGAATACTTTATAACATTCATTGATAATTAGTCAAAGTTCTTCTATGTCTATCTCTTAGGAAGAAAGTCAAAAGCACTTAAAACATTTAAGACATAAGACGGAAGTGGAGAAAAGATTGGGAAAACTAATCAAGAACCTTAGGACAGATAGAGGTAGAGAATATAAGTCTAGGAATTTGAGAATTATTGCATTCAGACAAGCAATCATAGATAGACTACAATGCCCTATACACCACATCAGAATGGTGTAGCAGAAAGAAAGAATTGAACCTTGATGAATGTAGTAAGGTGTATGCTTTCACACTAAAGACTCTACAAGAAATTCAGGGGAGAGACAGTATTGACTGTGAACTACATACATAGCAGGATTCCCACCAAGTTCGTAGAATCAATGCCATATGAAATATGGAATGGCAGAAAGCCCGAGTTGGGCCATCTCCGGAAATGGGGATACATTGCACATGTTCTGGTACCGAGTCAGCTTAGGGACAAGCTAGAGTTCAGGACATTAAAGTGCAAGTTTATTGGTTGTAGTGAGAATTCTAAAGGATACAGGTTCTTCCATAAATCTAAATGTCTAATTGAAAGATGTGATGCAACTTTTCTTGAAAATCATCAAGAAAAAGAGCATGAAGTAGAGGAATTAGATCCTCTAATTGTCCTACAGGACAATGAAAATGACTTGAGCATTAGACAAGAACTTGCGGATGATATCGATCATCCAAATATAAAGAATGAACCTGTGGAACATGATGATCCTTTAGATGAAGTGGGTGGACCCATACAACTCATGAGTATAATCGACAACAAGAGACTCAGGACATGACTCACATGGATGGAAGATTACCATGTCTATGGATGTAAGGTGTCGTGTTACACCTATGAGGATGTCACAGATTGTACAGATACCATATCCATTGACGAAGTTATGGTTTCATTTGAGTCGGAATCATGAACGACCACCATGAGAGATGAATTGGACTCAATCGAGTGAAACGATGTATGAGAGCTATGTGATTTGCCAGAAGGTAGGCAATACATAAGATGTAAGTGGATATTCAAGAAGAAGTACTAAGTCAATGGTATTGTTGACAAATACAAAGCCAGATTACTTGCTAAGGGTTATACTCAGCAAGCCGGAATAGATTTCCAAGAAACCTACTCTCTAGTGGATAAGTTTGCATCTATTCAGATAATCTTAGCCATAGTCGCATATATGGATTTGGAATTGTTCCAAATGAATATGAAGACGATCTTCCTTAATGTAGAATTAAAGGAGGAGATTTATATGTGACAACCTGATGACTTTCAGGTTGAAGGTCAGGAGAAAATGGTTTACAAGGTAAGAAAGTCATTATATGATTTGAACCAGTCTTCACGGCAATGGTATCTCAACTTTCATGAGAAAGTTATTCAATTTGGATTTGTTTCAAATAAATTAGATAATTGTGTGTATGTCATGAATAGTGGAAGCATGTTTGCAATCATGTCCTTATATGTGGATGACATTCTACTCACAGGTAATGACATACAAATGCTCAATGAAATCAAACAGGAATTAAGAAATGAATATGAGATGAAGGACATGGGCGAAGCATCCTATGTTCTTGGAATTCAAAGTACAAGAGACAGAGATTCAAAGACATTGAGTCTTAGTCAGGAAAGATATTTGCATACTGTATTAAGGAGATTTGGAATGCAGAATAACACTTCAGTTCCTACACTGATTGTGCTTGGAAAGAGACCCAGTAAGAGTCAGTGTCCTTGAAAGGGATAGAAATCTTTAGAAGTTCCATATGCACAAGCGATGGGAAGTCTAATGTATTCAATGATGTGTACTCAACCTGACTTAGCCTATCTAGTAAGCTTAGTTGATAGATATCAAAGCAATCCCTGTCCAGTACATTAGGAAACTATAAAGAGGATTCTTTAATATCTGAAAGGGGCAGTATATCTGAAACTTGTGTATCAAGCAGAATCAGTTGAAGTAGTAGGATACTTCGATGTCGATTTCGGAGGGGATATGGATGATAGAAAATCCACATCGGATTACCTGTTCATATTTGGTGGTGCAGCCGTTTCTTGGGGTAGCAAGAAACAAGGATGTGTATCTCGACATATACAAGAGGCTGAGTACATTGCATGTAGCATGGCCACCACTCATGATGTGTGGGGCAGATATTTTCTAGAGAATCCAAGCCTCAGATTGGTCAAAGGGCCAATTGAAATGTATTGTGACAATCAAGCTGCGAAAAGCTTGATTAATAGTGGAGCTAATATTTCCAAAGGAAAATACATTGAGATCCAATATCACTATATAGAGATCCAATATCACTATATACAAGATATAATAGGGAAGCAAGAAATCACGGTAACCTACATACCTAACAGTGACATGTTGGTTGATTCCCTAACCAAGGGAATAACAACAGGAACATACATTAAACATGTTAGTTTAATGGACTCAGGAATGTATGACTCAAGAAGAGGTTTCATAGATAATGATCCTCGTATGATAGTTCTCCATATACACTACATGAATAGTGGGAGTGTAGAATATTCGATCGCTTCGGTCTAGTGGGAGATGTTTGAAAAAATTAAATGACTTCGCGCTGAAACCACCGCCGGCATTTGCATGAGCCGGCGGTTGCACGAAGGATGAGTGTCACGTGAGACTCATGCAAATCGGGCATGGGTGGAGTGAGGCCGACTATGCGAGGGGCACAACACGCCCTATAAACACACCTCCTTCTGGAGGGGAAGAAAACACAAAAAACACGATACTTACCTCGCATAGGGAGCCCTCTCCCAAAATCGTATATTATTCTCTCTCTCAGTTGGGAAGTTGTTTGTCACCGGCGTTGTCTTGTATCTTCAAGGTGAGGATGGTACGGGGAGACGAGGCAGGGAAACTGAATGAGCAGGTGACACAGGAGGGGAGATGGAAGAGCTTGGGCTCAAAGAGGGTGTTGGTTGATGAATCCATGATTCATTAACTTTTCTATCGCATTTTGTCTTAAAACCCTTAACAAATACATGTAAATATCCATTAATTCTCATCTTTTAACAAAACACCATTCATGTGTAAATATTCACTTTTAACCACTAAAATCATGTAAATAAATAAAGAACAAGAAAAGAAACAAAAAAGGCAGATTGAATATATGTATATATATACATATGACTTAAAATATAAATATAGCTGTAAGATATATTTATAGCCCAACCCCCGAGACCAAGTCAACATGGATTGGTCGACAAACCAATAAGTAGGGGGAGATAAGGAAAGAAAACCTAAAAAATAAATTAACACACACATATACACTTTTCATTATTTATACAATAAATACAAAACTTCAAAGAATTTTAATTATTTCATATAAACATATTTTTCACCAAATCCTTTTCCTAATTATTTCTAAAAATGTATATAAAAATCTAAAAATAAGTTAAAAATACTACCCTGTATATATGCTAAGAAACTCAGTTTGCAAATTGTCAAAATCTCAACTTCCGAACATCAAAACTTCCTCATACGAACTCCAATTTTACTCTACTCACCTTTAAAGTTCATAAAATAATATTCTCTAATTAATAAAGGTGGTTTCATCGAATTCGGAGTCTGTTTGCAAAAAGTCAGTTTTGGGACCAAAAGACAACGGGGTTTCTGGGCTATTTATTTTCTGTAACACACATTTTTTATCATTTTCTTAATTTTATAATTTTTTAATTATTTCATGATCTTGTAGGTTCACCATAAATTATTTCAAAATTTTTGGAGACTATTTATTATTTTAATAAAATAAAAAACCCTAAAATATAGGTATAAATGAACTACCTTGTTACTTATCTTATTTATTAAAATATGTAAATTAACTCATTAAAATTCATAAAAAATCGTATAAACATTATTTAATATTCGAAAAATTTAAAAATTATAAAAATAATTTTTACTTTTTTATTTATAAAATAAAAATCTAAAACCTATTTATAAATACATATTTATTAATATAATATTTATATTTTAAATAATATTCATTATTTATTAAAAATAACTATTCCATAAATTAGATAATTAATTTATTTAACTTTTTTATATTTATACCTAATTAAAATAATCTTATTTACTAATTATTATTTATTTTACAATGCATTTTCACTTTTGGGCCAACCAGGTGTTGACACTTGTCAGCACCTGGGTTCTTCTTCCCCAAAGAAGCAGTTGCGCCCGCCTGCTCTACCGGCCACCTTTCAACCATTTTTCCCGCGTCATTCCAGAACCTTCCGGCCAACCTAATCCATCGATCCTCTCCTCCTAACAACCTACTACCTCGCCCACCATTGATCTTGGCTTGGAGACCATGAAAACCCACCTATAAATAGCCCCCAAGGTCGCCATAGCCAAACGAACTTTCCAAGCTCTCTGAAACCTACCAGTTCCAGAAGCCCGACCCCTATCTTCCAAGCCTCGTCTCAGCCAGCCGGAGGTGGTGACAGCGCCGTGGACACGCCAGCAAGGAGGAGGAGACATCGGAGATCGTTCCAGGGCTTCATCGGCCTTGTATCGCCGCCCACGCGAGCGTCGGAGCTCCGGTCTTTGGTCGCCGTCGAGCATCGTGTCCAGGTAATAAACCTTGATACTTCACAGGCCTCTTCATCCATCTTCTTTATTTTTCGTTTTGATTTGCGTGCCACGATTAGCGTGGCTAATCCACGATTTAGATAGCTTAATCCTTAAGCTTAGACGCACATTCAAAACCCCCTTTCGATTCGTTCCATTTCGCTTCAAATCGCATCATCATTTCATTATCATCTTCACGCATCTGGTTGCTTGTCTGGAAACTAAAGTTTTTATCTAGTTTTGGAGCTTGTGATCTTTACCCCTGAGCCGATTCCTAGCGAATAGAGCACGATCTTTTGATCACTTGTAGGTCAGACTTCATCGCTATCCAGAGGCTTCGGTCATCACGAAAAGCCATCTCGAAGATCCATCGACAGAACAGAGACCACCTCCAGGGAGCTGAGATCACCAACTTCATCGTTGCGCCACCGCCGCTCGGAGTCGCCATCGCCAGAATCCTTCCGCAGGCGAGCTCGAGGGGTGGAGGAGCCACCCCTCTGGCCCCGCAGGCATGCCAAAGGCATCATCAGTTGATCGGAGAAAGTCGGAGAAAGGACCCTCTTCGTCAGCAACTCCAACCGCTCAAGAACATCCGACGCACAGATAACTGACACGTGGCAGAAGGTGAAGCGTCCGATCGGCGCGCGCGAGTTCTAATCTCAACCGCTGAATGCAAAACGGTGGAGAAATTGAATCTTAAGCCCAATGAACTTCCAGCAATTTCACCCCGCCTTACAGTTTTTCACTATTTGCATTTAGGTCCCTTCGTAGGGACCTAAATGTAAAGTTTTGTATATATTTCTTTAAGAACAGTCCTTGAGGATCCATTTGCAAACATTTTAAGTAGTTTCTTTTGCGATTATGCCCCTGGGTTGTAGGGGTTATTTTGACCTCGTGTGACCTCGTTTTTGGATGGTTTCTTGAGGGTAGTTACACAACTACCCCAACTACTTAGTATAAAGTTTTCGAGCATTTTTGACATTCTTTCATTGTGTTTTGATTTTGTCGAATTGCACTTCATTTTGTTTTGTTTTCTTGAGTTGTTCGAGCTCGCGGCTCGACCCCGATCACCATACTATAGTTTATCACCTATATAATATCCACATATTATATAATAAAAATATCTTTTTGAAAAATCTCCCTTCTTGAAAATTAAATAAAAATTGGAAAATAATAAAATCAAATAAAAATAATAAAAATAAAAACCAATAAAAAAGGGGTTTCTTCGACTTGATCACTTAGAGAAGATTAAAAATAAAATTACAAAGAGAAAAATCAAAGGAATTTATTCTGCCTCCTTGAGTTCGACCCAAGAACACTTGCCTGGTTAAATATTAGTGACGGTTTTCCGAAAGAAAACTGAAATTATTTGATAGGTTTTAAGAATCGAATTTGTTTCGCGGCTTTTTGCTATATCGACCACTTTCATCAATAAAAAGCCGCGAAACCGATTTTTTAGCCTCATCAAAATGGCGCCGTTGCTAGGGAGGCGTTAGATTCTTTTTTATTTTTCATTTCCTCGCGATTTTATTTTTTCTCTTCTCTTTGTTTCGTTTTTCGTATGGTTTTTCGTACGGCTTTTTCGTGTTTCATTTTCTAAGTTTCTTTTTTGTTTTCTTACGGCTTTCTTGGTTTTGCGGCTTTCGCGGCTTTCTCGATCGATCTTTTGCTAACTATCTTTGTAGGGCCTGCAGGATCAGTCGGCTTCTTTGGAAGCCGAATCAGTTGAAAGAGCAGAGGTCGGCTCCTTCTTCACGAGTCGGCTGCAGAGGGCATAGTAGTTAGGGTATTTTTGTAAAAGAGAGAGAAAGGGAGAAAGTGTCTGTAATTACAATAAACAAACCCCCCCCCCCCCATTTTTTTCGGGACCTGATTCGTCGGATACCGTGTATCCGAGGATCAGGGCACCCACCGTGGCTTTTTATCGCTCATCGGTTTTCTGCGGTTTTTCTAGATGCTTGTTTAGGTTTTTTTTACTCTATCTGCTTGTGCCGCGTAGTTAGTCTTAGGACTCGCAACCTAGTGCATGCTTTAGGGTTTTTAAATAAAAAGAAAAAAATCGATAGACGTTGATTGAAAAAACCATAAAAAACCGCAAAACTAAAATCGGGACTGCTAAATTTATCTGACCTAAAAGCCGTAATCGACTCAAGTGATTTTGGGGGGAGTAACCCACGCACATTTCTCAGAGTGCGCGAGCTTGAGAGCCGATACTTAAGGATAGATCCCAAACCCCGTATTTCTCGTGAGATACTACTGGGTCCATACACCTGATCACTGTTCCTCAGTGGGTAAGCTCGGGTAGCTGGAAACGGTACGGGTTTACTTAGCAGAGTGGGAGGTTTAGAGGACACTGCGTAAGGCTCTGTCCTCAAGTAACACAGGTAGCCGGAAACGGTCCGTACTTACTCCCATACTGGCTGAGTGCGAGTGGTCTCTTGTAAGGATTCGGGCCAGTGTTTCGGGGAAACTATCGAGCACCTATTGGCTTGCTCAGCATGCGTAATCGAAACGTTTGCTAATCACAATCCTAAAATCGAAAAGATAAAAAGACCGAACTCTTACGGTCTTCATCAGGGTTGAGTTGGTGAAAACGGGGTTTGCTTTGTATTTGTTTGTAGGGCGTGAGTTTCTGCGGCTTTCGTATTTCTCCTTCATTTGAATCGTACACGTGCTCTCCCGACTTTCTCTTGAAATCGAAGATGACGTCTCGACGGCTTTTCGGCTCAGACTCTGTGAGCTTTCGACCGTCCACCGTCGAGCGTATGTCTTCACAGGCTCAGGATGACCCTCTTCCCGAGCCGGTCCCATCAGATCTCGAGGCGAGTCAGACCCAGACTCCCTCGCCTCTTGGCCAGATCATTGAGGCAGACCCTTGCCTCCATACATCATCTAGATCTCCTGAGTACTTTTCACTGAGTTCTTACGAGAGTTTTTACTTTACAGACGATCAGATGGCTCGCTGGAAAGGACCAGCAGCAGACGAGAGGCCACCAGTTGGGGATCATCAGGAGGGAAGACCGGAGCTGAACGTAGATGTCACGACAGGTATTCTCGATACATTACAGCAGATGAACTTGTAGATTCGAGAACAGTATAGAGTTCAGACCAAACTGCGGGCTGAAATAGCCGCGCTGAGAGAAGGGGTCGGGAACTAGTTACCACCTGCAGTTCCCGCAACTTTACGGGACGAGTATGACCCAGGCGCTCGAACGCTCCATCACTGGATTCGGCTACCACCGAATCAAGGGCCATACGAACTCTGACCGTCCTTCATCTCCTTGCTTTCCAAGTACTATGGGAATGCCGCAGAGTAGCCGTTTACGTTTTTACAGCAGTTTGAGATGATCTGCGGAACGGCTTGTTATCCAGGAGTGACGCAGGAGGCCGTACGCCTCAAGGCTTTCCCCTTTGCCTTAGCCGATAAGGCCCTTTATTGGCTGAGTCATCTGGGGAGAGAAATTTCTACATGGGACGACCTGAAGTCCACCTTCCTGTACAAGTATTTTCCTCTAGGAAGGATGAACATGATGAGGAGTCAGATCTCCAACTTTACGCAACTGCCGCACGAATCATTCCATGAGGCATGGGATCGATTCAAGGACATGACGGAGAGATGCCCGCATCATGAGATCCCGATGAAGGTGCTTGTACAGAACTACTTCGGAGGACTCCAGCCGGAAGTACAGGGGCTAGTGAGTGCCGCATGTGGCGGCAGCTACTTGAACAAGGATGCTGAGTCAGTATGGGCCATCTTCGAAGGGATGGCCGAGAACTCGAGAGTTGTAGACTCTACTTGGGCATTTCAGAAAGCCCCACAGCCACCACATCATCGAGAACATCACAAGGTGGCGAACATCTCGGACTCTGAATCCAACACCAACATGGGCTTCATTAGCGAGAAATTGACGTTGGTGGATGTGATTCACAAGCAGGTCCAAGACCTACAGCCGCTGCGAGAGTTGGAGAAACTCTCATCTCTACCTCAGCAGCTGAGTGATCTATCAAAGAAGGTCGTTGATCTTCATATCCAGTACCAGCAGAGCCAGACTTCTTCGAACGCACAATCAGCACGGAGGATCGCATCCGCTCCACCCACCCGTCAGATACACTACATCCAGAGTGAGCCTGAGATTCTGCATATTGATCGGCATGAGGATCAGTCTCATGCCAATTCTGGCCAGATCATCAACACCGCAGAGATGGAGGTGGAGCCGCAATCCACTTTCGAGATCAACGGGATTTGGTATACTCCGATGCAACAGCCGAATATACCGAATCAGCAGCCGCAGCAGTCGTACGGTCAGTCGCAGCATGGACGTCCATAATTTCAGCACCGCCATAGCTTCACGCCGCAGCAGTCTCATCCGAATGTCTACCATCAGAGACCGCAGCCTTCATATCAGCACCCTGCTCACTACTCACAGAATCATCCTTTTCAGCAGCCGCAGTAGTCTTCCTCCACACCTCAGCGCTACTCCCAGCCTTCCACCTCTCAGCATTTCACGCCAAGGCAGGAGAGAGGAGCAAGCCAGGGCCACCACACCGAACCGGAGATGTCTTCACAGGCCCAGGCGCTCAACCAGATCATGGATATGCTGAGTACGCTCCAGATCGCGCACAAGACAGAGATGGAGCAGGTTAACCGTCGTCTGGACGAGTTAACCGTGCTGAAGACCACTCTCCCAGTCCAGCCTCAGATGAACCCGAACAACAAGAGGAGGTATCCAGAGCAGGTAGACACTACACGTAAGATCTCGTTTCCTGAATTTTTATCTAACTTCATTCGTCTCAGGAGCGGTAGATCATCATAAGCACCTACTGGAGAAGAGGAGAGGGCACCAGAGGAGCATGAACTGAACCATGATCCTGAAGCCGAGGAGGAGCAACCGCAAGATGATGAGGACCTTTACGCAGACTCAAGAGACGGGAGCAATGCCAACACATCAGATATGGATACTGGTGACTCAGACGATGACATCACGCCAGATCAGGCAGAGAGCCCCGACAAAAATATTTCTTCTCCTGTTTTAGAGAGTTTTGTAAATAATTCTGAGACTCTCGATGTAAATGTTGATTACAGTTTGAATAAAAATCCTGATTTTCTGACTTCTGACTCTATTCCTTTTCCCGATGCTTTGTTTGGAAAAGGAAAGAAAAAGACCAAAAATAATCTTGAATCTCCACAGATTGAAAAACTACTCAAAGATCACATCTTTCTGAAGATCCCTCTTCATGATGTCTTAGATCAATTTCCTACGCTCAAGAATCAATTGAAAAACAGATGCACCACGCGTAGGAAAAAGAGATCCTGAACAGAAAAACATGTCTTGATTAAGGCCACATCCTGTGCGATACAGAATAAGCTACCAAAGAAGAAGAAGAAAGACTCAGGTGCACATTATGTCAGATGCGAGATCGCAAAAGCCGAGTTCGATCGTACTGTATTAGATAACGGTTCCTCGATCAATCTGATACCCGCTTCTTTACTCGAGAAGCTCGAGTTAGGTCCTCTTTACAAATCCCGCGCGATCCTTCAGTTTGCTGATAGATCCGTAAAGATACCGAAGGGTATACTTAGCAACGTTATCGTAACCGTGCAGGGTCTGCAATTTCCAGTGGACTTTACGGTCCTAGACATGAATTGCCCTGCACAGTTACACCTTACCCTGATCATTCTCGGGAGGCCTTTTCTTGAGACCGCAAAGGCTCTCTTCGATTACGATACAGGGAAGGTATCCTTTCGCGCCGAGGGCGAAAAGGTACATATAGAGATGGCAAGAGAATCGAATACTTTCAGTGATGCATCTTCGGATTTTCTGAGTTCTTTAGCCTCCTGTGATTACATGGATGAGGTCCGTCTCGACGACCTCGAAAGGTATCAGGTAGAGACCCAAGAATGTTTGACAGAGGACGGGTCCGAGACCTCAGGGGGTAATTCTTCTGACGGAACCTTATATTTTAGTCTGGATGAGGAGAACCAAAGGGATCAGACTTCTGACGAAATTAATGTAGATCTTTCAGAATCAAAAATTCTACACAATTCCTCCGTCTCAGATGATTCAGAATTTTATCTAGCTGACTTATTATCTTCTGATCATTCTGAGGAGTTGGATGATGTCTTGAACATCTTCTGTAGTCCGACTCTAGAGCACATAGAGATGGTGGATAATCAGAATGCCGACAAATCCACAACCGATACAGATCCCCACACACATACAGAGGATGTTTCGGCGAATACAGATACTACCTTGCCAGAACTTAAAATTTTGCCACCAAACATGAAATATGCCTTCCTTGCGGGTCCACATCAATGGTTTCCGGTCATTATCAGCTCAACTTTGACCGATGATCAAGAATCTCGTCTGATGGAGATTCTAGAAAGAAACTGCAAGGCCATTGGGTGGACTGTATCCGATCTCCGTAAGATTAATCCTGCTCTATGTTCACATCATATCTATCTCGATTATGACATCAAACCCTCCAGAGAGTATCAGCGTAGGCTGACTCCGGTTTTACGAGAAGTTGTCAAGAAAGAGATCACGAAATGGTGCGACGCAGGGTTCATTTATCCCATCTCCAACTCCGAATGGGTTAGCCCATTACATGTTGTCCCGAAGAAGTCGGGAATTCAGATGGTGAAAAACGAGAGTGGAGAGGAGATTCCAAAGAGAGTAACCACGTCGTGGCGAGTATGTGTTGACTACAGAAAGCTGAACACCGCGACGAAGAAGGACCACTTCCCTTTGCCTTTCATAGACCAGGTCATAGAACGGTTGGCAGGGAAGGGGTACTTCTGTTTCCTTGACGGTTACTCCGGGTACAACCAGGTATCAATTGCTCTTGAAGATCAGGATAAAACCACATTTACTTGTCCATTCGGCATGTATGCCTTTAGACGGATGCCCTTTGGATTATGCAACGCTCCTGCGACTTTCCAGAGGTGCATGCTTGCTATTTTTGCGGGCATGGTCGGTGATTTTCTAGAGGTTTTTATGGATGATTTCTCGGTCTATGGTGAGTCCTTTGACGATTGTTTAGCGCACCTAGACCAGGTTTTGAAAAAGTGTTGTGAGGTAGATCTCGTTCTGTCCTGGGAAAAGAGCCATTTTATGGTTACTCACGGGATCGTGTTGGGGCACGTCATCTCCCAGCAAGGCATGGAGGTTGACCCTGCCAAGGTGGATGTCATCAAGAAACTCGAGCCACCATCCAACATTAAACAGTTACGGTCATTTCTGGGGCATGTCGGCTTTTACCGACGGTTTATCCAAGACTTCTCCAAGATTACCCGACCGTTAACTGAATTGCTAGGCAAAGACATCGAGTTCGTGTTAAATGATAAATGTCTTAATGCCTTCCTCACATTGAAAGAGAAGATAATCAGTGCTCCTGTCCTACAGCCGCCTGATTGGTCTCTACCCTTCGAGATCATGACGGATGCTTCAGATTTTGCGGTCGGGGCTGTATTAGGACAGAGGAGGAATGGACTTCCCGTTTCCATTCACTATGCCAGTAGAACCTTAGATGATGCTCAGAGAAATTACACGGTGACAGAAAAGGAGATGTTGGCAGTAGTGTTTGCATTAGACAAGTTTCGATCATATCTGCTTGGCTCGAAAATCACAGTATACACTGATCACTCAGCTATCAGGTTTTTAATGGAAAAGAAGGATGCTAAGGCACGCCTTCTTAGATGGATTCTCTTACTTCAGGAATTCGATTTGGATATCAAGGATAAACCTGGAGTAAAGAATGTGGTAGCTGATCATCTCTCCCGATTACAGACAGATCAACCTTCAGATGAATACACGCCAGAGATCGCAGAGAGATTTCCTGACGAGAGCATCTTTGCGGTTGCTGAACTTCCGTGGTATGCAGACATAGTGAACTTTCTGGTCACACAGAAAAGTCCTCAGGGTTGGCTGAAGAACCGAGTTGAGAAACTAGTTTTGAGGCACGATACTACCATTGGGAGGATCCGATTCTTTTTCGTGAAGGACCAGATTGTGTTTACAGACGATGTATTCCTCAGGAGGAATATAAGAGTGTCCTCACCTTGTGTCATTCTCTAGAATCAGGAGGACATCATTCAGGGAAGAGGACAGCGCAGAAGGTACTACAGAGCGGATTATGGTGGCCGACTCTTACTAGAGATGCTTGCACATTCGTTAAGAGTTGTCCAGATTGTCAGAGAGCTGTAGGGACAGTTAGTGCCAGAGATGCAATGCCGATGCGACCAGTCATTATCTGCGAGATCTTTGACGCATGGGGCATAGATTTTATGGGACCGTTCCCTTCCAGCAGCGGCTTTGAGTACATACTTCTCGCTGTAGACTTTGTTAGTAGATGGGTGGAGGCTATACCCGCACGAACCGCAGACAATAAGACCGTTTGCAAGTTCCTAAGGGAACACATCATTTCGTGGTTCGGGATCCCTCGTATTCTCATTTCTGATGGGGGAAGCCATTTCATTAATAAGGAGGTGAAAAAGCTAGTGAAACAATACAGCATCGATCACAGAGTAGCTTCTCCTTACCACCCGCAGACGAATGGCATGGCTGAAGTCTCGAATAGGGAGGTGAAATCAATTCTCCAGAAACTAGTACGACCGGATAAGAAGAACTGGTCACTTCTTCTAGATCAAGTTCTTTGGGCATATCGTACTGCGTATAAGACTCCCTTAGGTACTTCACCATTCAGGCTAGTTTATGGAAAGCCGTGCCACTTGCCCGTAGAGATCATGCACAAATCTGAGTAGGCAATTCGAGAGATACTAATGGATGAACAGAAAGCAGGGGCCAAGAGAAAGATAGATCTGAATGAGCTGGTAGAAATTCGAAATCAAGCATACGAGAACACACTCATCTATAAGGACAAAGTGAAGAAATGGCATGATAGACATATTCGGCACAAGAGCTTTGCCCCTGGGCAGAAAGTCTGGTTGTTCAATGCAAGATTGAGAATTTTTCCCGGCAAATTAAAAAGCAAGTGGTAAGGACCGTACATAGTCAGAACGGTGCACGATAATGGCAGTATTGCAATATCAGATGTGTCACCTAGTGCAGAGCCGTTCGTGGTTAACGGGCAGATGCTGAAACACTTCGTAGAGACTACTGATCATCTGGCCCGTACTGAAGTGATCTATTTTGTACAGGAATCATGATCATTCCTTCACTTCTTCCTGTACAAATTCTTTTGAGCCATTCTTTTCTGGAGATTCACAACACTTGTATATTCTTCGTAGACCACAATCGTCCCCGTTTTTGCTCATCTTCTATGCTTAGGATACCATATCCTAAGTATAGGGGGGACCGATTGCCCGCTGATTTACGTTTTATTTTTTATACTGATTCTTTTGTATAGCCATTCTTTTTCACGAATCACTGGTCCCCAATTTTGGCTACACTCTTTTCTATACTTAGGATGCCTTATCCTAAGTATAGGGGGGACCGAGTGATTTCGATGATTTCGTACTCTTTTCCTTTTGAGCTTTCGTTATTTATTCTTTTCATTTAGTCATCCTGTTTTTGCTCTCCCGTGATACTTACAATGTCCTGATCGTAAGTATAGGGGGGGTTGACTGACTTGTAATCGATATCCCTTTTCACCCACTTTTACTTAGCACGAGTTATGTTCTCCTTTTTCTCTTTTGACGCTATGAGGACATAGCTCAAGCTAAGTATAGGGGGGTGCGTATATATTGTATATATACTTTCGTCCATAACTCGTACTTTTATGTATTTTCTATATCTATAAAATCCATAAAAAGTGGGTAAGGGTTAATTTAAAATCCACTTCTATATTTATCTATTATTTATAAAATCCTTGTAAATAAGTAAAATATGATTAAAACTTGCATTTAAAACTTGTAATTAAAATTTGTACTTAAAATTTGTACTTAAAATGTGTATAATACTTAGTTAAAATCCTATTTCTTAAAACATGTATAAAAACCATTCAACCCTTGTAAAATACTTTATAGATAAAATTTGTAAAATACATTAGATACTTAACTCGAATAAAATATATCTTGTAAAATTCATGAATAAAATCTTGTTTATAAAAATCATAAAATCCATAAAAAATACAAAGTCCTAAAATTCATAAAAATTACAAAATCCTTAAAATCCATAAAAATGAGTAAAATTCAGAAAATACACTTCACAAAAACATGGTTGCATTTGCATTCGCGTTTTTCAGAATAAGTTTGATTTCTGGAACTAAGGACTGAGTCTAGTCTAAAGGATGGAGCTTGATTACGGCCTTTAACTCTCGTTGTAAGGAGCATGACTAGGATCTGGAATTTAGACTCTTCAGGTCTTGTGACTTAAATCTTTGGGTTCCGTAAGACCATATTCGGGAAATCAAGTCATCTGAGCTTAAGTAGACCATTTGGAGTCATCCGTACAACTCTACACCAGTGAACCAATCTTGAACACATGCACTCTGCACTTAGCTCGACTCGCATGGAGTCCTGAAGGGCAGTACACCTTGGTAGTATCTTTCTATCCTTATCTTTGCGGCATTAACGTCTAAAGACGGGAGAGATTGGGGTTGCGATAGTTGCTTCGGATGAGGGAAGGATCTGCTGACACAATTTTTCTAAGACCTCAAAAAAGGGATGGACTAAAAAGATGCTATATCCATCGAGGCACAAAAGATGAATGCAGTGAAAGCAAATTACAAAGTCAAAGCAATAAAGAAGCCACCAAATAAGACCACAATGGTCCAAGCTTCCACCAAATATGCCTGCACATCTTAGTGGGGACTCAGCTACACCGGTTGTGCTTCACAAGGAGATGCGTCTACACTGGTCGCACTCCACTTCTTTTCTCATTCTTCTAACTTCTCCCTATATTCGATTGTGGACATAGCAGAACTGAACTCAGAAGGGAATACCTCCCTCCCCGAGGAAAGAGTAGCGGGATGAGGAAGCCATAGGAGTGTATAGCCGAGATTGACGGTTTCTTCGGTTCTCTAAGCAGGAAGAGCTAAATCAATTCACACACTGTACAAGTTGACTTCAAGGATGATAGAGTTTGCGATATAAATAAGTGAGTCTGAACTAGCCGATGAAGTGATCTTGAGTAAGGATTATGGAACTTGAGGACTGTTGAGGATAAAATCCTAATCCTAGTTAAGGTTCCGACAAAATGCTTGTTTCAGGCCCGATCGGGCTCTGTCCTTTGTCTGTTCTCATGAATTGGTTTAGGAAAACAAATTCATTCTAACTCTTTCTTTTTCACTTACTTTTTCAAAATAAGTGTTTGCTAAGGGACTAGCAAAGTTTAAGTATAGGGGGTTGATGAATCCATGATTCATTAACTTTTCTATCGCATTTTGTCTTAAAACCCTTAACAAATATATGTAAATATCCATTAATTCTCATCTTTTAACAAAACACCCTTCATGTGTAAATATTCACTTTTAACCACTAAAATCATGTAAATAAATAAAGAACAAGAAAAGAAACAAAAAAGGCAGATTGAATATATGTATATATATATATACAATATGACTTAAAATATAAATTTAGCTGTAAGATATATTTATAGCCCAACCCTCTAGACTAAGTCAGCATGGATTGGTCGACAAACCAATAAGTAGGGGGAGATAAGGAAAGAAAACCTAAAAAATAAATTAACACACACATATACACTTTTCATTATTTATACAATAAATACAAAACTTCAAAGAATTTTAATTATTTCATATAAACATATTTTTCACCAAATCCTTTCCTAATTATTTCTAAAAATGTATATAAAAATATAAAAATAAGTTAAAAATACCCTGTATATATGCCAAGAAACTCAGTTTGCAAATTGTCAAAATCTCAACTTTCGAACATCAAAACTTCCTCATACGAACTCCAATTTTACTCTACTCACCTTTAAAGTTCATAAAATAATATTCTCTAATTAATAAAGGTGGTTTCATCGAATTCGGAGTCCGTTTGCAAAAAGTCGGTTTTGGGACCAAAAGACAACGGGGTTTCTGGGCTATTTATTTTCTGTAACACACATTATTTATCATTTTCTTAATTTTATAATTTTTTAATTATTTCATGATCTTGTAGTTTCACCATAAATTATTTCATAATTTTTGTAGATTATTTATTATTTTAATAAAATCAAAAACCCTAAAATATAGGTATAAATGAACTACCTTGTTACTTATCTTATTTATTAAAATATGTAAATTAACTCATTAAAATTCATAAAAATTTGTATAAACATTATTTAATATTCTAAAAATTAAGAAATTATAAAATTAATTTTTACTTTTTTATTTATTAAATTAAAAATCTAAAACCTATTTATAAATACATATTTATTAATATAATATTTATATTTTAAATAATATTCATTATTTATTAAAAATAACTATTCCATAAATTAGATAATTAATTTATTTAACTTTCTTGTATTATACCTAATTAAAATAATCTTATTTACTAATTATTATTTATTTTACAATGTATTTTCACTTTTGGGCCAACCAGGTGTTGACACTTGTCAGCACCTGGGTTCTTCTTCCCCAAAGAAGCAGTTGCGCCCGCCTGCTCTACCGGCCACCTTTCAACCATTTTTCCCGCGCCACTCCAGAACCTTCCGGCCAACCTAATCCGTCGATCCTCTCCTCCTAACAACCTACTACCTCGCCCTCCATTGATCTTGGCTTGGAAACCACGAAAACCCACCTATAAATAGCCCCCAAGGTCGCCATAGCCAAACGAACTTTCCAAGCTCTCTGAAACCTACCAGTTCCAGAAGCCCGACCCTTATCTTCCAAGCCTCGTCTCGGCCAGCCGGAGGTGGTGACAGCGCCGTGGACACTCCAGCGAGGAGGAGGAGACGTCGGAGATCGTTCCAGGGCTTCATCGGCCTTGTATCGCCGCCCACGCGAGCGTCGGAGCTCCGGTCTTTGGTCGTCGTCGAGCATCTTGTCCAGGTAATAAACCTTGATACTTCACAGACCTCTGCATTCATCTTCTTCATTTTTCATTTCGATTTGCGTGCCACGATTAGCGTGGCTAATCCACGATTTAGATAGCTTAATCCTTAAGCTTAGACACACATTCAAAACCCCCTTTCGATTCGTTCCATTTCGCTTCAAATCGCATCATCATTTCATTATCATCTTCACGCATCTAGTTGCTTGTCTGGAAACTAAAGTTTTTATCTAGTTTTGGAGCTTGTGATCTTTACCCCTGAGCCAATTCCTAGCGAATCGAGCACGATCTTTTGATCACTTGCATGTTAGACTTCGTCGCTATCCAGCTCTTCAGATCTGGGAGGCTTCGGTCGTCACGAAAAGCCATCTCGAAGATCCATCGACAGAACAGAGACCACCTCCAGGGAGCTGAGATCCCCAACTTCATCGCTGCGCCACCGCCGCTCAAAGTCGCCATCGCCAGAATCCTTCCGCGGGCGAGCTCAAGGGGTGGAGGAGCCACCCCTCTGGCCCCGCAGGCGTGCCAAAGGTGTCATCAGTTGATCGGAGAAAGTCGGAGAAAGGACCCTCTTCGTCAGCAACTCCAACCGCTCAAGAACAGCCGACGTACAGATAACTGACACGTGGCAGAAGGTGAAGCGTCCGATCAGCGCACGCGAGTTCTAATCTCAGCCGCTGAATGCGAGACGGTGGAGAAATTGCATCTTAAGCCCAGCGAACTTCCAGCAATTTCACCCCGCCTTACAGTTTTTCACTATTTACATTTAGGTCCCTCCACAGGGACCTAAATGTAAAGTTTTTTATATATTTCTTTAAGAACAGTCCCTGAGGACCCATTTGCAAACATTTTAAGTAGTTTCTTTTGCGCTTATGCCCCTAGGCTGTAGGGGTTATTTTGACCTCGTGTGACCTCGTTTTTGGACGGTTTCTTGAGGGTAGTTACACAACTACCCCAACTACTTAGTATAAAGTTTTCGAGCATTTTCGACATTCTTTCATCGTGTTTTGATTTTTCGAATCACACTTCGTTTTGTTTTGTTTTCTTGAGTTGTTCGAGCTCGCGGCTCGACCCCGATCACCATACTATAGTCTATCACCTATATAATATCCACATATTATATAATAAATAAATCTTTTTGAAAAATCTCCCTTTTTGAAAATTAAATAAAAATTGGAAAATAATAAAATCAAATAAAATAATAAAAATAAAAACCAATAAAAAAGGGGTTTCTTCGACTTGATCACTTAGAGAAGATTAAAAATAAAATTACAAAGAGAAAAATCAAAGGAATTTATTCTGCCTCCTTGAGTTCAACCCAGGAACACTTTCCTGGTTAAATATTAGTGACGGTTTTCCGAAAGAAAACCGAAATTATTTGATAGGTTTTAAGAATCGAATTTGTTTCGCGGCTTTTTACTACATCGACCACTTTCATCAATAAAAAGCCACGAAACTGATTTTTTAGCCTCATCATTGTGACAAAGCCTTAGTGGCTGAAGTATAGTCGAAGGGGGTTCACGGGGCTCATGGGGCTTGTGTGGTGGGCACTTGGAGGTCGATGATCTTACAGGCTCGGTGGCATTGTGGGGTCTTTCAGCAATGACTACGTGCTCCTCGTTGTGTATCACTACAGGTTGTCATGGTGAGGAAGATGGTTGCCATCACCTGCAATATCATCGGCATGAAGCATTTTGATCAAACCTCGGTACCCCTCCTCCATGAAGGGGTTTGCCTCTGAATTTCTTGAGCTCGACATGTGCACCCACCCTCCTCAACCCCAAAATATCGAGCTTGCACGAACAAACAGGTTGCAAACACTTACATTTTTGTTATAATTAAAGGTCTTTAGCACCAACCTAGATGCTAATGTGAAGATTGAAATTCCTAATTTGAAGCTTGGGTAAGTTAGAGGAAAGAAAGATATTACCATATTGCTTTGTCACAATCTTTTGTTGGGCTTATATACGAGTTTCTCTTTGAGCTCTTTTAGCAAACATAGAAAGTGGAATTACATGTCATACATGTCAGCTCTACTCCGCTTTCTAGCTCGATATCGAGAGAGTTAATTTAGATCTTGACACTTTTGCTACAATTTGCTTTTGATGTGTCAGATAAATTAATTTATTTGATAAATTTGAAATCTGAATGCTAGGATTTTCAATGAGCCATTTTAAATTCCAGTCGTTTTAGGTAATCCAAGAAACGTCCTTTGAGTGGGGGTTACTGACTAGAAGAGGCTTGATCTTTCTCCCCACAATACCTATTTCTGTTATGTCACATGTGACTTAGGCTTCGTTTGGTATCTTGTGTACACCGACATACCCTTCAATCCAACTCTCCTAATCTGGGTTGAGAGTACTTGTATTGACCATACAATTTCTTTGGTATAATGTTTTTTAACTATGTCCACAAAAATATTAACATAAAAAATATATTGTAATCATTAAAAAAGTTAATATAACACATAATCAATATCACATCACATCATAATGATCACTCCAGCCCTCCCAACCCCCCAAACAGCTACTATTCATAGGAGATACCCTAACCCAACCTAGTTACCAAACGGATTGGTAGCCAGGGTATCCCGGGGTACCCTGGCATACCCCTGATTCCAACCCTACATTCCTGGGTTGGGATTACTTGTATTGACTATATAATTCCTTTGGTATAATGGTTTTTAACCTTGTTCAAATACACTTACTAACATAAAAAACATATCATAATCATTCAAAAAGTTAATATAACACTTAATCAATGTCACATCACATCACAATTATCATTCCAACTATCCCAACCCTCTAAACAACTACTATTCACAGGAGGACACCCCAACCCAGCCCAATCCAGTCCAACCCAGTAACCAAACAGGCCCGATCAGAATCTCCATCCTCATAGTTGTGTGTTCTATGAGTGCTTTCAAGAACGTTTACCTTTGCAGTTCGCCGATGCTGATCGTGAACTGTCGTATCTTGAGAGCATATCACAACCTAACACACCGATAAAGTGGGGGTGTATATTGTAGGAAAACACCTAAAAATGCAATATTAATGTAACTAATTTTCAATGATAATTTATTACCAAAGAACTATAAAGTAAAAGCTTTCATGAGATTTTTAATGCTTAAGATCAATTATTTCTAATGCTTAATGGTATTTGCAGAAACTTGGAAGGGCACAAGTGTGAAAATCTTAAAGTAATATGCACAATCATAAATGGATAAATATGTATTAGTCTGGGTTAAAAATTTTAAAGGTTCTTAATAAGCTATTTAAGATAATTTTTTTCATATTTTGTGTCCATCAATTTTGAAGAAAAAATGAATACTACTAAAGAATAAGAAAACATGATATATATATATATATATATAGATAGATAGATAGATAGATAGATAGATAGATCGCGATATTTATGTCGTTAAGTTGCAATGATGTAATTTCTTTTAAATAATTATAAAAGGAAGACTTCGACAAGATTTTTGGATGGCAGCTCAAAGGTTTCCAAAGCTAATTGTCATTGAATAAAATGCATAAATCGTATGTCTTAACATGCTAATAAAAAGTATAGATTTCTTCTATATTTTGATCACAAACATCCATCTTTTTTTAGCAAAGGGGTATATTTTACGAGAACACATGGAAATATGATATATGAGACAATATTAATTACTAAATTTTAAAGGGTGATTTATTTTCTATCAATAATAAAGTCAAAAACATTCATTATGTTTCTAATGCTTAAGATCAATAATTTCTATTGATTAAGTGTGGTTGCAAAATATGGAAGAGAACAAGTGTAAAAATCCCAAGTAATATGCACCATCATAAACGAATAATCTTAATTCAAAAATATGGAGAAATTTTTATTATAACATCTATCAATTTTGGAACAAAAATTCAGAACCTACTAAAGCATGGGAAATATGGTATATAAATTGTGATTTTTATGTCATTAAGTTGCAATGATGTAATTTCAGTCTAATAATTATAAAATGAAGATTTTGAACATACTTTTAACAACTCAACGATTTCTAAAGCTAAATGTCATTGAAAAAAAACGCATAAATTGTATGACTTAACATGTTAATAAAAAGAATAGATTTCTTTTTTATTTTGTTCACAAAGATCCATCAGTTTTGCGCAAAAGTGTATATGTTCAATAACATATGATAATATAATATAAAGAACACAATATCAATATATTTAAATTTTAATGGTAATTTATTTTGAAACAATTATAAATTAAAAACTTTCATGAGATTTCTAATGCATATGATCATCGATTTCTAATGCTTAAGTGTTTTTGTAGAAAATAGGGGGCACCCGAGTAAAAATTCTAAGGCAATGTACACACTCATGGACGAATAAATATGTATTATTCTAGATTCAAAAGCTATGGAAAATTTTCTACAATCTAAATATTTTGTGTAGTAACATCCATCAATTTTAAACAAAAATTCAAATTCTAATAATGCACAAGAAAATATGATAGATAGATTGTGATATTTATGTTAGTAAGATGCAATGGTGCAATTTCTTTCAAACTCTTATAAAAGGGAAATTTTAACTAGATTTATAATGACATCTCAATGATTTTTAAAGCTAATTTTCACTGAATAAAATGCATGAACACAATAATAAAAAATATAGATTTCTTTGATATTTTGTTCACAAACATCCACCAAATTTTGAGGAAAAGTGTATATTGTACGAAAACACATGGAAATATGATTTATAGAACACAAGATTAAGGTAACTAATTTTCTATGATAATTTATTTCTGAACAACTATAACGTAAAAGCTTTTGTGAGATTTTAAATGCTTGAGATCAATCATTTTTAATGCTTAAAAATATTTAAAGAAACTCTGTGAAATCCAAAGTAACATGCATGTTCATAGGAATAGATATGTATTAATCTGGATTCAAAAACTATGTATTAATCTGGATTCAAAAACTATGGAAAAATCTTAACAAGCTATATAAGATAATTTTTCCATATTTTGCGCAGTAACATCCATTAATTTTGAAAAAAAAAACAATTCTAAAGCGTAAGAAAATAAGATATATAGATCGTGATATTTATGTTTTTATTATAAAAGGAAGCTTTTAACTAGATGTTTTCGATTACAACTCAAAGGTTTCCAAAGCTAATTATCATTGGATAAAATGTATAAATTGTATGGTGTAACAAGTATGCATAAATTGCATATGTTTCAATGATAAATTGTTTCCAAACAATTATAAAGTAAAAAACTTTCATGAGATTTTGAATTCTTGAGATCAATTACTTATAATTCTTAAATGTATTTCCACTTTCATGGACAAGTAAATATGCATTATTCCAGATTTTAAAAATATGAAAAAAAACTTTTTCCATATTTTGTAAAACAATAGCCATCAATTTAGAATAAAAGTTCAAATCCTTCTAACGCGTAAGAAAATATGATAAATAGATTGTGATATCTATGCCAATAAGTTTCAATGGTATAATATCTTTTAAACAATTAAAAAAGAAGTTTTAGCTGGATTTTTTTTAATGATAGCTCGATGATTTTTAAGGCAAATTATTATTTAATAAAATGCATAAATTATATGGCTTAAAATATTAATAAATATTATATATTTCTTTTATATTTTGTTCACAAACATCAATCAATTTTAAGCTAAAGTGCATATTGTACGAAAACACATGAAAATATAATATGCAGAACACAATATCAATTGAACTAATTTTCAATAGAAATTTATTTCGAAATAGTTATAAAGTAAACATTTTCATAAGATTTCTAATGCTTAAGTGTATGCAAAAAAATCGAAAGGGCGTGAGTTTAAAAATCCCTAAGTAATATGCACATTCATAGACGAATAAATAAGTTTTATTTTAGCCTCAAAAATGAAAAATCCGTACAAACTATATAAGATATTTTTTCCATATTTTCAGTTATAATGTCCATCAATTTTAATCAAAAATTCAAATCCTACTAAAGTAAAAGAAAATATGATACATGTCATGATATTGATGTCGTTAAGTTGCAATAGTGTATTTTCTTTCAAATAATTTTAAAAGGTAGGATTTGACTAGATTTTTAATGACAGCTCAATGATTTCTAAAGCTAATTGTCTTTAGCTAGAATTCATAAATCGTATAGCTTAATATGGTAATAAAAAGTATAGATTTTTATACTTTGTTAACAAACATCTATCAAATTTGAGCAAAAATGCATATTATACAAAAACAAATGAAAATATGATATGTAGAACATGATATTGATGTAACTAACTTTCCATGATAATTTATTTCAAAACAATTATAAAGTAAATACTTTAATGAGATTTCAAGTGCGTAAGATCAATCATTTCTAATGCTTAGATAATGTTTCTATATTTTGTGAAGTAACTTCTACCAATTTAGAACAAGAATTCAAATCCTACTAAAGCATCACACGTTCACGCGAACACGCACTCCCACGCCCACGTGCACACACGTCCGCCCCTCGTCCGCACGTGCGCGCACACACACACCGTGATATTTATGTCTTGCATTGGTGTAATTTCTCGCAAACAATTATATACAGGAGATTTTGACTAGATTTTCAATGACAACTCAATGGTTTTTAAAGCTAATTATCGTTGAATAGAACGTTTACATTTTATGGCTTAACATGTTAATAAAAAATACAGATTTCTTTTATATTTTATTTACAAAAATCAATTAGTTTTCATTAAAATCGTATAGTGTATGCAAACGCATGAAAATATGGCATATAGAACAAGATACGGATGTAATAAAGTTTTAATGGTAATTTATTTCCAAAAAATTATAAAGTAAAAACTTTCATGAGATTTCGAATACTTAAGATCAATGATTTCTAATGCTTACATGTATTTGCAAAAACTCAAAAGAACACATATATAAATATCCCAAAGTAATATGCAAATCCATAGAGGAGTAAATATGTATTCTTTTTTATTCAAAAAACATGGAATCTATTTACAAGTTATATACAATATTTTTTCCATATTTTGTGGAGAAACATCCATCTATTTTGAACAAAAATTCAAATCATACTAATGCAAAAGAAAACATGATAAATGGATCGTCATATTTATGTCAGTAAGTTTCATTGGTATATTTTTCGTTCAAACACTTATAAAAGGAAGATTCTGACTAGATTTTATTTACGCCTCAATGATTTCTAAAGCCAATTCTCACTGAATAAAATATATAGATTGTATGTCTTAACATGTTACTAAAAAGTACCGAATTCTTTTATATTTTGTTCACAAACATCCGTCATTTTTAAGAATAGTGTATATTATTTGAAAATACATAACAATATGATATATAGAACACAATAGTAAATGTAACTGAGTTTCTATGATAATTTATTTCCAAACAAATATGAAGTCAAAACTTTCATGAGATTAATAGTAAAGATCAACGATTTTTAATGCTTAAGTGTATTTGTAAAAAGAGATTTTTACCTCACAAATCATATAAATAAACTTTGTAAATTACCTTAATCATATAAATAAACTTTGTAAATTACCTTACTGACAAAACATCATAATTTCCCCCTCAGATCCTGTAAACTTGCTAACTCTTACCCCCATGAACCTTGTGGTTAATCTATTTGAAGCTCGTGGGGGTTCTTGGGGTAATTTATGAGGTCGATGGGGAAATTACATTGCGTAAAAGGTCGTTGAGGTAATTTAACAAGTTTCTAAGGTTCATGGGGTAAAAATCCCTTCTAAAAAATCAGAATGATACAAGTGTAAAATTTCTAAAATAATATGCATGTTCATATACAAATAAATTTGTAGTATTTGGATTCAAAAAACATGGAAAAAACTTTACACACTGGATACGATTTTTTTTCATATTTTGTGTAGTTACATCTATCAATTTTGAAGGAAAATTCAAATACAACTAAAACTTAGGAAAGTATGAAAATGTTGCGATATTTATTTTTTTTAAGTTGCATTGGGTTTTGATGGAGAAGTGGAGGTTTTGCAGTTCCCAGACGGTGGTTCCAACCACCGCAGTTGCTATGGAGGTTAGGATTTTAAGGAGTTAGAATATCAACGAGGAAGAGGAATGTCATACAAAGAATTTGGTGGTGGAAACGACTAGGGAGGTTGTGAAATGTGGTTAGGATAATTAGGGGAATTGGGTGGTTTGCGAGGCTTGGAGAAGGTTGCTGGAGGTTGAGGACGATGGCCCAACCATCTGATGGGGATCGTACGGTCGAGATCTGGACGTGGGTAGACGATGATGCCACGTTTGATCAAGACGATCAAGTAGCTGGGATTAAGGCGGGAGCGATGGATTCTTGTTTGTCTGATCAAGAAGATTAGACGGTCCAAAATTTAGGCGGATTATAATAAAGGGTCGACTACGTGGCTCACTGAGAATGAGCCACATGGCCCAATAAAATAAATCAAAAATTAGAAAGATCAATGTAAATTAAATATAAAGTGGTTAGAGGTAAAATCATAAAAAGTTTTAAACATAAAAGTTGTAGATCTTGATAAGATCTGCAACTTTCATGTAGAATTCAAGTCTAAATACATCATGTATACATAGTAATATTTTTAAGAAATTTGAAAGTATTAAAAACACTTATTTTAATTCCGTTATTATTTTATGGTATTTAGAATAATAGATGATATACATATTATTACTAAAAACATTAAAATATATAATAGAAATTTTAAAGTATTCAAAACACTTATTTTATGGTATTTTAATGATTAGAAAATACATAAAATAATAACACAATATATAGGTATATTTACAACACAATGACCACTTATTAAGAATCAATCATTAATGTTAATTATTTAAAGAATGAATTATTAATTAAAACAAGTTAATGGAATTTAGGATGATAAATCAAAGATTTGTTAACCGATAAGAAGGTGGACACCATGAGGGGGATGATGAGATGAGAACGCAACCCAAGCCGACTCTCAAGAAAACATATAATCCTGGAGCCGGGCAAGTAAACGAGTGGATACATATCCCTCAGATCTATGGTCACTCCGAGCTGAAACCTCAGCTTCTCTCACTTCTTCCTATTTTTCATGGGAATACAAATGAGATGTACCTTCATCTACAATGGTTTAACCGCATTTGTGGAACTACGCACTACCCCAACATCCTGTTGGAGGTAGTAAAGATGACAACATTCTCCTTTAGCCTGCACCATAAGGATCTCTATTGGATTAATCACTTGGGGAGGGTCGTGACAACCTGAGATGCTTTGAAATCTGCATTCTTGCACTAATATTATCCCCTTGATCGCTTGAACGAGATGTGAGCTTTGATCTCGAACTTCTTGCAGTTGTTACATGAGTCTATCCATCTCCGGCAACTCCCATCGTATGAAACGAGTTCATTGTCCAACTACGAAATCCTTGGAAAAAGAGAATAGATTGAAATATGGCTAGTACACCAACACTAAAATTTTCATAATTATGGTATTATCTTGATTACGTCTTATTCCTTTTTTCGATAAAAGGTCTATTAATATACAATAATAAAATTATAACGGGTATAGTTTAGTGGTAAAAGTGTGATTCATTCTATTAAACCTTCAATAGTTAGGGGATCTTTTAGTTTTGTTCATGTTATGATCAAAAACTTTATTTCTTAAAAGGGTTTAATCCTTTTTATTATAAATATTGATGCTTTATCACATTGCTTTTTTGAGATTATTCATAGAGCATACATATTGGAATAGTAAGATAATATCATTGATATTTGTCTTCTCTCTTTCTAACATCTTTCCATTTATCAACATCCCTTTATTTTTGTTTCATAATATTTTAATTTAATTAGATTTATCCCAATCCTATTTTTTATGGAATAAAATTTCAATTTCTACAACTACATGATCATAACTATAATGTCCTGAAGTTGTTGTAACACTGTGAAGTTTGCTTAACTCTTTACGCAGTTCCTCACCATGGATCCCAATTGGAGCATAGTTGACATTGAATCCAAAGGGTCCACTGCTAGATAAATCCCTTTGGTTGCTAATCCACTTGATAGTATGCGAATATCGTGGTAGGAGCAGGGTCGATTAAATCGTCTGCAGGTAAACAAATAGCTTGAATAGATGTTATAGATCCTTCTTTAGTAGACGTAATTCTTTCTTGCAAAGATTCCATTTCGTATAAATGGTTGGTTACTAACCCACCGTGGAAGGCATTCTCCCTAATAAGGGAGATACCTCAGATCTCGCTTGAACGAATTGAAAGACATTGTCAATGAATAGAATTGACAAAATTCTGTCATTATTGTTACAAGCATACGATTCATGGAGAAACAAAGAAATAGATTGAATAGAACCATGTGGGTAACCCCTTTAAAGAATAGAAATCATATAATAATATATATAATATATACACAAATAAAAAATTACACAAATAAAAAATACAGATAAAATCATATTTTGATCTAATTTAAAATGAATGAAGAAATAGGATTTTATAGATAAGGAATAAACCATGGATGTTTCCATGCCTCTTTGATACCTCGAAAAATGGAATGGACAAATTTCTTTTCTTAGGAACGCATACAAGATTCATCACTATAAAAGGGATAGTGGTTACCCGATCATTTATTAATTTAATAGTAATAGAAATCCATGTTCTATCGAGATAGAATTTGTAACCCGCTATCCTCTTGCCTACTGATAAATGCCATATTTATCATCATTATTTGTATTTATTATCCACCTAGCTTAAGTATTCCGTTAATAATAATTAATTAATAACTTAATAGTTAACGTAGTGTAATTAATTAACACTAATTATTGTGTATAAATAAATATTATTGTGCATATTTTTATGTGTTTCTTAATTATTAAACGTCAAATAATTATTAATTAATATTATATATTATATATTCATAAATTAAAAGAACAAAAAATATAACAAAACAAAATAAAACAAGTATTTGTAATAATTTAAAAATTCTTGCAAAAATATTAATATGTATATATGACGTAATCTTACTTTGAGTTCAACGTGAAAGTTGTAGATCTTATCTCAAAGAGATCTACAACTTCCATCTTTAGCATTTTTATTTTGAAACCATTTGTTATTTCTTTTCTATTTATCACTGATTTTCATATTTTTTAAATTTCATGATTGGGCCACGTGGCCCAATCCTTTCATTCCACCTCAACCGACCTTAGCCACATCAGGGGCATTCAGTTTTAGTCGTCTGATCATTTAGATCATATGACCAAGATCACTCCATGTGTGCCTCTTTGCCAACCGCTTGACCGACTTGATCAAGCAATCAAGGCTGTCGCCAGTGCTTCATCTTGTGCCCTTGGATCGCATCATCCAACAGCTGGGGCATCATCTCCAACCTCCAACGACCTTCTCCAAGAGACACGAACTCCGGCAACTACCCCAACTTCCTCCATTTGTCCTAACTTCTTCCTATAACCTCCCTCCTTGATTCCACCACCAAAGCCTTCGTCTAACATCGCTCCTTCATGCCAACCACTTAACCTCTCCTAATCCTAACTCCCTCATCAACTGATGATGGTTGAAACCATCGTCTATGAACCACCAAACCTCTGTTTCTCCTCCATTAAAACCCCATCACCAACCGCCTGAGCCAGCATCCGCAACTTTCTTGTGATTCTTCCTATACTCCTTCACCTTCTAGTGACACTGGAACATGAGTTTTGAGAGCAACGACAGAGGATATCATTGGTGCGATCCATGTTAGTTCTGACGTGCTGCTGACATCCATTGGGTTTTGCTTGAGCTTGCTTCTCCAGCCTAGAAGCTTGAATGATGATCGAGGCACTTGAAGATCCTCCTAAGGCTCGTCTTCTTTCCTTCTTAGTCTTCATCGTCCTTCTTCAGATCTCAAGTAAGCCTCTTTCTCCTTTTCTCTATATTTTCTTAATTTTTTCGCAAATCTCAGCCACTCTATTACTCATTTAATTATTCATATACCATTATCGTTCTTCAAGTTTGCATGCATGCACTCTAGTGATATCTCTCTGCTTCTATATCTCTGTAAACCCCTCGATCCTTTCTTCCTCTTGAACAAAGGAAGAACCTAAATAGAGCTCACCTCCACCACCTTTGATGAGCTCCCATTCCACCCCATTTCATCTCAAGTAGTCTTCTAGGCGTGGAGAGAGTGCTAACATTTGTAGAGCTTCATTGAAAGGAAGCTTCAAACCACGCCATTCTCCTATTTATTGCCCTGGTGACTGCTCATTAGTTGACCATTCCAACCATCTCCAGGGCATCTACCACTCAGCTTTATCTACGCCAGGTCCTTGTGAAGGTTCCTAGACCTTCAGAATCAACAGAAGCGCACAGACGAGAGAAACATGCTTCATCGGATCCTAGGCTTCATATCACCGAATGAGAAGGAGAGGGTAGAATAAACAAAGCAAGTGTCATTCGATCATCATCGTTCGACATCTATCCAACGGTGCAGAGTCATCCGAAAGTGCCTCTGAAGCAATGATTCAAACCTAGGCTTGGAATCTCTGAACCTGAGATGAAGAACATCATTCAACCACGTGTCCCAAGCCACCTAGCGCATATCAAGCCTAGAGCCACGCCCCAAAGTACATGTGGGTGGGACTTTTGCAGAGATACCCCGACAGGCCTTGGAAATTACAGATAAGTCTCTGCCCCTGGTCAAATTGCATATATGCCTAGATGGTTTCATATTTTCATTTATCTATTAGGGACTTATTACAAAAAGTGGAGTTTTTATTGTATTTTCTTTTTATTTATGCCTATGTATTATTTCTTAAATAACTTGTGAACAAAGTATCCAAATTTAATGATTTTGATCTGGTTCAAAAGAGCATTATATCCTCTCTAATTTGGTGATATTAATTTCTCGATTTGATCTATTTATCACACATTAAAATTCAGAGCATAGATATGGTCTTTTTAGCATTGTTACTAAGTTTAAAATTGATTCTCTTATTGTGTATTGATCTATTAATCACCCTGATTAACATTAAATATCTTTAATCTGATTAGGAAGATTAGTAATATTTATTGGATGTTTATTCCATAATTAGATATTTATTTGATGTGTGATTGCGTTGTAGATCATATTACTTTGTTTAAAAGAGACTCATTGAGGTGACCTTATTGTATGAGTTTTTAATTGGACCCTCTATTAACTTGGTTTATCATTAATTATTCAAGTTAATTAGTTAATTAATCAGGAGCTTACTTGTGTGATTGTGCTTCTTATTTTATGTTGCATTAGCATTTGTGTTCACTTGATATATTACATAAAAAATAAAAAAGTCACTGTATCTTGTTTGCATATGCTTGACCTATATCACTTATTGATTACTCAATTAAATATTTAACATCTAAATTCAATTAGCTAATTATTCATGTCCTTGTGTTCGAACATGGACTTATCCATGTTAAACTTAATCGAGTCCTCTTCACAGAGATAGTCTGACTTGATTCTGAATAATAGTTAATTAGTCATATTACAGTGAGCAATTCTTAACATTACCAATTAGCGCTTAATCAGATTTGTCACCATTATTTGTATTTATTATCCACCTAGATTAAGCATTTCATTAATAATAATTAATCAATATCTTAACTTAAAAATTAACATAGTATAATTAATTAATACTAATTATTGTGTATAAAATATATTATTGTGCATATTTTTTATGTGTTTCTTAATTATTAGAAATTAAATAAAAATTAGATTGATATTGTATATATTCATAACTTAAAAGAAACAAAAAATATAACAAAATAAAATAAAATAAGTATTTTAATATTTTAAAAATGCTTACAAAAATATTATTATATATATGTGATGTAATCTTACTTTGAGTTCTACATGAAAGTTGTAGAGATCTACGACTTTCATGTTGAACATTTTTTATTTGAAACCATTTGTTATTTCTTTTCTATTTATCATTGATTTTCCTATTATTTAATTTCCTGATTGGCCCACGTGACACAATCCTTTCATTCCACCGCAACCAGCCTAAGCCACATCAACGCATTCATTTCTAGCTGTCTGATTATTTAGATTAGACAGCCAAGATCACTCCATGTACGCCACATTGCCAGCCACTTGGTCAACTTGATCGAGCAATCAAAGCCGGCTGCTATCTCTCCATCTTGTGTAATTGGATCGTGCCATCAATAGTTGGGACGTCGTCCCCAACCTCCAGCCACCTTCTCCAAGAGATACGAACTACAACAACCATCCCAACTTCCTCCATTTTCCTAACTTCCGTTGATAACCACCCTCCTTGATTCTGCATCCAAAGCCTTCGTCTAACACCGCACCTTCACGCCAACCACTTAGCCTCTCCTAATCCTAACTCCCTCATCAACTGACGGTGGTTGAACCACTGTATGTGAACCACCAAACCTCCGCTTCTCCTCCATCACAACCCCATCGCCAACTGCTTGAGCCGGTATCCACCACTTTCGTGTGATTTTTCCTAGCCTCCTCTATCTTCTAGTGACAATGGAAGTTGAGATTTTAGAGCAATGACAGAGGATATCACCGGCGAGATCCATGTAAATTTCGATGTACTGTAGACATCCATTGGATTCTACTTGAGCTCGCTTCTCTAGCCCAGAAGCTTGAGAGACGATAAAAACACTTGAAGCTCCTCCTCAGGCCCATCTTCTTTCCTTCTTGGTCTTTATTGTCTTTCTTCAGATCTCAGGTAAGCCTATTTCTCCTTTTCTCTATATTTTCTCTTAAATTTTCTGCAAATATTAGCCACTCTATTACTCATTTAATTATTCATATACCATCATCGTTCTTCAAGTTTCCACGTGTGCACTCTAGTGATATCGCTCCGTTTCTTCATCTCCATTAATCCCTCGATCCTTTCTTCCTCTTGAACAAAGTAAGAACCCAAATAGAGCTCACCTCTGATGCCTCCAATGAGCTCCCATTCAACCCCATTTCATCTCAATAGATTCCTCTAAGCATGGCGAGAGCGCTAACATTTGTAGAGCTTCATTGAATAGAAATTTCAAACCCTACCATTCTATGAGTTATTACTTCGATGACTGCTCGTCGATTGGCCATTTTAACCATCTCCAAAGCCTCTGCGACTCATCTTTATCTTCACTAGGACCTTGTGAAGGTTCCTGGACCTTCAGAATCGATAAAATTGCACGGAGGAGAGAAGCATGCTTCATCGGAGCCCAAGTTTCATCGTTGTCGCGAGGGGAGGAGTGGGAAGAACAAATGAAGAAGGCATCGTCCGATCATCGTCATCCGACGTCCATCCAACGATGTTGAATCCTCCACAACAATTCCTCTGAAGCAACGATTCGAGTCTAGGCTTGGAATCTCTGAACCTGAGACGAAGCCCAACATTCAACCACACATCCCGAGCCAACCAGTGCCAACCAAGCCTTGCGACACATGCCCAAAGCACGTGTGGGTGGTACTTTTGCAAGGATATCCCATCCGGTCTCAGAAATTACAGATAAGTCCCCACCCCTGGTCAAATATCCATGACCCAATGGGGTATCTCTGTAAAAGTCCCACCCATGTGTATTTTGGGCACATGACACTAGGCTCTATAGGAACTTGGTGGCTTGTTATGCATGGTTGAATGATGCACGTCATCTTAAGTTTGGAGATTCCATGCTAAGGCTCGAATCATTGCTTCAGAGGTACTATGGTGGAGGATTTTTCAATGTTGGATGGAATCCAGACGATGATGATCATACGATGCATGCTTCGTATGTTCTTCCCTTTCCTCCTCTTACGACGACGATGAGGCCCGGGCTCTAGTAAAGCACGTTTATCCTCTCAGTGTGCTTCTACCGATTCTGAAGGTCTAGGAACCTTCACAAGGTCCTGATGAAGATAAAGTTGAGTAGTGTATGCTTTAAAGATGATTGGAACGGCCAACTGATGAGCAGTCGTCGGAGCAATAACTCGGAGAATGGCATGGTTCAAAATTTCCGTTCAATGAAGCTATGTAAATGTTAGCACTCTCTCCACGCCTAGAGGAATCTACTTGAGATGAAATGGGGTGGAATGAGAGCTCATCGGAGGTAGTGGAGGTGAGATCTATAGGGGTTCTTCATCTGTTCAAGAGGAAGAAAGGATCGAGGGGTTCACAGAGATGGAGAAGCGGAGAGATATCACTGGAGTGAACGCATGAAAACTTGAAGAACGGTGATGGTATATGAATAATTAAATGAGTAGTAGAGTGGATGATATTTGCAGAAAAAATAAGAGAAAAGGAGAAGGAGTCTTATCTAAGATATGAAGAATGATGGTGAAGACTCAGAAAGAAATGATACTGAGAAGGAGCTTCAAGTGCTCCGGTTATCGCTCAGGCTTCTTTGCTGGAGAAGCTAACTCCAGTAGATTCCAATGGATGTCTAAAACATGTCAAGACTAATGTGGATCTCGCCGGTGATATCCTCTATCATTGCTTTGGAATTTCAACTTCCACTATCACTAGAGGGTGGAGGCTAGGAAGAATCACACAAAAGTGGTGGATACTGGCTCAGGAAGTTGACGATGGAGTTTTGATGGAGGAGAAGCGGAGGTTTGGTGGTTCCCATATGATGGTTTCAACCACTATCGGTTGATAAGGGGGTTAGGATTAGGAGAGGTTAAGTGATTGGTGTAAAGGAGCGATGTTAGATGAAAGCTTTGGTAATGGAATCAAGGAGGGAAGTTATTGGCAGAAGTTTGAAAAATGGAGGAAGTTGGGGTGTTTGCTGGAGTTCGCGTCTCTTGGTGAAGGTGGTTGGAGGTTGGGGATGATGCCCCAACTGTTGGATGGTGTGATCCAAGGGTGCAAGATGGAGCGCTAGTGGACGGCCTTGATTGCTTGATCAAGCAGATCAAGTGTCTGGAAAAGAGGTGCACATGGAGTGATCTTGGCTGTCTGATTTACATGATTAGATGACTTGAAGTGAATGTGCTGGATTGGGCCACGTGGCCTAATCAAGAAATTAAAAAATAGGAAAATCAATGATATGTAAAAAAGAAATAACAAATGATTTCAAAATAAAAAACATTCAACATGAACTTTCATGTACAACTCAAAGTAAGATTATATCATATATACATAATAATATTTTTGCAAGCATTTTTAAAGTGTTAAAAATACTTAATTTATTTTCATTTGTTATATTTGTTGTTCTTTTAATTTATGAATATATAATATATATACAATATTTATCTAATTTTTGTTTGATTTTTAATAATTAAGAAAGACATACAAATATGCACAATAATATATTTATTTATACACAATAATTAGTGTTAATTAATTACATTGTGTTAATTATTAAGTTTAGGTATCTATTAATTATTATTAATGAAATACTTAATATATAAGGATAATAAATACAAATATTGATGATAAATATGAGATGTATCGCCTACCAAGCAAAGATTGACCTTTGTGGACATACTGATTCATTCGAATCTACATGAGGGTTCTTTAATTTGCTCTCCACTTCTGAGTTCATATTCATAGCTTTTGCGGTAGCTTCAATGATGTTACCCACCAAATAAAAGGCCTGCTTGGGAAGATTGTTTAACTCTTTGGAAAGGATCAGTTGAAATCCCATAATTGTTTCGGTGAGACCAACATATTTCCTTAGAGAGCCTGTAAATATTTCTACTACGAAGAAGGGTTGTGATAAGAAACGTTCAATTTTTCATGCTCTTTCCATAGTTAAACGATAAAAAAGGAACAAAAACAAAAGAAGGGATTGCGTAAATAAAACATCTTTTCTTTCTTCAAAATCATGCACCTTGACTGAAGGACAATTTTTTCTCTGAATTTTGTTGAGTTGGTATATTTAATTCGATTATTAAATATGTAATGATTAAATTGTCATATTGTTCCATGGAGCTAAGGTCCAAAATATGGTTTAAGAAAGTACTTCCATGACTCTACCATCTGACCAATTCTGTTCCACTTATTTTTCTAAGGAATGGGAAATCTTTCTCCTATTACATGAATCAAATGTTTGATTTCATTCAGGAAAAGCCAGTTCTATCTCAACAATATCTTTGTCATTTGATCCAATAGCGTTGTGTTAGATTGGAACAAATTTGATAATACTGATAACTTTCGGATAGAGTATTAGAACAGAAAGACACCTTATATAATGAGCTATTTGTTCTAAGACATTTTGGTGATGAATCAACAATTCCAAGTGCTTGTAAGAGAGAATCAAACTGAATGAAAAAGATGAGGATTGATTGCTTCTCGTTATATTATCCATAATTGAAATTCTATCAAGAATGAATTTCTAAAATCAAAATATCTGATCAGGTTCTAATTGTTCATGCGAACTATTTAGTAATAAAATGTGTTAAACCTTATTTTATCACCCCAGGAATAATTGTTCATGGTCATTATGGGGAAATCATTTACGAAGGGAATACATTAGTATCATTTATATAAGAAAAATCGAGATCTGATGACATACTGCAGGGTCTTCCAAAAATTGAACGTGTCGAGAGAGAATGGGATTTGGTTAGACAATGTGCGGTTGGTAAACAAGGATCCATTTTTTAGCAAGGTACGAAATGTATTGTCAAATATTCAATATGATTCTACAACAAATAAATTTTCCATTTTTGTGCAGTAATGTCCAGCAATTTTGAAGATAAATTTAAATTCTTCTAAGCTATACGAAAATATGATATATATATATATATCTTGATATTTATGTCTTTAAGTTACAATGGTGTTTTCTTTAAAATTATTATAAAAGTTACTAGATTTTTAATGAGAATTTAATTATTTCTGAAGCAAATTGCTATTAAATAAAATGCATAATTTACAAGACTAAATATGTTAATAAAAAAGTATATATTTTTTATAAATTTACTCAGAAACATCCACCAATTCTAAGCAAAAGTGCATATTATACGAAACACTAGAATACGAGATAATTTTTCTATATTTTCAGTAGTAACATTCATCAATTTCAAAGAAAATTATGAATCCTTCTAGAGCATTACAAAAATATGATATGTAGATCGTGATATTTATGTCATTAAGTTGCAATGATGTAATTTTCTTTATACAATTATAAAAACAAAATTTTAGCTAGATTTTTAATGGTAGATCATTAGTTTTTAGTGCTAATTGTGATCGAGTAAAATACATAAATTATATGGTTTAACATGATCAAAAAGTATAGATTTCTTTTATATTATGTTTGCATACATCCATCAATTTCGAGCAAAAGTGTATATTGTACGCAACACATAAAAATATGACATATAGAATGCAATATTAATGTAGTCAAGTTGACATGATAATTTTTTCCAACCAATTATAAAGTAAAAGCTTTAATGATATTATAATGCTTAAGATGACTCATTTTATGCTTAATGGTATTTACTCGGAAGGGCACACGTGTAAAAATCTTAAAGTAATATTGATGAATACCTATTAATGCACCTTTATTCCTTTATTTTGTATTTAAAACCCTATCTAAATACATGTAAATACATCTAACTTATACAAATTAATTCACTAAGTGTTGTCTGTAAATAGTGCTTAAACACATGTATTTAGATACAAAATATGCATAAAGAAAAGAAAAGAAAAATAAAGGGAGTATGTAAATACTGACTGACCCTGAACCCTGATACTAAGTTAATATTGACTTGGCCGAAAAGGAATAAAGTAGGAAGAGATAAGGGCAAATAAATATAGACAAACTGACACTGACACCTAGAAACTCTAGGTGACCAATCCATTACATATACAACCTAACTTACACTAATTTATACTCACTCTTACACACTTCAAATAGAGATATTTTCAACACAAAACATGTACATAAAAATGTATAGAAATATACAAAAATAATTGCACATGAGAATAATGCACAGTATGACCAGGACACACAGATGAAAAAGCCGTAAACATAACTTCATAGATCAATATCTTCTCCATATGAACTCAAAATTAACCAAACTCACCTTTATTATACTTTAAATTAAATTATCTATCTAATGAAGATGGTTTCAATAAAATTAAAGCTAAGATATAAAAGTTGGCTTTCTGGATCCCATTGTACCATATACATACATATACATATATTTATTCATTTAAGTCATTCTTTATATTTTTATTCGTCTTACATTTCTAAATACTTGTAAATATTATTTTAAATATATTAAAACCATAAATGTAAAAAGAAACCATTAAAAATCTATTAAAATAAATGACATAATAATATATATGTACACTATACATATATTATGCATACCCATATTTATTTAAGTGTACAAATAAACTTAGAAAAATAAAAAAAATATGTAAATACATATTTAAATATTTTATAAATTATTTACATAAAATAATAATACTCTAAAATACAAAAAAAATCAAATACAGAATATATAGTATTTATACGTATAATTATAGTTGTAAAAATTAACAATTAATAAATAGGTTGATATAAATAAATAAAAATCACTTAAAATAGTATATAAAATAAGAAACAATTTTCATGTTTTGAGAAAAAAATCAATAAAATCATTTTCTATTTTATCTTCCTTTTTCGATTTTTTGTTTTTTGTTTTGTAGCGTCTGACATGGACCAATCAAGGAGCGGCCCCGGTTGACCTAGTTCAACTCCCCGCTCCCTGCTTGTTTGACCTCTTCTACCCCCGATTCATTCTTGTGAATTCTTCACCTAACTCAGATATTTCAGGCAGATCAAGAGTCGACATCAATCAACCGTCGATTCCACCAAAAGCCCTAGGCGAGGGTCATCTTTGAGGCAGCTTGTATATATTCTTCCTCTCTATTGTTTTTGGATTTTAATCCCTCTTGATTCACTTTTGACTCCCTTGGATCGTAGCTTGGAGCAATCCTATGTGAAAGGGGGTGATTCCCATTGGGCCACATCGAGGAGGAAGGGAAGTCTAAGGTGATCCAACCCTTGCTGGAGATCCTCCATGCGACCTCTGCTCCTGGCCACATCAGGCAGGTGAGGTTCTATTTTCTTTGATCTTTCAATTCTTAAGCGTCGATGTGGCATAACCCTGCATTTTATTTTGTTTAATTTCATCTATTTTTCCATAAAAAAACTCAAATCGTAGTTCATCGAAGCTCTAAGATCGGACCTCTATTCACCGTGTTCTCGACTATTGACCGACCATCAGATCACCCCCACACCTTGATCACTCCATCTTTTTTCGCCCCGATCCATTTTCACCTCATATTTTGCTCAGATCTGGGAGATCAATGCTCCTCCTCTACATCTCACATGAGCACCTCTGTTGCATCCATTCCTCTGACTTTTTGAGCAGTTAACGGGTTAAGGAGCTTTGCTCTCGACCTAGCAGTCTTCCAGTGTAGGTAGGGACCATAGAGAGTATGTAGGGACCATAGAGAACCCCTTTTGAGGTTTGATTGATCTTTGGACAGAAGCTTCAAGTCATTGAGCTTCATCGAGCTCCCATACCTCCATCATTGAAGTCTGACTCCATTTGAGACCTCAGGTTGCTGTGGAATCGGCCAAGTAACCTTTCGAGCCAGCCAGCAGCTCAGGAGACCCTTGAGATCATGAGTTTTGACGGATCGAAGCTCGCCCAGTCGAGCCCTCGTCCCTGTTCTTCTAGGCCCTCTCCCAATCATTAGGTCAAGAACGAGTACCAGGTGTTGCAGTAGTCGTTTGATCGAGAGCCATACCACCGTTAGATCGAGCGCTGAGATCTAATCTAAACTGCTCTTTCATGAACCATCATCGGCCGTTCATCTATCGCCATGTGGATAAGTAGCACTCCATCTGACGTCCCCTAGTACCTATCGAGGGGTATATTGCATATTCTCCACTCTGTATTTCATATTTTATATATAATCTATAAATATTAATTTGAAATTGTAATATATTTGTATTATTTACATTAGGGATGCTAAGCTTTCTTATATTTGCACTTTCATCCAATCCACGTCACCTCATGTGCCGGTACACGTGAGGGGTAGTAATTTTGCATGGATACACTTCCGGGTTTTTGTTATTATTTGGTCCATAAAATTTAAATATCAATAGTAATAATCTTTGTGAAATTGCATGGTTTGCCTTGTTGTTATGGATAATTGCATTTATACCCCTACCAATGTAAATAGTGTATTTAATTGTGGAAAAATTTCATGCATATCCCTGGTTCTCTTAAGTGTTAGTAAATGTAAGGCCTTGAACTAGGCTACTCTTGAATCCTATATCATAAGATCTAGCTCGACAAGAGGAAACCAATAGAATTTGTTTTGTATGAATCGTTCATCTGGAATTGCTATGCTTTTTGAAAGAAAGAGAAGTAAGGAGACTTAAGATGTCATTAGACGTTAATGACCGATGATGAATCCCTGATTCTCACTCTTTATTCTTTAATTTTAGCTATTTATCTTGGCAAAATAGCATGTAAATATCTGTAAATACTATAACATAGCAAATTGCATGCATTTGTTAATACTGCATAATTAGCATGCATTTGTGCAAAAATAAAAGAATAAAGGAAAAGAAAAAGGAAGGGGGTATTTAGAATAAATACAGAGTATCCCGAACCCCAAGAGAAGGTCAAGCCTTGACCTGATCGTCAAACAAAATAAGTAGAGAGAGATAGGGCCTACTTTGTATTATGCATATTACCTATGTATACAAATAACTATTTTTGACAAAATAAAATCAAATCATTCTTTTTACCTCCTTGTATATATTTCTAATAATAATATAAAAATAAAATAAAAATCAGAAAAATTGAATAAAAATAAAAATAAAATTTCTCTTTCATAGTACAACTACACATGTATATATGTCACATCCACCATTTATTTCTTATTTGTAAATAATTTGTAAAAATAAAATAAAAATTATTTTGTACTCCTAAAATTATATTGAAAATAAATAAAATATAAAATTAGGGTATTTGTGTAAAAATAATAAAATAAAAATAATTGTACATAATACATAGGTATATTATACATGTATATAACATTATATATTGTATATACGCTAATCTATTTTTGATAAAAATAATTGCAAATCATCGAAAAATTCCTTGAAAAATAATAAACATTTTCCATTTTATTCATTTTTTATTTAAATTCATTTATTATTTTTTATGTAATTATCTATATTTTTCTATTTTGTTTTGTCCTGCAGCGTATTTTGTCCATATCCTCAGCCCCTCCTGATTGGGCCATGTCAGAATGTTGACTCAGGTCAACGTCTCCTTCGAAGACGACCTGACCCGATTCGCTTCGTCGGAGCCTTCTCCTATTTTTCCTGATTGGGTCAGGCCTCCTCTCTCCCCGATTTCTCGCTCGTCGCTCCTCCTAGGATCCGTGATCCTCGCGGATCCCTAGGAAGGCACGGATCTTCCTAGGGTTGTGTGCCCTCGCTCGAATATTCCAGCCCTCTGGGAATACTATAAAGTATCGCCTCCACCTCCGCAGCTCAGTAGCTCGTCCCTCGCGTCTCATTTCCACCCTAGCCATCTTCGTTGAAGTAACAACCATCGAGAGAGTGGCTTGGGATCCTCAGGGAGTCGCCAGGAGGCTCCTAGCTCGACGTGGTCGGACCTCTCCACCACGTGCAGCCTCCCTGCCAGCCGCAGCGTGGTCGAGGGTATTACCCCGACGACCATCTTTGCATGAAGCGTAGGAGCACCTCTGAACCTTCAGGTACCTATTCTATCCTCTGCACCTTCACTTTCAATTCGATTTTTCCATCTTCCTCCGCTGCATGTACGTTGCTCCGACCACCCAGTTAGAGCTCATGTATCTCTCATATGTCCACATCGACCGATGCTACGTTTCATTGCCCACCTTCTGACGCAGTCTATCCCCTTGATTCTTGCTCATCAGAGCAGGATCAAGCCGGGTCTCCTTCCTCCGCCTACGCTGGAGACCCCAATGCTCCATTCACCCCCGCTTCCCCTACTTTATGCTCAATAAACACCGCCGGAGTTCCTCCTCTGAGAAGCCCATCCGTTTGCAGGTGTAAGAACGCGTGGAAAGGCTCATTTCGAACCCCTATCGCACCGGCGGAGCTGCTCCAGGCCATTCTCCTCTGCCACGTTCATCAGACCATCGCCATCATCATCGGACCACATCACCGGACGCAAGAACCTCTCGCGACACTACTAGATCCTCCAGACCTCCCATCGGGGTGGTTGATCAACTCCCCTGCTCGATCTAAGTTCGGCAAGTGGAGTTCTTGCAGACATCCTCTTGGCCGTTGGATCACCCTCCACCTGCCAGATTCCATCGCAACCGCCGACAACAGCAACCTTTTTGGCCGTTGGATCTAACTCCATCTGACGCATCTGGCAGCACGTCCCCTACATTCTCTAGACCGTCAGATCTGCAGCCGCCAGATGATCATGGTCGTATGCCAATGCCCACTTCCTAGCATGCCACGTGTTCCCATGTGCCTCTCGCGCGCACGTGAAGGGTAATTTCACTTAGGCCCTCTCCATTTTTGGAATTTACTTCCAAGTCCTATAAATATTTGTCGTAGTTCATTTTAATTTGGGTAATTTACAATTTGGACCTCATAGTTCTTGAGATTTCCATTGTAGTCCCTCTTTATATGTAGCATGTGGACTTACATGTGACCTTTTGGGTTAATTGTGGTATTAGACCTGAACTTTAGTTTTGTTATGGAATGAATGTTTATTAATAGTATCTGCATTTATACCCCTGATCGTCTGACTCATGTGTGGTGTGCGTGCTCACCTGGGCATTTTTGCAATTTAGGCCCTTTATTTCATCCGTGTTACTTTATTCTAATTGCAATAAGGTCCCTCTGATCTGTCTGCTTTATTTTTCATTAAATAATTATCAAATTAAGTCTAAAACTTCTATAAAAATTAATGTTACTCATGCTAACACGTAATATTTATGGTAATTTTTTTGAATTAATTGCGTATCGTTTGATATTTTCTAAAAATCAAAAACCCATTAAAATTACCCCATCTATTTTATAAAATACATAAAAATTATAAAAAATTGTGTTAAAAATTACAAAAAAATTAATGGTTGCTTGTTTTCATGTACTTTCTGTCCAATACCATTTTTGTTGCTAAAATCATTATAAAAACCCTAAAAATCTCAAAATCCTCAAAACTTATAAAAATTCATTAAAATTTCTAAAAAATAAACCAAATAGGATTTCAGTCTCTGTTGTTGGATATTTTTATTTACTTTCTCATAAAATTCATATCTAGGTCATTAGAGAACTTTAGCTATTTTTAATTTGCAATATTGACCTGGCTGCGCACTGTGTCTATTTTTAGCTCTTATTTGATTTTTATAAAATCATCTAGAAATTATAAAAATCCTAGAAAATCACTAAAAACATCTGAATATTTTAAAAATATAAAAATATTTTTATTCCTGATTTTTAAGTATTTTTAGCCTTAATAAATATTGTAAAGGCTTGCTTGTGCGTGTGATGAGCTCAGAAATCTGCCTCTTTAATAGTCGTAAACTGTAGTAGTATAGGAGATGGATTTCGGTCAGCAAAAACCACAATCGTTTGAATGTTGTGGAAAATTTATACTTGGCAAATCTACCAAGGTCGAACATAGGGACAGGATATACTATACCTATTTATTGAATTTTGTTCAATTAAGAGCATGTGTGAATAATTTCTCAATTCTAAGGTCTTCATGCATATGCGGAATGCAATTAGATGATGCATGTATTTTTAGTTGCTTTTTCAATGCAATAGAATGATATGCAATGCATAATATATGAAAAAAGGCAAAGAATATGCACGCTCAATATTAATTACAAAAATGCCCTTCAAGTAATGAGCACAGATGTAGATTGAAATCAGAGTCATAAAAATATGGGAAGTCATCCATTTAATGGCAGAGATGTATAGAGCAAAGAACCTCATCTAATATAAAAGTTCATCATATTTAAAATGGTGTCAAATGAGAAAATTAAACATGACAAGAAATAGATGATGAAACAAGGAACAAAACAACACTAAAATCTTGTAATTTGGACTTACGATGCTCACGTTATAAATAAAACAGTGTAATGGCATAAATGCAATAAAAATGCGGGAAATAAAATGATAAATAATTACAAATAGGTCCCTAGAGGGACCTATTTTGCAATTTGCAAAAACTGGCTAGGTCCCATTGTAATTTCTCCACTACGTGCTGGGGCCTTTTTGTAATTTCCAAAAGTTGTGAGGACATCCATGTAAAATACCCAGACACGCACATGAGAGGCACACGCCTAGGGACCAAAGTGTAATTTCCAAAACAACCAGGGTCTTCTCTATAAATTACCCAGCCCCCACGTATGATGCACGTGTGGGGTCTAGGCTCGGGACTCATCGCAGGCTCGGGCCACGTGGCATCTGATGAGGGATCGACGTGAGGTTCTGTAGACCCAAGCCTGGAGGTTCAGTTGGAGGCTCGGGCTGGCCATGTGTCTTCATAAGGGTCGTCCGATCGAAATGATCGGACGGTAACTGCTTGTCATGCTCCGTCTTGGCCCACCAGAAGAGGTTGTGCTCCGGTGGGTTGCTGGTAGCTCCTCTGCGCTCCAGATAGTCTCCTGAGGATTGGAGAGGATGAAGGAAGCTCCCACGAGGGAGATGGAGGTACTGTGAAGCTCTGGGGACGATCATATCGGCAGATCGAGCAGCTGATCGAAGCATGCATGGAGATTCCGGCCATTGATTAGACTTCCACCTGCAGACGATAAAATATAGTCGAGGCGTGCGAGTGTGCAAGGTGAGTGAAGCGAGGTCTTATGCAGGTGGAGGGAAATGGAAGACCTGGTCTTCGACTCCAGCGGACCAGAGGGAAGTTGAGGCGGGGTGGTCGGGACTATGGAGAAAGGAGGTGGGTGAGCGGAGTAGTGGGCGAAGGTGCTAGTGGTAGGGAGGAGGTCGTGAGGTGGTCAAGTGAGGGTGAAGGTGAACAGGTATGTCGGAATAATTAAGAGAAAATGGACGGGGTATGAGGCATTAGAGTACCTCATCAGAGATGGATAGTTGGTGGGGGTAGCAGTTTGGGCTGAGGCTCCTTGAGAGCCTACGATTGTCGCCCGATGAAGTCAGCTGGGCCTCGGAGCTCAGTGGGCATGGAGGTACTGCAACGTGTCTGGAAAGCCACGGATCACACCGGAGCAGGGGGGCCATGATGGCCCTCCTCCGTCCTCCGTCTGTCACAGGGAGACGAAGGAGTGCTAAGGCTCTTACTCGGAGATGGTGGATGACGGTGACGATGGTGGAAGGAGGGGTGTTATAGGGGGTGGTCCTACCGTTTTTAGTAGATGTCGAAATGGTGAACGACTGGAGTGAAGGTTGTGTTTAAGGTCTTTGAGGGTTGCGCGAGGCCGACGGTTATAACGGCTATGTGGAGGGGCGTTAAGGGAGCGGAGAGACGACTGGAGGAGAGAGTGAAGATGGAAAGGGGGAAGGGCTGTCACGAGATGTAACAGACCGGGGGTTGACTAGAGGTAGGAAATGAAGTCGTGGTCGTTGAATCTTGCAATCCAACAACCCAGATAGAGGCATGGGTGAGCGGTCAAGATCTGATCAGAGATCAGATCGGATGGTTGATAGTGAAGCGGATACGGATGGATAAGATGGGAGAGAGGTTCGATCCAAGGGTGGAGGAAAAAGGAGCGATGTGGAGCGTTGATGAATCTGTGATTCATCACTCTAAAAGTTGAAAATAGAGTCCTGTTCCCGAGTAAATAGTAGCATATTTCCCCTTATCTTGCATAATTAGCATTCATGCATGCAAGCATAATATCTGCATTTTAGCATTCATATTTGCATAAAATAAGAAGCCAAATGCACTTGTAAATATTCACTTGTATATTAGCTAAAAAACCCTACTTATATATTTTATACTAGCTCTGAATCCAATAAAACCAACTCTATAGTGTATATATTACTAACATTAATAAAATAAAAATATCAAAAAATACTGACTTGTAAAATTGACCAATAAAACCCCAATCCAAGTTTGAAACCATGTACCTTAAAATATGCATATCTCTCTCATACAGCCTCCGAATTAGGTCTACTCACTTTTAAAGTAATGTACATTCAGAGACCTTCGAAACAAGATCAATTTCATTAAAATCGGAGCTCGTATGCAAAACTTGGATTTTGGGCCCTTTTTTTACTTTGTGCATATTGGCCGTTTTGCCCCTGTATTTTATCCTTTCATTTTCTTAATTATTAAAAATCCAAAAAAATAGATTAAGTTGTAAATATTCCTTTCATATTTTTCTTAACTTTATTTTTATTTTTTCTCTTATTAAAAAATGACAAAAAAATTATAAAAGATAAAATACGGTATTTTATATCTATAAGGTACCACCCAAAAATACATTTTGTACGGATGATCTCATTTGATTTTCAGCCCTTCACGAAAGTTGTAGATCTCGTCGAGACGAGCAACTTTTATGTTGATCACTTTTTGATCTAACCTCTTTTATTATTTTTTTATTTTTCTTTGCAGTTAGCCTTGGTTTTTTCTGAGAGCGACATGTGGTGGCTCCGGAAGCCGCCACATGTCAACCCCATGGATTTTGCAATTAATTAAATAAATGCCACATGGCCGCATCTGAGCATGCCAAGTGACACCATCCCACTCTTCTCTACCCATTCCTCCCCCACTCTCCCTTCACTTAAGGGAGAAGCCTCTTCGACACCTCCAATCCAACCCCAACTCCCCCACTCCATCTTCCATCTCTCCCACTCTCTCCATCTCCTCTCCAACCTCCTCCTCCTCCTCTTTATATTCCCCTCGCATCCTTCCTTCATTCCCATCCGCCATTCAAACAAGCTCCGGCCTAGCACCCTTGTCCTTCCAGTGGCAGTCGAAGGATCGTTGGTCGTGCAAAGACGACCCAAACTCGAGGCGAGATGCAGGGGCTTCGGTCCTTGTTACTGCTGCTCTCCACCGCAGCCGAGCTCCGCTTGTCGCGCGTCGAGCGACGACCTGAGAAGCTTTGCTTCTCCCTCCATAGGCATCACCTCCATCACCTCCAGGTAATCTTCTTCTCCCTTTCTTCTTCTTCCTCATTACACACCCATTCTCTCTCTCCTCGATTCACCATCTTCCATCCATCAAATCGCCAAACAAATTGTGTTTCCACAGATAAATCACACGTTGCGAACGCAACGGTAATTTTTAATAAATTTTTTGAAATAATTTCATCAATCGATTAATCCAACATTTAAGCCCGCTAAACAAATGCATGTGAAGCAGGAGATTTTGTGAAATCCCCTGTTCCCTCCCCACGTCTCTCTCCCTCTCTCCTTCTTCCATCTCCACCTTCAGCTAGCGTGCCCCCGCACCTCCACCATAGCCGAGCTTGGCTCGAGCTTTCTCCTTCATTGCAGGTATATCCACCGAGGCTCCGCCAACAACGCCTGCACCACATGGCCGCCGCCGACCATCGTCCCCGCGTCGGCCCCCTTCCAGTGACTTCCAGCACACCGACCATCACCTCCTCATCGCCCCAACGCTTCCACTGAGCTTCAGCCGCGCGCTTCTCGGCCACTCCAACCGCAGCCAGGCCATCAATGCCACAAGCAGCTGGGCGCGCGAGCGCGCGTAGCCTGGCCCCCGCGGTTGGCAGCCCCGCCCTCTCCAGCCATAGGCCAGTGGCAGGTCGGCCGCGCGCCCCTCCCATCGACACCGTCTCTCCTTCGCCACGCGCGCGCCTAGCTGCGCTACTCCACACCAGGCCACCTGCGCGTGGCCATGCGCCGTCCCCTCGCGCCTCCCGCCGCGCACCGCCGTCGCCATCTCCCCGCCACTCCTCCAGGCCGCGCGCGCCTAGCCGCTAGTGGGTGCGCCACTTCCACCGTGAACATCCCCTGTTTGGAGAAGCAAAATAGAGGAAGGCTATGGCACAATAAAAAATTGGGTATTTGCAAAGGGGACATTTACACACATTTGCAAGTTTTCAAAGAAATTTCAAGTTTTAGGTAATTGCATGTAAGTCCTTGTTCTTCATTTGAGCTTATATTTCTTTTTCTGTATTGCATTCATACCCCTGCATTTGCATGTTTATTTTGTCATCATCCTGTTATCCATTTTTAATTCCAAAAATTGCATTATGTAGCATAACTCTTGTTCTACCATGTTAGCATTTATTTGTATTTTTTTGATTCGCAGAATATTTATGGAATTTAATTTGGAAAAAATTGCAATATTTTGCCCATTTTTATTGATTAATTGATTGTGCATTATCTGCTTATCAAAAAATCTCAGAAAAATCATCACTGGTAGATATAAGTCTATGCTACAACATATCCGAAAATCACATCATTTGCACGTATAGTTTATCTTAGAAAAATCATTTAGTGAAAACCTTAATCGATTTTTAATTAATCAATCGTGAAGTGTTTTAACAAAATTTAAGTTGTTTTGGATAGCTCTTAATCAGACCTAATTGGATTATTTTGTTTCTGAGAAATAGCATCGTTTGGTAATTATTAAAATTGGTTTAGTCATTTTCACTACAGTCTGTATTTTTCATTATCCGCGCATCTAAAAATTACAAAAAATTAGAGTAGCTTAATTTCATCCCATTTCATAATCTGGACAAGTTTCATAATTTTTGGAATTAATTACTATATTTTTTATTTAACTTGTAATTTGGCCTGATTTTGCATGTGTCTTGCATAAAATATACAAAAAAAGGCCAAAAATATCTCCTCTGAAAATCATACATTTGATTTTGCTAAAAATCAACCTAAGGAGACAGCTGCCTCCCTGAGTTCGACCTTTGACTTCCAACCAAGTAAAAAAATTGCCGCTCGAAATTAATTTGATTATAATTGAAAGTGGTTTTTGATTTACTCTCATTATCCGACTGCAACGAACATTAATAATTAATTTGAACATTAATTTGCTCGAATTAACAAGGGTAGTGGGACGCATTATCAAGCATGCTGAGTCTGTGGATGAGAGGAGGATCGGGTGGTCTAGGGGAGAGTGGAGGTGAAGGATTGGGATGGAATCCATCAAGAGTGGGGGTTAAATGGGAGACGTGGAGTGAAGGTAGCCATAGGATGAGACGTGAAGTCACGGATGGGCGACGGTGATGACATCTTGAGGATGATCAGGCAGCTGTGAGTAGGCGAATGACAAACAACGGAGATGGAGTTGATCTAAGGGTGAGAGTAGGTGGCGGGTGGTGCAAAATGATGCGGCTGCATGGCGGCTCCAGAGAGCGCACGTGGCTGCACCAGAAAATTCAAAAAATAAAAACAAATATAAATATGAAAGAAAAAGTTAGAGGCAAAATTAGGAAAAAGTCAAAACATGAAAGTTGTAAATCTCGATGAGATCTACAAGTTTCATGTTGGACAAAATGCCAAAAGAGGTCATTTGTACAAAAGTGAGTTTTGGGGGTATTTTTAAAGGGTTAAAAATACCTGCTTTTTGGTTTTGAGTTGTTTTTGTATTTTTCTAATTCTTTTAAGGGTTAGGAAATTATAGACAATTAATCATTCTATATTTTATGGATTCTTAATAATAGAATAATTATAAATTAAATAAATACAATAGTTATAGGTTAATTATACACAATATAATATAATATAATAATGAGGAATTATTAATGAATTTTATTGGATTATTTAAGCTAGGGATTTAATTAGTTATTTTTAGCATGATGAATACGAGATTTATCAGCGTGCTTTATTACCTTATCTTCTTGCTTGTTCTCGTTAATTAAAAACCACAAAAATTTGTAAAATTTAAAATTAAGAAAAATATGCTTTTATTTGTATGAAAGCCAACTACTTCGTAGGTTTACTCGTGCTCCTTGAGTTCGACCCTGGTCGCTATACCAGGCTAGCGGAGACCGCTAACATTTATTTTGTGTCTTGATTGTCTGATTCAAGTGGTTTCTATTTTTCTTGTTGAGCATACCTCGTCGATTGGGGTTGCAACAACCTTGATTTATATTATTCCTTAACCCTAGTTGGTGGGTCGCTCATCAGAATAGCATCGTCGTCGGGGAGCACGACTTATTAGTCGCTTTTTAACCTTTTCTTTTTATTTTTATTTTATCTCTATTTGTTATAACGGTTTTCTGACATGTTTCCGTTTCATTTTCCGTGCGAGGAACCGCCCGAGGACACTTTGGAGGAGACACGCACCTAAGGAGGAGCAGAGGCAGAGTAGGAGACATTTGTAGCTTTTAGAGATTAGTTAGAATAGAGTATAGTAGTTTTATTTTCATCGGCACATTTATTTCTATTGTTGTAAGAATTCAGGACCTTGGACACTCTTCTCTCTTAGATTCTTATATCGGGGTCTCTTTCGTCGAAAACAGGTGTGCTCGAGGGACCTCACCATGTTTTTCGTCGGTTTTATTTTATGGTATTTTTCTATTTGATTCTCGAAGAATTTGGCCCCTAGACTTAGGATTTTTCTTGATTGTGGCGTAAATAACTTAAGGCCTAATCCCTAATAGACTGCTTGTACCTATAGTTCGTAATTGGACCTTATTAATAATTCATAATAAAAAGTTAATCTGATTGATTGAGATGTCACCTGCTGCTAGAGGCCATATACAGCGCGTGCAGGATCCGTTGTGGCGGACAACGATCAGCATCCAAGACCGGACATCGACCTCTCTCTCTAATCAGTTAACTATTGTACTTTGCGATCTTTAGAAATTGCTCGTCTTAAGGTCATTTTCTTCGTGCATCATTTAGATTAGTTTTAATTAAGTCTTTTAATTTATGCGTGGATCACCCTACATGTAGAGTGTTGGAGTCAGGTACGCATCTCTTACTTTGCATGCATCATCGTGTTTGATCGCGCATCGACTTTTTCAACTTCTCCCCACGTTTTTGGATTTACAATAATCAGGAGATCTAAAAATTCGTTAGGCGTTGTTTGTCTTTGGAAAAATACCTAAAAATAGAAAATCATAAAATTGGGATTGTTTAAGCAAACTTGACTCTAAAACCCACCTCACTTAAAAATATTTGTTTTGGGGAGAGTTACCCCCTCATTGTTTGGTTTGCTTGAGCGAGAGAGTGACCTGCACATTAGGCTAGAGCCACACCTGAACTTCTGTTAGACTACTGGTCTTAGGGCTAGTCGTTCTCTAGTGAGGATCTCTTCGGTAACCGATAAAGCGGACAGTGACGTCCTTAACAGATTGAATTGATCAGGTAGCCGATAAGCGGTCTGCAATTCATACTGGCTGGGAAAGATCTAGCTTTGGGATCGGGTCAGTCTTTTGGGATCATCGGGTTCCTACCAGCTCACTTAATCGCTCTGCAAGATTGATTTATCACCTAAAATAAAATCGACAATATAATCGATCAATCCTTCATGGTCATCAGCTCAGCGTCGTGTAGGTGAATTGGGGATTTTGACTTCTGATCTTGTTTGCTTTCTAGATCTCATCCGTACTCATCCCTGCATCATGATGATGGGTCGTAGATCCCTTAGACTACATTTGGTAGACCCTCTCTCGAGCACTCCGCCTCATTCATCTAGGGAGGTTTCGGGGAGCCTAGACCTGCTCTCCGAACCCAAGTTTGATTCCGCCTTGTTCCCCCTCGACCACCCTTCCCCCACCAATCTTGAGGTCCCCGAGCAGAGACCAGCATAGATATTTGTACATTTGACGGCACCTGAGTTCGGGTCTTTTGCCTTTGCAGAGACCCGCGAGATGGCTAGCAGCGAGGAGCACACTGATGGATAGCCCCAGGGTTCGACCTATGTTCTAGATCAGGGCACCATCAACAACACTCTTCTATCCTCCCTGGAGATGATGCAGAGACAGATCAGAGATCAGGGAGCCTTTATGGTCGAGGTGCGCAGAGAGTTAGCGCATATGCGAGCCGACAAAGACCAACCAGGCGGTGGAGACATCCTAGCACCTGGAGGAGGAGCTGACGGACACTCGGAGGATCAGCCAGAGCCAGTTAGATAGCCGCGATCGATGAGGCAATTGTACAACCCTGGTGCAACCCTCACCCATCGTTGGATCCAGCTCTCTGAGATTTTGGGTGACTTCAAGCTTAGCCCCCAGTCGATTCAGCTCTTGCCCAAATTTCATGGGCTAGCCACCGAGGAGCCACATCTGCATTTACAAGAGTTTGAGATGATCTGCAGCACAGTGCACGATAGATTCGGGGCTGAGGATACCATTAAGATGATAGCATTTCCATTCTCCCTCGTCGACAGAGCAGACTATTGTCTGAAGCATTTAGGGAGATACGTTACTACTTGGGAGCAGCTCTGGACCGAGTACTTGAACAAGTACTATCCACTCGGTCGGACCAATGCATCTCGAGCTCTGATCAACAACTTCACGATGATCCCCCATGAGCAGTTCCAGAGGCATGGGATCGATTTCACGAGCTCATCGACCGGTGTCCATACCATGAGATCTCCAAGCCCAACATAGTACAAAGTTTCTTTTGTGGGCTAACACCGAAGCTGCAGGGGCTTGTCAATGCCTCGTGTGGAGGTCTTACTTTGCCAAGGACGTGGACCAGGTTTGGGCTATCTATGAGGAGATGGCCGAAAACTACACCGTAATGTCCCAGACCTGGGCCTACACACAGGGGAAGACACATACACAGGTCATGTCCTATCAGAGGATAGTACGGGTTGATGTAGGTCCATCCACTTTGGCAGCCGTAGCAGCACAGGCAGAGTCATCGGGAACTAACATGGGTATCATTAGTGAGAAGTTGGACCGCATAGATATTATCAAGAAGAAGCAGTACCAGGGCATGACGCAGATTGACCAGTTGGCATAGACTCTCAGTGACCTAAAGACCCAGATCTTGTGTCTCCAGGCGGCACAGACAGCCTCTCAGCCTCGTCTCAGGTCACGTGATGATCATAGCAGCAGCAGCACATCCAAGCCACCTACCCAGTACCGTTAGGTTCACCACATCCAGACAAAGCCGATTTAGCAGTTACCCCAGTATTCCCAGCCACTGCTATCTCAGGATACTCAGATGGTGGTGTATCAGAAGGATCAACCACTGGAAGTTTTCCCCCTTACCGTTACGAGCAGGAGCTGTTAATGGAAGTCAATGGGATTTGGTGATGGCCGACAGCCCGGAATCCATCACGATCACCCCAGATTCAGGTGGTCTACTGGAGGCACCTCATCCAAGCAGTAGCCTTCAGCTCAGGGCGGATCGAGCAGCCAGCCTCAGCAGCAGCAACCCCAGTACTCCCACCAGCTCCAGTATTACCAGTCAGGTCCTCGTCCCTACCAGCAGGGACAACAGTGGAAGCAGCAGCCTCAGCAACAGTTCACTCAGCCTCCCCCTCACCAGTTCTAGCAGCAGACTCATTTCCAACGAGGCAACCCGTCCGGTTCTCATGGTCCAGCCTATGAGAACCCGACCCTTGACGATCTAGCCCACCTACTCTCAGATCAGCTGGCATGATTTAGGCGGGAGATTAATGAGTTTTGCCAGGAAATGAGGGATTTCATAAAGGGAAAGGCCACCATACCCGCTCAGATCGAGCCCAACCCGAACAACCTCAAGAGGAAATCTGAGTAGGTACAATTCACATAGACCACCACTCCTAGTGAGTCATTACATGATATTTCTTCATACAGATTTGATGTTGATTTTGTGTCACTTAGGAGCAATAGGATGCCAGCCGACAATGCCTCATCTGAGCGACGACACCATGATGAGCTAGGAGCGCTAGATGAGGAGGACAGCGGTGCTGATACTATTGATGATGATGTTGATGATGGTTATGTTGAAGCCACCAAGGATGATGATCCATTCGATGGTATTGAGGTTGACGTTTCTCCAAATGCAGTAGGTGGTACTAATGCCACCATTCCTGTTGATGCTGAGCCAAAGCACCCTCTTCGAAAGAGCAAGACAATCCTTCAGTTTGCTGATCAATCAGTCAAGAGGCTGAAGGGTTGTTGAAGGATGTGGTCATCGTAATTCAGGGTCTGAAATTCCATGTGGACTTTATTGTGTTGGACATTGAGATCCTTGAGTCTTTGACAGATACCCCCATCATTCTAGGATGATCATTCTTGACCACAGCCAAGGCGGTGTCTGATCATAATAGGGAGGGTGTACTTTCACGTCAAGGGTGAAAGTATACAAATAGATATGATCGATGAGACCAGAGTGTGAGATTCAGCTTGCTCAAAGCAGTATAATGATGAAGAGCAGACGACAGAGGTAGAGCGAGACATCCACAAGGAGTGTGATTTTGTGATCACTGATGATGAAGCCGCTTGGTCTAACCCCATCTTACGAGTCCTTCTCTCACCATCAGACATTGCAGATTTACAGCTTCTAGCAGATGAGAATTTGGAGAGCACACTCTTGGCGGAGGACACTTCTGAGGTTGACGACCGCATTGAGGATAGTGAAGCAGATTTCATTTCTTGTGCTTCTGATTCAGATCCCACGGATTCAAACATAGGCTGGGACGATTTTGATGGTTATTTTCCTTGTCTGATTCCTACAGAGCTAGCAGCTAGGGTGGAGATTGAGCCAACACCGAGTACAGACACACCAGTAGGGCCATCTTCACCAGACATTCATGATAAGTGAGAGTTCTCACATTCAGATCTGGTTGCATTCACTCAGACATTTCAGAAGCCAGATTTGCCAGCTCCTAGATGCCCAGAGTTGAAGCCTTTGTCGCTGTCGATGAAGTATAGATTCCTTGCATGTGAGCATGAGATGTGCCCAGCCATTATCTCAGCAGATTTTACTAAAGAGCAAGAATCTGGCTTGATGGAGGTTCTTGAAAGGAACTGCAAGGCGATAGGATGGAGTGTAGCTGATCTCCAGGGGATAAGTTCGGCCCTGTGCTCCCACCATATCTATCTCGAAGAGGATGCGAAGCCATCGCGTGAGTTCCAGCGACGGCTGAACCCGAATCTTCGAGAAGTGGTCATGAAAGAGATATCAAAATGGTGGAGCGTCGATTTTATCTACCCCATCTCTGACTCTAAGTGGGTTAGTCCATTGCATGTGGTTTCCAAGAAGATGGGCGTCACCACAGTTGTGAGTGAGTCTGGAGAGGAGATTGCTACCCGGGTACCCACTTCTTGGAGGGTCTGTGTGGACTATAGATGATTGAATCTGGCCACCAAGAAGGATCATTTCCCACTGCCTTTTATTGATCAGATTATAGAGAGGCTAGCCGGGAAGAGTCACTATTGTTTCCTTGACGGGTACTTTGGCTACAATCAGGTGGCCATAGTGCCCAAAGACCAGGACAAGACGACATTCACCTGTCCGTTTGGGACGTATGCTTTCAGACGGATGCCCTTTGGTCTATGTAACGCTCCGATGAATTCCAAGGGTATATGTTGTCCATCTTCTCGAACATGGTGGGTGACTGCTTAGAGGTCTTCATGGATGATTTCTCGATCTATGGCGACGGGTTTGATGCTTATCTTGATTACTTAGAACGAGTGCTTCAGCACTGCATAGAGGTGCATCTTGTTTTATCTTGGGAGAAGAGTCACTTCATGGTGACTCAGGGGATGGAGCTTGGTCATATCATCTCCAACAGGGGTATGGAGGTTGACCCAGCCAAGGTGGATATCATCAGAAAACTCAATCCACCATCCAACCTACAACAGTTGCGATCTTTCCTAGGGTATGTCGGTTTCTACCAACATTTTATTCAGTACTTCAGCAGGATTGCCTGACTGCTTATTGATCTGTTGACAAAAGACACCGAGTTCATTGTAGATGATAAGTGTCTTTCATCGTTCGAGACTCTCAAGAATTTAGTTGTTGAGGCTCCTATCCTTCAGCCGCATGATTGGTCTCTCTCATTCGAGATCATGACGGATGCTTCTGAGTTTGCCATAGGGGTGTGCTAGGACAGAGGAGGGATGGATTACCATTTTCCATTAACTATGCTAGCCATGCATTGGATGTCTCTCAGCGGAACTACATAGTCACAGAGAAAGAGATGATAGCCATAGTATTTGCCTTGGATAAGTTCAGATCGTATATTCTTGGATCTAGAGTGACTATCTATACTGATCATACCGCCATCAGGTACCTCATGACAAAGAAGGATGCCAAAGCAAGATTGACTAGATGGATCCTTCTACTCCATGAGTTTGGTACTGAGATTAAGGATAAGCTTGGAGTTAAGAATGTGGTGGCGGATCATCTCTCCCGATTGGAGAATCTTGAGGAATCTGAGCAGATTGAACCTATTATAGAGACCTTCCTAAATGAGGTGATCCTTGCTATCGCCTCGCTTCCATGGTATGCCGACATTGTGAACTATCTTGTTGCCAAAAAAGTTCCACAGGGTCGGCCCAGACAGCGACTTGAGACCTTCTTTGCGAAGACCAAGTTGTACCATTGGGAGGATCCCATCCTTTATCATGTAGGAGGGGATAGTGTCTGGCGTCGGTGCATTCCTCAAGAGGAGCACCATAGCATCCTCACATACTGCCACAAGCTTGAAGCAGGAGGACATCATTCTGGGAGGAGAACATCACAGAAAGTGCTTCAATCTGGCCTATGGTGGCCTACCCTCTTCAAAAATTCTGATGAATTCATGAAGAGGTGTACTGACTGTCAGAGGATGGGCACTTGTGGATAGCGTGATATGATGTTGATGCAGCCCATTCACTTCTGTGAGATTTTTGACACATGGGGCATTGATTTCATGGTCCATTCCCTAAGAGTCATGGATTCGAGTACATTCTATTGGATGTTGATTATGTGAGTCGCTGGGTTGAGGCCATTCCTGCACGAACCACAGATGCTAAGACTATGTGCATATTTTTGAGGAACAATATCATTTCACAGTTCGGGGTGCCTAGCATATTGATATCTGACGGGAGGTCTCATTTTATCAACGACAAGGTAAAGTCCCTTGCTAATGAGTTCGGTATAGACCATCGAGTAGCCACTTTATATCATCCTCAGACCAATGATCTTGCTGAAGTATCGAACAGGGAGATTAAGGCGATATTGCAGAAGGTAGTCCACCCGGAACGAAAGGATTGATCACAGCTTTTGAACTCAATCTTGTGGGCATATCGGACTTCCTTCAAGACACCTTTGGGTACGTCTCCCTTTCATCTCGTTTATGGCAAGCCATGCTATTTACCTGTGGAGATTAAGCATAAGTCACTATGGGTTGTCACTGAGATATTATTGCTTCCAAAGAGTATAGGTGATCAAAGGAAGGCAGAATTGGCAGTCTTGGGGGAGCTTAGAGATACAGCCTTTTCGAGCAGCCTATAGTATAAGGAGTGCATGAAGATATGGCATGATTCTCATATCAGCCATAAACAGTTTGAGTCAAACTAGAGAGTGTGGTTGTTCGATGCTAGGCTTAGATTATTTCCAGGGAAACTGCAGAGTAAGTGCAAGGGACCATACTTGGTCCGAAAGGTGCATGACAAAGGTAGTATCGACATATCTGAGATGTCATCTGAGTCCACCTTTCACGTTAACGGTCAGTGCCTCAAGCCATATCTAGATCATAATCCGTTGATCGTTGACGTCGCCCCTATTCATTTCGCATAAGATGTGGTCCTTGACTCACATCATTTGCATTTCATGCATGATTATCATCTTCTTCCGCTCTTATATAGATCCAGATGTCCATATTGCACATTCTTTATCTAACACCCCATCTCCATCTTATGATTATGTTGTACTTAGGGTGTACTTTACCCTAAGTATGGGGGGTGTCAGACCTTCGATTATTCTTTTGATTCTTTTTACCTCTGTTTTCCTGCCTATACTTAGGGTTATTTTACCCTAATTATAGGGGAGGTAGACCATGTACATTCTAACCCTCGGTCTTCCCCTTGTGTACAGTCTTATATACTTAGGGTTATTTTACCCTCGGTCTTCCCCTTACTTTACCCTAATTGATTTTATTCTTTCATTCGTCATTGTAGTATAGCTCTTCTTTTCACTTCCTTATACTAAGCACAAGTTAAATCTTCTTCATCGCTCTTTGATCACTCTGATGACATCATTCGAGCTAAGTATAGGGGGGTGTTGTATATATTGCATATATACTTTGGCCATAACTCATACTTTGTGTGAGGTGTGTTAATAAAAAAATTTGTTAAAAACCATAAAACTTAAAAATCACAAAAACTTTAAATTTTTCCTTGTATATAAAATTCTTCCTTGCACATACATGTTTGTAAATAGCTATTTGTAAAAACTGTTTTTGTACAAATGTTTGTAAAAATGTTCTGCTTGTGAAAAGTTTGTAAATATTTTTGTATCAAAATTATGTATATAGTACCATTTTTTTGAAAAAATGTTTAAAAAGTAAAAGTTTACAAAAACTCATATGTAAATATTTTGCAAAACTTCTGCATACATGCATGCATTCAAATATTTTCAAAAAATTTGCATGTTGCCAAAAAATTTGAAAAACTGCATAAAAAGATTTTTGTCATATTTTTGTATATTCTTCTGAATCATAGTTGACATTTAAACTAGTCTGGAATTAAATTGGAAAATGGATCTTGTTTAAGACCTTAATCCACCTAATTCTCAGAGGAACCTTATAGGATTTGGGGTTAAGACTTTTCAGGTCCATTAGTGACTTAATTCTTTGAGTCCACTAGGCTATGTTCACATGTCATATTGATGAGCCTAAGTATAACACTTAACAACGCATGCATGACTCTCAAAGACAATGGCTTTACTTGGACCAGCACCTTACATATAGCTCTCTACAGATGAGGTGATGAGGAGGTAGTTTTCTTTGGCTTGGAGTAACATATGAGGGTAGTACTTCTAGGCAGAACCTCTCATCTTCCGTTAGGGAGGGATGTGCACCTCAACTTGGTCTGGTGGTGTTGAGGTCTAAAGACAGGAGTTGTGGGTTGCAATAATGCTTCAAAAGAGGGATAGTCTACTGGCTCAAGAAGAAAAAAAGTCCTTATGTATATGTTGCACCATGTAGATATGTTGTACATATACACACACAAAAAATATGCAAAAATCAAGAAAAACTTCCAAAAAAAGTGGACAGGCCTGATTGAAATAAAATGCATGTCGGAGTGTATATATCCAAATAAAGTAAAGCTTTTGTATTACACCTTCTCATCTCATGAAGCTTGCAGCGGGAGACTTAGCTACACTGGTTGGGTTCCCAGGGATACGTGGCTACACTGGACACGATCCATTCTCTTCTTTCCCCCTCTTCTTGAGCCGGCTGAACTTGAACTTAGAAGGGAATACCCCCTCCTCGAGGAAAGAGCTGCTAGACTGAAGAATTAGAGTTGCCTTGTTGAGGGAGGTTGTTTCTTTGTCATTTCTGAGGTGGGGGCTACACATCACTTTCACAGTACAAGGAGAGATACATGGTCATTAGAGTTTGCGTATGAAGACTTGTTCTGATCTGGATTATTGAGGAGTCTTGATCATAGAATGGTGGAACTTATAGGTTGTTGAGTCTTAAACCTAGATCTCAAGGTTCTGACAAACTAATAATCCAAAGGTCTGACAGAGTTCCATACTTCAATTTAATGAAGATAAGTTTAATAATCAACCTTGATTCTCCTTCTTTTTCTTTTCTTCTCTTTTTCACTTCTTTTTCAAATAAATGTTTGCTAAAGGACTAGCAAAGGTAAAGTATAGGGGGAGATGAATCCCTGATTTTCACTCTTTATTCTTTTATTTTAGCTATTTATCTTGGCAAAACAACATGTAAATACATGTAAATACAATAACATAACAAATTGCATGAATTTATTAATACTGCATAATTAGCATGTATTTGTGCGAAAATAAAAGAATAAAGGAAAAGAAAAAGGAAGGAGGTATTTAGAATAAATACAGAGTGACCGAACCCCAAGAGAAGGTCAAGCCTTGACTTGATCGCCAAATAAAATAAGTAGAGAGAGATAAGGCCTACTTTGTATTGTGTATGTATACTGATGAGCGAAAAACCGAGCGACTAAGGTAAAGGTACAGAAATGGTCGTTGCGACCTCGGTCACTCAGATGCACTCAATTAAGAAAAAAGAACCACTAATAGAGATAAAGCAGATAAAACACAAAATAGCGGTCTTGCTATTGGATTAACCTGGTATAGCGACCAGGGTCAAATTCAAGGAGCACGGGTTGGCCTCTCGGCCTACGAAGTAGTAAAAAGGAATAAAATAAAAGAACAAAATATTTTTTAGTGGTTTTTAATTATTTTTATATTTTTTTTGTATTTTTAGCTAATTGAGAAAATAAGAAAAAGAAAGAAACACACACTTCAACAATTTATTTAAAGCACTAAAAATCAATCAAAAATTCAAACAAAAAGATTTTTATGTGTTTTATATTTTTTTATGTTCTAGGTGAATTTTTGAGAATTTTCTGATATTTATTTAATTTTCTAAAAATCAAAAAGTAACTGAAATAAATGGTACTGTCCAACCGAGCCAAAAAGGCCTAGATAAAATCTCTAAGAGCCCTAAAATGGCTGGGAGGTAATTTTCTTGTAAAGAAGACAAAATGAGGAAAATTTAGGCACCAATTTTATTATTTTTGGATTTTTGGTGTATTTACTAGAATTTTTATAAGTTTTTATGTGTTTTTCAATTTTTAGTGGTTTTCAGTAATGAAAAATAGCCAAAATCGGTTAGAAAATCAAGATAAGCAAAATAGACAGTAGATAATTTTTTTGTAATTTTTAGACACTATTTAATATTTTTTTGTGATTTTTAGAGTTAGACAGTAGCAAAATTAAAGGTTTTTGATTTTTTAAAAATATCAAATGAAATAAAAAATGTCCTCAAAAATCCATGAAAATTTTACACCATGGCACGAGCCATGTATCCAATTTTCGTTGTATTTGGAGGTGATTTGCTATTTTATTCAAAAATAAAGAGAGGGTACATTGCATAGGGACCAAAGTGCAAATACCCACAAGTCTGGGGGGTCTGGTGCAATTTACCCAGTAAAACACGCGCCACGCACGTGCCTGGGGCACTCAAGGACCCAAATGTAATAAAAATAAGTCCCGAGGACCTATTGGTAACAGGTACCAAAAGTCCAGGGGCCTATTCGCAAAATACCCAAAAGATCACGCACATGTTGAAATAAATCACGCACAGGGGTATAAATGCAAATAAACTAAAACATTCATTCCATTGATAACAGCGAGAACTACAGGGGCATGAGTTGCAAATAAACCAGGAAAGCGCGTGACGAAGCACGTGTCATACAACGCACAGGGGCATAAATGCAAGGAAAATAAAGTACGGGGTCCTCTACACAAATGTACCAAAACTTAAACAACTACGCTAAATATTTACAAGACTAAAAACGAAATAAAATAACTAAGAGGGCCTAAGGGCAAATTACCCTTTATTATGCGGACCAGCTGGATGGATGCCACGTGGAGGGATCTACGGTGTGGATCAGCTGCGGCTCCAACGCTAGGGTCCTCGATGTGATCCGACGCTCGGGGTTCAGCCACGTGTCTGATCGAGCGGTTGTGGCTTCCTGCGGCTAACCCTGGCGCATCGGATGGCTGGAATCGATCCTCCTGATGATCGGGAGGTGACTGCTGCTCCCCCGATGGACGGTTCAGATGAGGTCTGGAGCTGGAGGACGAATCGAACGGCGACTGAGGATGCTGGAAGAACAGGTCCCCGACGAGACTCGCCGGCCTCGGGTGTGTGCTAGGCTCCTCCTGGGAGCACTCTGGAGGTCGGAGAAGAAACGTGGAGTGCTCCCGCGTCTGCCGGTAGGCTCCGATGATCCAGCCGAGCTCCGAGGAGCTCGGACTAGGTCGGCGGAGCTGAGCCTCCTGGCTAGATGACGAAGGGCCTCAAATGGCCTTCGTTTGACCTGCAAAGCGAACCAGAAGACTCGCGGGTCAAGGGCAAACTGCCTCGACCCGGTTAGGCGAGGTGACGGTGGCTCGTGAGTCGAAATGGCGAGCTCCGGCGAAGGGGGTGGACGGAGGAGCTCGACTCCCAGCTCCTGTGCGAGCTGGGTTGAGTGGAGGGGCGAAGAAGGTGCGTCGGAGAGAGGCGGATACGATGGTCGACTCCGATGAACGAAAAGGGTGATGGAGTGGTCGGAATCAAAGATGGACGGCGGCGGCGCGATTTGGGGGCAAATGAAAATCAGCGAAACATAACGGCCTACAAGGTTACCTGGGTGGTCGAAGAGACTGGGAAGGATCTAAGGTAGCTCCAGGTCGTTGCCTCGAGGAGCGTCTCCCTCCGAGGCTCAAGCTCCAGCTGATGGCGGAGCTACGGCGGCGAAGCTCACCGGATCGATGGTCTCGCCCTCCTTCCTCGCTGCGACACCACGGGGGACGAGCTGTCACTCTCGTCGATGTGATG